>WAAB01005038.1:0-21866 GCA_013389865.1 Piaya cayana
GTTCAACTGCTTGCTGAGTTACAAAGTCACAGTGTGAATTTGGGCAGCTCATTGAGCTTATTGTTTCCCAGGTTTCTATTTATAAAAAGGCTACCAGTGCTGTTCCTTCCTCTCCTTTTGCAAGCTCCTCAGGATTTATAGCACCTTGGGCAGCATTCGCTCCTCACCTCAGACAGCAACGAGTCTGGTAGGCTAAATTAAGGAATGTAGGCTCTCTCTCTGGGTACTTAACAGAAACAGACACCCTCAGAGATGCTTCACTACTTCTGAAGAAATGGTGGCATGAACCACCATTTGCACGTTGACCTCTCTGTAAGGGCATCTCCATTTTTAGCTTTGATGGTGGTGAAAACTGCGATGCCAAATGGAAGCAGGCTCACATATTTTCCCCACATTTTAAAAACGCTAAGGAAATCCGAAGGATTACTGTGTTGGAGCAACGAAAGCAAGATGGCTTGAGGCAGCAGATTGACTCCCCCCTTCTGCGGGCACTAGCAAAGCTCCCTCTCTCTTAATCACTGCTGTCTACTGAGCGTTCAAGCCACTGAGACAGAGCTATCAGCTGTTATGTTATTGGGGCAAAGAGGGAGTTCATCTGAAAGCACTAAGACACTTAATGCTCCTGTCAATTATCCTGGATATAAAGAAGACCCTGACCCCCATCAGCTACATTACTGAGGGAAATCCAACTATCACTTGCTTATGGGGGTCTAATGCCGGGCTGGCAGGAACATCTGTCCAGCCCCACTCTTCACTGACTGCTATGTGAAGGCTCAACTATGTGTCACAGCCCTACGCTAAAGAAAGACCCTAAGTCATACAAGGTCTGCTGTAGTATATAAGAGGTAAAACTGCTGGCTTGTTCCTTTGTCACCGTGATGAAATGATGGCACGAAGGTGGTTTGATGTGCTCTGACAGCAGTGAGAATAGAGGCAGCAAGATCTTCCCTGTAGTTATTCTCCTGATCTTTGCTGCGGGGCAGTTAACCCCCCAGGCTCTGCATGAAACAAAAGCCTGATCCAAAAAAGAAATTGCGAGTGTCAACAGCTCCATTCCTGTGGGACCCTCCAGGTCACTTGAGTCTTAAAGGAAATATAGCTCATTCACTGGATAAAACACTGGGCTGCAGAGAAACTGCAGACAGTCACAAGTGGAGGCTCAAATGTGGCATTAGCCCATCTGAAGTTGCTTGCAGGAGGGATTTCCAAGAGGATCAGCAAGTCTCAAATTCCTTGAACCTTGACTGTCAAGATTTCTCATGGCCTCTGAGGCTTCCAAAGCAAGAAAGGTATGTCATTTCTTTAGCGATACCTTCAACTCAACTAAAAACCAGGCAAGACTTGTTTTGGTGCTGTGTTGCAGCCAAGGGTGGAGGGACAGCGGAATGGACTCCCACCATGCATGAGGTGGTGGGATAAAGTTTAGGAATGTTCACTTAACCATGCCATATATTTGAACTAGAAGCAAACATGACATTTTTATAGTCTCAAAGGACTTTTTTGACATTGATTTTAAGGTCTCCATTTTACCTGCAGACAAGGAAGCTGCTGACATGCACTGGCCATCTGGGACAGACCAGGAGGAGTCACAGCCTTATCTGAAAGCAACCAGTAACAGCAGTTTCTGAAGGAGTTAATGTCAGAGTTTTCCACCATCATATGTGCTTCCATCCAGACAGGGCAAAACCAAGATAAAACATTCATCAGATATCTAGGGGACCCCAGAGAGGACAGAGGTGGAAGGTCGAGACACACTCTATTTCAGAATCAAACCCATCCCAGAGTGCTGGCTTCTAACACTTTGCTCTTTATTCCTGAAGGAGAAAGTTATTCAAAACATGAGTGCAACTATAGAAGGGCATTCTTGGCTTGAAAGAACATGGAAAATGCTGTAAGATAAAGAGAAAAAAGCTTTCAGCTATGCTTAAATACCAAAACGACAGCAGCTGCTGGTCCCACGAAGGCGTAGAGAAGACCTCCCTCTAACGACAGCCAGCAGCTAGAAAACAGAAGAGAGAAAAAAGTTACCCAGTGGCTAACATCACTGACAGACACATGGTTACTTCTTAGAACACAGAACTTAGAATCACTTGGTTGGAAAAGATCTTTGTGATCAGCAAGTCCAACTGTACCTGTCCACTTCTAAACCATGTCCCTGAGCACCTCATCTACCCATCTTTTAAACACCTTCAAGGATGGTGTCTCAACCACTTTCCTGGTCAGCCTCTTCCAGTGCCTGATAAACCCTTCGGTGAAGAAATTTTTCCTGATGTCCAATATGAACCTCCTCTTGTTCAATTTGAGGCCATTTCCTCTCACCCTATTGCCTGTCACTCAGGAGAAGAGACCAACACCCACCTCACCACAGCCTCCTTTCATATTGTTGTAGACAGTGATAAGGTCTCCCCTCAGCCTCCTGTTCTCCAGGCTAAACAATTCCGGTTCCCTCAGACGCTCCTCATAAAACTTGTTCTCCAGCCTTTTCACCACCTTTATTGCCCTTCTCTGGACACATTCCAGTGCCTCAATGTCTTTCCTGTAGTGAGGACCCCAAAGCTTAACACAGCATTCCAGGTATGGTCTCTCTAATGCCAAGTACAAGGGCACAATCTCTTCCCTGATTCTGCTGGTCACACTGTTTCTGATACAGGCTAAGATGCCATTGGCCTCCTTGGCCGCTTGAGCCACTGCTACTTGCTACTTATTGCCTCCAGAGTTCATCTTGGGAGTTGAAAACCTACGGCAAAAAATCTCAGACTTTATATCAAGCAAGTTTTGCCTTCCATTTCTACTGAACTAGCTTAAAGGCTCATTTGCCTGAGGATCTGCCTGTGGAATTGCACTTCATTATCAACAGAAGAGTGCATGCTCTGTTTTAGACGACGTCCCAGTTGCATTAGTTTGCTGGCAAGATAAAGCTCTTGTCCTACTCAGTCAGGCAAAAGCACAGAAACAGTGGAAATTGTCCCTTGTTCATTTGCTAACCATTACATCTACCAGGTCTCAAGTCTAGGAGTGCATTATATTTCTTCTCCTGGATCCTTTCTTTGAGCTTGCTGCCATGGGTAAGTTCTACAACACAGCAGGGAGGTGGGAACTCACAGGACTCCTTCAGTGGATGCCCTTAAGGAATGAACTGAATGTGAGGTGTGTAGCGTGTCTTCTGGAAACCAGTTTGTTCCTTCTCCCTCACACCACACAACCTGAGAAGGTCTCCTTGCTCCACTGACTATATGTGGAATTTAGGCTCCTAAACCGCCTGGTGCCTACACAAACTGAGAGTCCTCTTCTGACTAAGTGGTAATGTCTGCCCTGTTGGTGCCTGCCACAGAACCAGACCCACTTGATGACATTTCTAGTCATCAGAGAAGCAAACAAAAGAGTTCAGGATGAGGCATCTTCATTCAATCAGATGAATCACATCCTGAACTCCAATGACTGACTTGACCACAACTTCACCATTCAAGTAAGCAGTGCATCTAACTCATCTGGAGTCATCACTGGGGAGATGAATCCCCTCTCTCATGTAAATAGCATGAATATGCTCCAGTTGTCCCCAGAGAGCTCTTACAGCGCCGTACATTCACATGCAGATCTCACTGCACACCAGCATCCCCATTGTGATAAACTTGGTATAAGAAAAAAAAAAAAAAGTAAAATAAACAAGCCAAGAGAGGCAGGGGTGATCTCACCCTCACCCATCCTCAGAACTGAGCATCGCAGAGTGTCTGATACGCAACAAGGATCTGATCATCTCAGGAAGGAAACACCTTTTCACTGTGAGAGTGATTGAGCACTAGCAAAGGATGAGCAGAGGGGTTGTAGAGCCTCCATCCTCGGAGACACACAAAAGCAATCTGGGCAGGGTCCTGGGCAGCAAACTCCAGACAGCCCTCCTTGAGCTACAGGGTGGTTGGACCTGAGGGCCTCCAGAGAACCCTTCTCATCTCTGCCAGTCTGTGACTCTGTGACAGTCACGAACCTTTAAAGGGGCACAATAGGAAAGATAGGGGGATCCTCTTTATCAGGGAGTGCAGAGACAGGATGAGGGGTAATTGTTCTAAGCTGAAAGAGAGGAGATTTAGATTAGATGTTCAGAATAAATTATTTAGTTTGAGGGTTGTGAGACACTGGAACAGGTTGTCTAGAGAAATTGTAGCTGCCCCATCCATGGAGGTGTTCAAGGTCAAGTTGGATGCGGCTTCAAGGAATCCAGTCTAATAGAAATTGTCCCTGTCCATGGCAAGAGGGTTTGAACTAGGTTGTCTTTAAGGTCTCTTCCAACCCAAAGGATCCTCTGATTCTATGGTTTACAGCAGCAAGAGAGAGAGCTGGGGTTGTTTAGCCTGGAGAAGAGGAGGCTGAGAGGAGACCTCATTGCTCTCTACAACTACCTGAAGGGAGGTTGTGGAGAGGAGGAAGCTGGCCTCTTCTCCCAAGTAACAGGGGACACGACGAGAGGGAATGGCCTCAAGCTCCGCCAGGGGAGATTTAGGCTAGAGATTAGGAGGAAGTTTTTTACGGAAAGGGTCATTAGGCATTGGAATATGCTGCCCAGGGAGGTGGTTGATTCGCCTTCCCTGGAGCTGTTTAAGGCACGAGTAGACGAGGTCCTGAGGGACATGGTTTAGTGTTTGGTGGGAATGGTTGGACTCGATGATCCGATAGGTCTCTTCCAACCTTGTGATTCTGTGATTGGAGACAAAATTTCCATCTTATGGGGAATCCAGCCTTTCAGAGCACAGATGCATAAACAAGATATATCAGGGGAAGAGAAGATATAAATTTACACTGTGTCAGCAACCCCACGGAATGTTTGCATGCTTTGACATCACAGTACCTTTAAGAAAAAGTGTGATGAAGTAATCCTGTTCTAGCAGTAAACTGCCACGCCTTTACCACAGGATAAATAAGAGCAGGCAACCACAATGGAGCAAGGACTTTCTCAAAGCTCTTGACCCGAGTAACCCTGTAGTAATTCTGTGATGTGCCTCAACTCTCAACAATATGGATTCATTCTGCATCAGAAGAATCCTGCCTTTCAGAGTCTCCCAGGAAACAAAGCCTTCCTGGAAACGTTCCAACTTTGTTGATCAGCCTCATATGTTCTTGTATGAATTCTGACTTGAAAAAAATGTTATTTTTTCATCCCGAAACAAAAAAAATTTGGGAAAAGGAAAAAAAAAAAAAAAAGAAGTATTTCGAACCAAAAATGATAGCAGGACATTCTGTTTTTCTCTGAGGTCTGCATCTCATTTATTTCTAAATTAAACTTGTAGTGTGTTAATTTAATAAATTCTGATTTCTTCCTGACACCAGGTTGCTCTGTCACAAACTGTCTGAGCAGCTGTAATAATAAAAGAAATAATCATCTAGGGAAGGAGGGAATAAGAATGAAAATTTGGAGGGCTGAAATAACTGGAGGTCTCCCTAAATCCAAGGAGAAGGCAGGTGTAGCATGTAGGGTCTCCAAATCCTTGCCCATATCTTTTTCTCCAGTGCTTCATCCTAGTTTTGGGACCATTTTTCCCAGGGTCTCTTTCAACTGACAGTTCAGCTGAAGAAAGGAGCTGACAGTCTTGCACTCCAATTAGTGACGAGGACTTGGCGCAAGGAGGCCTCTCGTTCATGTCAGGTCCCTGGCAGCCCCTCTCCCGCTCTAAGCATCAGGCTTTCTGAAGGCAAGTTCACACATCACCAAGCACTGGTCTTTATCCCTTCTGACTGCTAGACCTCCTTGCCACAGCGCATAATTGAAACATTTCCAAGGCTGTCAAAGGTGGTGGCTGACAGCAAAGGAAGGGAAAGGGTGAAGTGATATCCGAGAAGGGGAAATGACAGCGAACTGCGGCAATATATTTGTCGAGTGGAGATGCTTTTAGCCTTGTGCCTACAAGGTATAGAAATATTTGCATTTCTCTAAAAGGTTCCCCAGCACTTGCCAAGGGATCTCTTCACATATCTCTTACTACTGGAAGGAAGTAAGTGAACAGCTTAACAATGCTCGGCAGCTCCACGCTACTATTTCTCAGCAGCGTTTCCCTGACTGACAGCAGCTCTTGTGTTCGACAGCAAAGACCTCTTTGCAAAACATCTGATCCTTTTGTGAATCTGCCACAGCAGAGACCTGAGATGGACGGCTTTTGTCTTGGTCTGGCTGAGAGCTGACTTCCACTGAGAGACTTACTTGACTACGCCACACAGCTCTGCCAGTAACAGGTCTCACCTCGCTCGTGTGTGAAATTAAGCAGCCTCTATGCAACCGCCCACATGTTTTTTATAACTAAGACTGCAGCTGGGAGTCAGGGCTGCCCCACCAGTGTTAATTTAGAGATTAATACAGAAGCTGCTGAGATGCCCGTGGGTGACAGAAGCCCTGATGTGATGACACACAAGGACCCCTGGAAATTTG
Organism: Piaya cayana; assembly: GCA_013389865.1. Lineage (NCBI taxonomy): Eukaryota > Metazoa > Chordata > Aves > Cuculiformes > Coccyzidae > Piaya > Piaya cayana. The sequence goes on from WAAB01005038.1 coordinate 6,413, forward strand.
CCGTGTCCTGCACTGCTTTCAGAAACCTCTTTGTAGACTCTCTTGTGGGGAAGGATATGAGTTCCCAGCTACCAGTAGCACAACCTCAGTTACTCAGTACAAGCTTTAAGAGGCAGTTTGTCAAGCTTTAGAGGTCCAGAGCCAGTCCCAGGAGCACCAGCTAAAAGCAGAGTTATTATTCAGGCATTCAGACTAATACAAGGAGGTGAGCAGGGACAAGTCCCTTAGACTTTCATTATCTCTAAGACTTTCTTTGAGACTGGAAGTACAGCCTGTACTCCACACCAGCAATTCTCCGAACAACTGCAAGATGTCTTGGGAATCGCCTCACTGAAAACAAAAGAGATACAGTCCAAATCCTGCAGTATATCTTCAGTTTCTAATTTGATCCTGTCCTGGGTTTGGCTGGAATAGAGTTAATTTTCCTCAGCTTCTCATACTGGCTTGCCAACAAGATAGAAGGGAATCCATGGGAAGCTGGGAGGGACATAGCTGGAACAGCTGGCCCAGGCTGGCCAAGGGGTTATTCAGTGTCATACAGAAAGTTAGAATTGTTAAGGTTGGAAAAGACCTCTAATATCATAAAGCCCAACCATTAACACTATACCAACACACATACTAAACGATGTCCTCAAGCATCACATCTATATGTTTCTTGAACTCCTCCAGGGACAGTGACTACACCACTTCCCTGAGCAGTGTGTTCCATGTGACTCCATGCTCAGTGAAAAACCAGGAGAGTTGTCCAGTGCAAGGATTACGGCTCAGGAATGGACTGGGCTTTGGTTTCCACATGGTGAGCAATTGCACTGTGCATTACTTGTTTTGTATAGTCTTTCATTATTATTATGCTTATTTTTCTCTTCCTTTGCAGTTCTACTAAACCGTCTTAATCCCAACCCACAAGTTTTGTCTTTTACTTTCCTGTTTTCCTCCCTGTCCCACCGAGGGGGCAAGGTGTGAGCAAGTGGCCATATGGGACTCAGTTACTCAGTCCCTCCCTCTCGCTTCTCATCGCACCACTCAGTGGCCCAGGCTGGCCAGCTAAAGGTTGAAAATCATCAACAGCCTTCCTACACTTAGCACTGCCTCTCATCTTTCTCCATTACAGCTTGAAGATATTGGCAAACCCTTCAACTGCTACTGCATCTTGACAGGACAGGCCTCCATACTGCTGCTCAGTTGTGTTTCTACATTTAGAGAACAGCTTCATCCTATGTACAAAAAAAGGAAAAAAAAAAAAAGCAAGAAATTACAGAATCATGGAATGGTTTGGATTGTAAGGGACCTTAAAGATCTAGTTCCAAAACCCCTGCGATGGACAGGGACACCTCCACCTGCATCAGGTTGTTCAAAACCCCATCCAACCTGGCCTTGAACAATTCTGGGGATGGGGCAGCCACTCCTCTGGGCAACCTGTGCCAGTGTCTCACCACTATTAGAGTAAAAAATATCTTCTTAATATCTCATTTAAATCTCCCCTCTTTCAGCTTAAAACCATTAGCCCTCATCCTATCTCTGCACTCCTTGAGAAAGACCCCCTCGCCAGCTTTCCTGTAGTACTGGAAGGCTGTTCAAAGGTTTCGCCAAGAGTTTTCTGTTATCTAGGCTGAGAGCTAGAGCTGTCTCAGCCTGTCCTTGGATTATCTTCGTAGCCCTTCTCTGGACCCACTCTAGGAGATCCATATCCCTCCTGTACTGAGGACAAAGCTGGGTGAAATCTTACTTAGGGCCCAGCTGGACCACCCTGTCGGAGGTTCCTCCCTTAACTTGCTCCGCTGTAGTTGGCCACCTTGGTGTACCCTGCAGATTTACAGTTGAAGTCATCCTGACACAGGGACGCATTTCACACACTGTCATTTGCACCAGGTTTGTACTGGGAGCCACCACACTCAAAATCAGTGCTGCAATGCCTTCAACAGCTGCAGCTGTCCCCAAAATGCCCTCTTGGCCATGTCCCATAGATCGATGTTCGCAGGGCTTTTTCACCACTATAACTGGGATGAGAAAAGAAATGCTGTTGAGTGTCAAATCCTGTGCTCAACTAAGTATCAGAGCTCTGCTTTGTCTTAATGCCCATCTCCACAGAAAAGCAGCAGGTACTAATGCGTTGCTCTTAAGAACCAGAAATTGCAGGGTTGGAAGAAGCTTTGAAAGACACTGTGAAGTGCCTGGTGTTTTATCACGTCAGCTCTTGTCCCCTGCTTCACAGGGAGGGAGGTGTTGTGGCTAATGTCTTTCCTTCCTTAAGTAAGATGGAAATATTGTGCCTTGAAAGTCTGCCACTGCCCATCTGAGATGCTCTATGCATGCCCTATACCAACTAGAGACAAAGCTAAAATAGCCTCTGAGTTCTACCTCCAAGATCTTCAACTAGCTCACATGTTTCTGCACTTGCCAGAAACCAATACCATGTCCTGGGACAAGCTTCAGTCTAAGTCTACATTCTGTTTATTTGCCTTTAGCACTAGGCAGTATTAAATATAGGTCTGAACAACCTCAAGCAGAGTTCAGCTCCGAAATTACTGGTATGGAATTCTGACTTTGCTCTAGAGGAGAAGTAAAACCAAGGGTCTCCTCACATGTAAATGTTAGAGAGCTTTTATGCCTTTTGAGCAGGAAAACAGGGCTAAGTGTGAATGCACTACAGTCTGTCAGGGTATCCTTCCTAGCTCAGTTTCATGTATTCAAATGCACCAGTGTTCAAATGTAACTCTCCTTACAGTGATGCTCCGCACCACTTTATGCTCAGCATCATGGCTCATGAACCCACCAGACTATCCACCTGGAGCAGCAGCATATACACACTTGCTCCTCACTGCATAGATGCAGGGCTTGAACTGCATACTCAGCACCCATGGGGACATCCACACTATTTGGGGCAGAGATGCTGGCTTGAATCATAGACTCATAGAATCATAAGATGGTTTGGGTTGGAAGGGACCTTAAAGATCATCCAGTTCTTCACTCCATGCCATGGGCAGGAACACCTCTCCTCCCACCAGACCAGGCTGCTCAAGGTACCATCCAACCTGGCCTTGAACACTTCCAGGGATGAGGTATCCATAACTCCTCTTGGCAACCTTTGCCAGTGCCTCACCACACTCAGCATGAAGAATTTATTTCTGATGTCTAATCTAAATCTTCCCCCATCCTATTTAAAGCCATTCCCCCTTGTCCTATCACTAGGTGCTCTTGGGAAAAGCTCCTCCTCAGCTTTCTTTTAGGCCCATTTCAGGTACTGGAAGGTCTCTCTACAGTCTCCTCAGAGTCTTCTCTTCTCCAGGCTGAACAGCCCCAACTCTCTCAGCCTGTCCTCATAGTAGAGGTACCCCAGCCTTCTAATCATCTTTGTGTTGTTAATCTGGACCCATTTCAACAGTTCCATATCCTTATTATGTTGAGGATTCCAGAACTGGACACAATACTCCATGTGGGGTCTCACAAGAGTGGAGTAGAGGAGCAGAGTCCTCTCCCTCAACCTTCTGACTATGCGCATGAGTGCAAGTTAGTTCCGTTTAGCTCTGGCTCCTGATAAAGCCAACAGCAGGAAATACAAAAAGATGGTAGCATCAGGAATGTTTGATGGGGTCTCTGTGGTTAAAAGGAACTGTTGCTCCTCTCCTGACTTTCCTGGGACTCCCTAGTTTTACCACATACCAGGCTGCAGCATTCATAGGAAGTGAAAGGAGGAGCAAATTTACTCAAGTACTAAAGTTCTCTACTATTTTGGTGACAAGCACCCTGACAAGCAGAGCTAGGAAACAATGTCACTTGGGTTGCAGCTCATGCTGGGACCACAGGATCCTCTGGCATCCCCCAGGCAGTCAGCCAGCCTGCTGGGCAGGGAGGCAGTCAGAATCCAGCCCTTGGACACAAGGAGCAACAGAGTCTTTGGGGTTGAAAGGAGTTAGAGGATTAGCAGTGAAAGGAGAGCTGTTGTGGATAAGCATACTCTGGTGACCATGGAAAGTCACTACAGTCTGTTGGCCACCTCGCCACTGAGCCAATCTAAGAGCAAAGCAGGAGTCCAGCAGGTTTTTATCACATGTTGACACCCCTTTAGCTGCCGTCAGGGAGGGCTTTGCTCTGGGGTGGGGAGTTGTTGGCAAGCAGTGATCCAGGGCAGCGAAATAGGCTGTGCTTTCCTGCACGTTCCTCCCTTCCTTGCCCAGGCTCTTTAGCAGGCTCATTGTTGACCACAAAACTCTGTGATTGCCCTGAAGCATTAATGGGGAAGGAGCTACAGAGCTTTTTGCACCGATTTAGGATGAGAGGAAACAGCTTCAAGTTTTGCCAGGGGAGGCTTAGACTGGATATCAGGAAAAATTACTTCACAGAAAGGGTTGTCAAGAACTGGAAGAGGCTGCCCAGGGAAGTGGTTGTCATCATCCCTATAGAGATATAATAGTTGTGTTTATGTGGTGCTTAGGGACACGGTTTAGTGGTGAACTTGGTAGTGTTATGTTTATGGTTGAACTTGATGATCTTAATGCTCTTTTACAACATAAACAATTCTAATTTCCACCAGTCTATAAACAGGAAAGCAAACAATAATATTTAGGACTTACTTCCCATTTCTGTAATGCTTGTTCATTGTGAATTGTTCTTCTGGACTTACATGGAGTAAAGAGCCAGAAACAGCAGACCCACAGAAAAGTTAAAGGGCTTCTGGGATCTCAGCAGCACTTCTGAAGGCCACGCTGTGTGCTGCCCTGTTCTGCATCGTACAACACGCGCTGGAACCCTCTCCACTAGGACACGCTGAGGCCAAGTCACCTGAGCCGGGGCAGGCAAGCCTGGATGGTCAAAGCATCCTGATGCCAGCACAGGCTGCAGGAATTGTGTCTATGGCTTTGCATTTGACAAATTCACCTTCCCGAGCCCTCTGTATTGTATGGTAATTTAGACTGCGGTAATTCTGACTGCAAAGCAAACAGAGAATGCTGCTGTGCTTCTTTAATACTCCCCTGCAATCAAAATGCAAACCCTGGGCCATTTGGTTGTGGGCGTGCAGAATATGGTGGAATTGAGAAAGAGCAGGGATTCCACATGACAGTCTCTCAGTGGACCCATCAAACCTTCTTCTGCTGCTGGCCTCATCTACAGCTTTTTTCTTAAATATTGTTCGTGTGGGATGCAAACCACTTGCCAGGAAGGCTTTGGGTAATGATGGGTTGCGGTAGAGAAGGGCCAGATCTATTGCTACATAAAATATTATACTTTGGCTGCCGCTATGCATAAAATTTCGAAGCTATCTCTTTCACAACACAGTGAAAAAAATAACACTTTCTTTTTATTTTTCTTTTAAAGTTATATTAATGCTCAGGTCTGAGTGATTCCAGCTTTGCCTTAATATGCTCCTTACCTTTGCGCAGTCTTATTCTCCTATTTCATAAAATTATAGAATCACAGAATGGAAGCAACCTCCTAAGTCCATCTGTTACCAACCCCTTTGCCACAGGCAAGGACAACTCCCACTGGATCAGACTGCTCAAAGCCTTATCCAACCTGGCCCTGAACACCTCCAGGGATGGGGCATCCATGACTTCTCTGGATAACTGGGCCAGGGCCTCACCACCCTCACAGTAAAAAATTTCTTCCTATGATCTCATCTAAATATCTCCTCTTTCAGCTTAAAACCAATCCTCCTCATCCTATCCCTGCACTCCTTGATAAAAGAGCCCCTCCCCAGCCTTCCTGCAGCTGCCTTTAAGTACTGGAAGCTGCTCTAAAGTCTCCCCTGAGCCTTTTCCTCTCCAGGCTGAACAACTCCACTCTCGCAGCCCATCCTTATACAGAAGGTACTCCAGCCCTCATATCATCTTTGTGGCCTCCTCTGGACTCACTCTAATGGCTTCATGTCCTTCCTTTCTACCTTCCCTTTCTTCCCCATTACATACAAATATAAAAAAGTTTCCTAAATGCAAATCCTTTGGAATCTGGAAAACATGCAAAACAAGATTGCTTTCAAAACCATAGTTTGAAAAACCTGGGCTTATTCTGGTGACTAAAACTGGGCTGAGCTATTTTGAAAACCTATTTTAAGCTATTTTGAAGGCCAATCTAGTAAAATCATTAATTAGATAAACAGAAAAGCTATTTTTTATTTTGAAACATCCTAAACTTTAAATATTCCACATCTGCCCTAAAAAAACTATATTCAAAAAATCTCTAAGTATGAGGTACTTTAGATCGAAGTGATGCTACATATGCAACACTGAAATCTAACTACTCCCTATGAACTTCTTTTAAAAGGAATATACAATCCACTTCATAGAGCTGATGACTTGAGGAGGCAGGATGGCTCCTTCCTCTCCCGTCATCCCTGCTTCCCTCTGCCCCGGAGGGCACCCTGGAGTTTAGCTCCTACCCTGGCTGCCGCTGGTCAATGACTGGATTTTGACAAAAAGGACAGAGGGTGAGACAGGAGGAAAAAGGTAGAAGAGCTCCTTTACTCACTAGTTCACGGTGCCGTACCCCTTGGCTTTAGTAAATCCCACAGATATGGCAACCACCAAGGCAGGGAGCCCTACGGAAATGAAACAAGAGAAAATTGGTCATTTAAGCATATGTGCAAGCTCTTCTCCCACTCAACCGCATAATATACCCCATTCTTCCCAGTGTTATTTTAGCACCATCTGTCCCAGCTTGGGTCTTTGGCAGGGATTGAATTGAGGACCTTCGGAGCCAAAAGCACTGAACCCTTGTTACCTCTGCTAATGAAGTAAATGCCATCAGCTGTAATCAGCTCATATCCTGCCATAGTGCGGGGACTGAAAGTACATGCAGATGCAGAAAATATATTTATTTTATTCTTAGGTACACAGGCTGGCCAGGAATACATAAGGATATCTCCTGAAGACGGAACATTCAGCCACAACCCAACTCAAAGACGCTAATGAGGAAGAGACTAAGGGCTATGGTTGCTCTTAACATATGAAAAATTCAGGTTCAAATTTCACCCTAAATGAGATGGAAGAGAAATGGAAACTGAATTCTTCCTATCCCAAACACTCCCCCTAAGTTCTGGGCCATGATCTATAATAGAGCAGATCCCTCTGAACAACAACGGAAAAGAGCGTCAGAACATCAGGTCTTTCTGCAAACCATGATACTACTTCTGTTGCCAGAGTCCTGGTCCCTTTTTGTGTCCAAAAGACAAGTAAACTAAGAGGAATCAGCTGTCCTCAAGAAGAAACTCTTCATTGCAAGTGTTGCAAAGGATGAGCAAGTTAGCCTGTGGCTGGGTTATCACAATGCGCAAAGTAAAGTTACCTACAGAGCATCGTGAGCCAGCACAGGATGTCATTTCAGTTGCCAGTGGGGGTGAAGCTACAGCCTTGAGCTGTAAAAGCTTCCATAAAATTAGATCGAAGAGTATAAAGAAAACATGCTGATTAGTGTGCAATCTGCTGGTTGTTGGCCTAAAACTCACAAAAAGTTCTGAGATCCATAAAATGGTTTGGGTTGGAAGGGACCTTAAAGATCATCCAATTCCAAGACCCCTGCCATGGGCAAGGATGCCGCCTATGGGATCAGGTTGCTCAAAGCCACATCCAGCCTGGCCTTGAACACCTCCAGGGATGGGGCAGCCACAAACTTCTCTGGGCAACCTGTTCCAGTGCCTCACCACCCTCTCAGTAAAATATTTCTTCCTATTACCTGATCTATATCTCCCCTCTTTCAGCTTGAAACCATTACCTTTTACCTTATCACTACACCTCCTGACAAAGAACACACCCCAACTTTCCTGTAGCTCCGCTCCTCTCCTCTCCGGCACAATCAGAACCAGCAAAAGACACTGTATCTTGCTGATAGTCTTCTGATCCCTCTTATCCTTGCTGCAATAAACTGCTCAAGGATCTACAGAGGAGATTGGGTACTTTTCTCGTTCACTGTCCTACCCCAGCTTTCCCCTTTCCCTAAAGAAATGCCCGGATATCGGCTAGTAACATCTGGTTCTTCAGCTACCGAGGTCTCCATGAGGCTTTTTATAGCCCTCCTTCTTGTGACATGATGAATTAAGCTGTCTCAATGCTAAAGATGGGCAAATCCCATTAAGTATTAGCAGGATCAGTAGCCAGCTAGGATTAGTGCTTCTTGACAAGACCCTAATTCGCATGCTATAGAGGTCACAGCAGGTGGCTGCAAAAGACACTGTAGATCGAAGGGATGTGCAGACACAGCAACCAAACAACAACCCTGCTGGCAAAGTGGTCTCTCAGCAATAAAAATCATGGCAAGGTTGATTAATAGTGAGGGTCTGCAGCCAGCTGGGAGGTATAAGGCCAAATTGGCTGGAATACACTGTATTTGAGAGCTACATAAAGGGAAGTGTTTCTCTTCCCACATGAGATTTCCAAGCACAGCTCATGTTTGACCAGTACAATCCCAACAGGGAGTGAGTTTAAAAGATGTCTGGGGATTTTTTCTTCACATATTTTCTTTCTATCCTTTTTTTCTTTTTTTTTTTTCTTAATTGACTATTACTCTTCTTGCTGAGGCTCCTTCACACCATATCTAGTTATATCCTGGCTGCTGAATTCACTGCGATGCCACCAATCTGACATCCCATGGCAAGCACACCAAGAAACCATGTTTGAAAGGACTTCTTCAGGAGTATCGCTTGATGTGAGAGGCCCTGCGAAAGGGGAAAGCTGGCCAAAAATAGCAACTTGTTCTTCACAAAGTGCTTCACTTAGATGTGATAATTATGCACAAATACACATTCAGGCTGTGAACTCATCAGCTTACAGGGACTGGCTCGTACTGAGCCTAGATATGAACCTCAGCTTGTGCTGAACACGGGTCTGTACAAGCAGCATTTACTGAGAGCGGCAGCTCTGCCATGGTAGCTAAGCCACGGAGCACTGTAATGAGGAGTGCTGTACTCCTCTGCCTCGGGAGAGCCGTTAATGATTTAATCACAGGTAGATGTGATTAGATTGAAAAAAAAAAATCAAACCCTTTAATCTAAACTTTCATTATTTAAAAAAAAGTTACTCCTGTCTGGTCTGTTCCATATACTATGTGTGGTTCGTATCACTCAACTCATGCTACACAGTCACTGACAAGGTTTCGGAGGCTTTCTACAGAAAGTGAGTTTTAGATTCACAATTCCAAATACATGTATTAGAAACCTTTTCCAAAGAGTTTTGTATTGCCAGGTCACAGGAGAATCGGGATGTGCGTTCATCACGTGCCACTAGAAAAGGTAGTTTGATAATAAATACTAAAAGCCGTAACTGTTACAAACAACTGATGGTTAGACTGGATGATCCTAGAGGTCTTTTCCAACCTTAATGATTCTATGAATCAAAAACCTACACAGCAGAGCCTGAGCTATGACAGCATTAAAAATCCAGTTGTGGATACTATGTCATGCTTGTAAAAAAACTTACAAAATCATTTCTTATTTACCAAAGCTCAACATGGTGATTGAATTGTTTCTAGGGAACAGTTTGTCTGTTCTTAATTATAAAATTATAAAAAAAAATCTAATTGCTAAGAAATCTTTCCTGGAAATGCAAAGTTGCATATCCAGGAGAACAAAAAAACTCAAAAAACACAGGGAATAAACCTCACTGCTGATGAAAACCACTGTAGCTTCAATGAGCCACAGCTGACAGCAGCTAAGAACTTGGCAAAGATGTCTAGAGCAAGGGCTTAGAGAAATGCTAAAACACAATGGGGGAAAAGGAGGAGAATCTGTCCACGACAAAGCAACTTGTGCTAATTATTTTGGATTATGCTCCTTAAAACGCATGCATTTTTGGGCTCTTTCCTCTTAAAAGTACCATTACTCCCAACTCTACAGCTGAAGTCTAGCAGGATACTAAATATTGAAAACTCCCCTGCTGCCTTAATAGGTGAGAGTGTTCCTCATTTCTTGTCCTAAGCTATTCCGAATGGTTATTATGTATCATTTATCAGCCAGTGCATCCTAGCTCAGAGATGACTACATTTTATTAGCAGTGCAAACTGCGCTTCTACACATGTAGTGTGGCTTTTTCCCTAATCTGTACAGACTACAAATGTGAATGCCGCTCATCCGAAATTCCCTGGGCTAACACACCCATCTGCTCCAGCTTTTACAGATCAAAAAAAAATCCCTTTTTATTACCTAGAAAAGCTATTAATCTGCAGCATTTGATATCCCTGGTGTTCTGTGAGTCACAGAATGTTTATGTATGAACACATGCATGAACACACACAGGCACATGCAGCCTGTGGTTTGCACATATGTGGTGATGCTCCTGCTACATGCAAACACTATATTTCAAGAACACTCCTTATTTTCCATCGTAAGCAAAAGCCAGGAGTGAAAACTTAAAGAGATGCAGGTGCTGCAATGAGGACGGCTCTTGATGTGCCAGAATAAATCACATCAGGGTGCTTCGTAAGCATCAGAAATATCTTGCCTGGGGTGAAATGCTTGGCTTTAGTAGTAAAAGGAGACACTAATACAGCTCAGACACACAATGCTTTCTCTCTCCCTTTCTCTTTTTTTTTGCCAGCTCGTTTTTGAACAACTTTTTGTTCAGTTGCTCCTTTCAAATACACGCTTGTTATTGCTTTGAAAGTCCAGGTTACGGGTTTGTGTTTGTTTTCTACTACAGAATGCATCATTTAAGGCTAATAAATTAAACATATGGAAGAGGCAGAGGGAGAAAAATTAGTTACAAGTGTCTGCGCCAGTCTCATAGTTTATTTGTCTACAAAAAGACCTGCTGCCATGGAGACGGGGTTTCAGAGCTTGCCTCGCTCTGAGTTGCACATGGAAAGAGACAGCAGGGGAGAGAGAAGGAGAAAGCAAGAATGAGACCTAAACCCAGGAGAAATGACCACCAGCACACTCTTTGAAAACTCATCCCCTCTCAACTGATCTATTTGGTGTGACCCTTGGGTCCACTGGGCTGCGGGCAGGACTTGTGGCTCCCACTAATCTTATTTATAACCATCTCAGTCCTTTCTGACACGCTGAAAAGGGGTTGCAAGCACCCTCTACCAAGCTTTCTCCAAAATATTAGAGTTTCTTGTAGCCCAGACCCTCTCTTCTCCACATCCCAGGGTGGGGGATGGCGCTTCCCCCCAACCCTGAGGGAACTGCTCCACAGACCCAGGATCCTCACCCCATCCGAGACACAAGAAGCGCTTGCGGATGATGCGGTTCCGTAACCGGCCCGTCACGGCCATGTAGGACTGCCAAGCCTCGGTCAACACCCAGCAGAAAGAAGAGAGGAAGAAGAAGTGCAAGAAAGCCGCCACCAGCGTGCATATCACCTGGAGAGAGGAGGAAAGGAGGATACGTGAGAGGAGCAGCAGGTGGAGAGAGCAGCAAATAGGAGAACAGAAGGCACAGGGCAATACTTCCAAACCAGGCTCTGGAAGGCAAGGTCATGGAAATCAGGACATGAAAGGCATCTTAGGAAGAGGCAGTCGTCCCCTTTGCTTTGACCTAGCAAAGGACCAAAGCTTTTGCTTGAAATTTAAGCATGGCATGGAAATTGTTCACTCTTAAGCATGAACTCCAAGATAACCCCATGGTTAACAGTTTTATTGAGCCCACATCCCATTCTGGTGCTTTCTTGACTTCCGCAAGATACGTTTATTTTCCAAATAATCAAAACTACTGCCATGACCCTCTCAGGGAAGATAGAGCAATTTGTAAGCCGTGCACTAATCTCGGCTCAAAAGGTTTGCAAAGCACCATGTTGTTGGCAGCTGAGCCGCAGAAATGTAATCAGAGGAAGGCAATTTAGATTGGTCCCTGCCAGGGAAGAATCACAGTGAAAGGGTTAAGCCATGAGAGCAGGGTGAAATCACGACTGCCAGGGGCTGGTAAGGACTGCAAACACGAGAGATATGGGGTTGTCCAGGAGCATATAACTACTAGCAGACAAGAGAAAAGGAAAGGAAAAAAAACTAGAAAGTACATTAGAAGGAATTTCATTATGGAGAGCTCTGCTACTCGGTGGGGAGATCTCTCAAGGGAAATGCAAGGAGCTTAAGCCATTTAAAATTAAACTGGGGAAAGTACGAGCAAATGCATTATGAAGAACAATCCTGTAGTGCCAGGGAGATGGACTGGAAAGCTGACAAGCTCCTCTTTGTTTTTAACTCAGCAAGGCCAAATCTTTCACTGGTGTAAATTGGTGCTGCTCTGTTTAACTCTGTCAGAACCGTGCTTAATTTCCACCATCTGCAAGTTTGAAACTGTGAATTAATGTGCTCGAGGAGGAAATGATGGGAAGAAATTCCAGTGGCTCCCAAGGAGAAGGGAGAGCAAATAGACATTAAAAGTGAATCTGGATGAAAAAAAAAGAAAAAAAAAGTGCTTAAGGCATTCAGGGCAGGGGGGAGGGGGAGGTTTATGATGAAGAATTACTCTGCATATAGCAGGAAGCATGGATTTTAGGTTTACGGTCAATGAACCCCACTCTTTTTGCATCCACCAGCATCCTTTAACACAGAGCCCTCATGTGCAGAGTGTCTTTTATCCTGATTTTATCAGATTGCTCTCAATTCATACACCGGCACAAACTGACGTTATCTGAGGTCATGAAAAAAAAAGTACAACTGTGTGTTCTTTTAGACAGGAACTGTCTTTTTGTTCCGTATTTGTCTTTGACACCAAACCCCTTAGTATTCTGCCTATAAATGGAATCTGGAAGACAGTTCAGCACAAATGACACAGCTCAATGTGATAATTTTGAGTAAACATCAACTTCAAAAAGTCCTAAATAGGTGGTTGTAATTCATCAGTTTACAGACCTACTTAAAACACAAACACAGGATACTTTCAGGAATGTATTTTAAGACATTGTTATTTTAGAGTTTTTTTTCTTTGCTGAGAAGAGATACCACACTGTTCATTTTACCACTTTGATCATGGTCTTCCCAATTTGCTAGCAATTTTTAAAGGGAAGAGAAAAACTTTGCTTCACAATTTTATACCAGAGACATCCATTTTCCAGGTATTTTTTCTCAGGCATGCAATTTTGATAGAAAAGAATGGGAAGATTGGAGGATATTAGGAAGAAATTTTTGAATGTGATGGTGGTTAGACACTGGAACAGGTTTCTCAGAGAAGTTGTGGATGCTCCATCCTTGGAGGTGTTCAAGGCCAGGTTGGATGAGGCTTTGAGCAACATGATCCAGTGGAAGGTGGCTCTGCCCATGGCAGGGGGGTGGGAACTGGGTGATCTTTACAGTCCCTTCCAATCCAAACAATTCTTATGATTCTGTGAATCACTAGGCACTGATTCCACTCGGCAGTATGGACAAGATCCCTCTGTTTTGAATGGTGAGCTTAAATGAATGTTATCTATATTGTATCATTTCATCTCAGCTGGGTGATTCCAGAGGGACATGGCCAGGCTGGAGAAGTGGGCCTGTAAGAACCTCATGAAGTTCAACAAGGCCAAGTGCAAGGTCCTACACTTCGGTCTGGGCAATCCCCAATTTCAGTACACGATGGGGAATGATGTGATTGAGAGCAGCCCTGCAGAGAAGGACTCGGGGGGGGCTGGTCAATGTAAAGCTCAACATGAGCCGGCAATGCGCACTTGCTGCTGAGAAGGTCAACTGTAACCTGGGCTGCATCAAAAGAAGTGTGGCCAACAGGTCAAGGGAAGTGATTCTACCCCTCTATTCCTCTCTTGTGAGACCTCATCTGCAGTATTGTGTCCAGTTCTGGAATCCTCAACATAAGAAGGATATGGAGCTGTTGGTTTGGGTCTGGAGAAGGGCTACAAAGATGATCAGAGGGCTGGAGCACCTTCTACAAGAGGACAGGTTGAGAGAGTTGGACCTGTTCAGCCTGGAGAAGGCTCCGAGGAGATCTTATAGCGACCTTCCAGTACCTGAAAGGGGCCTACAAGAAAGCTGGAGAGGGACTATTCATAAAGGCTTGTGGTGACAGGATGAAGGGGAATGGGTATAAACTGGAGAGGGGCCGACTTAGACTAGATATAAGGAAGAATTTCTTCACTGTGAGAGTGGTGAGACACTGGAACAGGTTGCCAAGGGAAGTTATGGATGCCCCATCCCTGGAGGTGTTCCAGGCCAGGTTGGATGGGGCCTTGCATAGCCTGATCTAGCGGGAGGTGTCTCTGCCCATGGCAGGGGGGTTGGAACTAGATGACCTTTAAGGTCCCTTCCAACCCTAACCATTCTGTGATTTTATGGTTCTGTGATTCTATGATTCTATCTCTAAGATCCTTTCCCACCCAAACTGTTCCATGATTCTACGATTCTATGCACATCTCAGACAGGCCAATATAAACCCACTGCCTCAACCGAAGTTGTGGCTGAAAACCTGGCCACTTGATGGGCAGGCAAGTATTTGCTTCTGCCAGCTCTGCTGCAGGTTTTTCCTTCCTTCTAAAGAAAAAAAAAATAATCTCCATAAATGGCTAAGCACAAGGATATGATGTCCCAGGCTGCTGCAGAAAGATCTAGCAGAGCCTGTCATTCTGTCAAGGCCATTAGCTCTTGTCTTCCTTTAAGAGCAGAAATCTGTTTCCATGCAGCATGTAGCCGTGCCTTTGAGATATGGCCAGTTCATGCAGCATTCATTTCTTTTGTATCACGTTAGTGCTGACTGTAATTTTTTAGCCTTTTCCCAGCCCTTTCATCTTCAAAAAGCTTAGCAAATCCAGGCGTGGAATTTTGCCTTTGAGGTTACATGGATGGAAATCAAGGGAGAATCTGGCACTTCCAGGGAAACTAACATCATGGAGATTCTCCTAGAGTAACTGCAATTATAAATCAATCATCAACATTTGAAGATGTTCCATTATCAATAATCAAATGTGACTAAAATCCTAACTTACACTCCTTCACCTCTCTTCTGTATAGTTTTCTTTCTCTGTTCCCTGCCAGAGACTGTTTACTAGATGGCTGAGCGGAAATCCAAGAATAACCTTTCTATTTATGGTGTTTCATGCATATGTATGTGCAAAGAGCTAATCTGTCTCATGCAATCGCAGCCGGGAGCTTTGAATTCTCACTAATAACTCTGACAGTGAACACCCTAAGTTCTGTGAGAAAAAAAACATGAGGGAGAACTTGGGCTCATAACTGTACTCTGAAGAGGGTGGGAGAGAGTAAAGACTTCCATCTCCTGTTCTGTTGTGAAGAAGAATAACTGAAGGGGAGGTCCAGCCATGGTTTGTCAAGTTGAGCATCTCTCAGCATTTCTTTCTACATAATGAAGCTCCTAGCACACACCTGGGGTTGTGCAGACAATGCACCCAGGGAAAGTGAGAGCTTTGCTCACTCTTTCTCCATCTCTTGCACTGAGAAATCAACGTTGGCCTTGAAAGACAGCTCTGCTCTGAGAACTTAGTTTCTGAAGGGCACTTGTTTAATAGGAGCAGGGCTGGCTGTATGTGTCTCTCCACACTGCTCTACATACATATCATAGAATCACAGAATCATAGAATCA
>WAAB01005038.1:21934-69282 GCA_013389865.1 Piaya cayana
TGACCCTTTCCATGAAAAACTTCCTCCTAATCTCTAGCCTAAATCTCCCCTGGTGGAGCTTGAGGCCATTCCCTCTTGTCCCGTCCCCTGTCACTTGGGAGAAGAGGCCAGCTCCCTCCTCTCTACAACCTCCTTTCAGGTAGTTGTAGAGAGCAATGAGGTCTCCTCTCAGCCTCCTCTTCTCCAGGCTAAACAATATGCCTCAAACAGCTGTAAAGCTTCCCCTGAAATATAACTTTGCCCTAACCTAAAGGGTCTGCTATAGAAATGAGTATCTGTTGTTCATTAAATCCTGTGGCTTCACTCCAGAAATGCTTCCAAAAGTGACAGCGTGCTCTGGCTGCCAAACTAGAGGCTCAAAAAAAACTGGCCGGTCATTGGTTGCTGTTAATTAAAAACGAAATTTTGACTTCTGATTGCAGCTTTGGCAGCAAGAGTAGTGGAGGACGCTTCTTGTCTCATTTTTCTGTTTAGTGGAGTTCATAGAATCATGGAATGGTTTGGGTTGGAAGGAATCTTAAAGATTATCGAGTTCCACCCCTCATCGCCATGGGCAGGGACACCTCCCACTGGATCAAGTTGCTCCCAACCCCATCCAGCCTGGCCTTGAACATCTCCAGGGATGGGGCATCCATGACTTCCCTGGGCAACCTGTGCCAGTGTCTCACCACCCTCACCAGAAATAATTTCTTCCTAATATCTCATCTAAATCTGCCCTCTTTCAGCTTAATACATCAATTACGATGGTTGGAGCACTTGGGAAGATGGGAAAACGTACAAGAGGAAAATACTAATGATGAGAAAGGATTTGTTATGCCAGACACCAAAGGGGAAACTGAAGGTCCTTTATCTGGAGAAAAGTCATACAGGCAATACAGGGTCTGTAAAGGGGCAAGGCATGGATGCACAACCAGTGCGCATGGCTTGAAAATCCACATCACATCTTGCCTTTACTGCTTGAGTCACACTGCAGTGAGTCTCTTGTGGCCTCCGGCTCTGCAGCATGCACAGCACATCTGGCGATGCTTCCTTCCCCCCAAAAAAGGTGTATTTTGTGGCTCTGTTCATTAACATCTGCCAAACGTTTTAAGCTCAGAGTATAAAAGTTGATAGAGAAATAAATGTAATGCTGAGATATTGGATTTTTTGGTTTTTTAAAGCCTTTTTCCCAACCTGTCTTTCTTTGTAAATTGTGGAAAATAAAATGACTAAAGCCTTGCAAATAACCATGTTTCTTCACTGTGCCCCGTGCCAGCAACTTTAGGCAGATATTCAAAAATATCACATTGGTTTTAATCAAAGCCCCGAGGATGCTGACAAATTGTCAAAGAGAGAGCGAGAGAGAAAATTGAAATCTGCTATTTAGTCGTGTTTTTGACATGTTGCTAATTAACAGATGGAGGAAAAATGAGGAAGCGCTGCCTGAATGGATCATTTCAGTGCTAAATCAGGGGAAAAGCAAACAAACAAACAAAGCTCAACTGATCTCCTACCTTATTCCGGGTCTGGGTCTGTCCAATCAGGATGAGAGCGTTGGAGGAGATGATAGATAGGCAGAAGTTGATAAGAATGACAGAGCGCTCTGAGCGAATATACCTGCAGCAAGAGAAGAGGGGGAGGGAGATCCACTCTGTTACAACTTTCAAGTCATCTCTGAAAAGCATCAACCAGGGCCAGGCTCTACAGGAGGCCATGGTAGGAGATCGCCCATTTCCTGCAGATCTTGTAGGTTAAACAGACAAGAACAAGGGGAAAAGGGAGGAGGAGAGCTTGGGTCCAGTGTTTAACCCGCAGAGCTCTTCGTCCTCCCCCGTCAATGCTGGGGTTATGAGCAGAAGTCAGCAAACTAGAGGCCAGCCTGGTCCCTAGTCTGAGACACTCCAAAAACCAGTAGAATGCTGCAAGTCTTCTTTAGCTCTGCTTACTTGAAAGGGGATTTGCAAAGGAGCTTAAAAGAAAACATGCAGGCAACACATGGAAAGATTCCCAAATAGAAGAGCCACAGGCATGCTGGCGATGAAAGCGGATTACAAACGCATGCACCTTCACAACAAAGTGTTTGCGATTCAGCATTCCCCTTTGCTTAACCTAACAATCAGTCCTGAAGGGAAAAGTATTTGCGGCTTTTTATTTTTTTTATCCAGACGGAGAAGTTTAACACTTCCCAAAACTAGGCCAAATACATAACCACAGCTGTAGGTCTGGGACATTAAGGATCCAAGCTAGGAAGCTGTTGCCTTCAGCACCTTGCAGGAGCAAGCTATTCGTGATTTCTGATTTGCACAGCACCAGCTTGCTGCTGAGATATGTGCAGGACAATTAATTCAAACCACTGGCTATGAAGGAAAATGTCTTCAAAGGCACTTTTATTTACCCAATAAAATTAAAAAGGAACCGCAGAAGTGCAAAGTCCTCAAAGATTGACTCGGGACCTGACCATACACTCATACATGTGAACAATCTCAATGATTTGCCAAGTGCCCCTCCTGAATACCAGATGAGTGAAGAGTAGACACTGATGCTTATAGAAATTAGAACCAGATCTATTAATCAACCAGCTCACCCCTGGAGGCTAATGCAGGATTATTTCCTCTATTCCAGCACATCAACTATTTATATTGGGAATTTAATTTCATTAACTAATTTTAGCAAGAGTGAGTTGCTCGTGCTTAGGTTGCAGAGTTTGAGGTTCTGACTAGATGGGCAGGATGAGTTTACTGCATGCCAAGCATAAACCTGTGCTTTAGATCTACTGAAGGGTGCAAAACTTTTATTTCAATTTCCCTCTCAGTTTTACCTTCAGACAAACATGAACGTTGAGGATATGCTGTCTTGGATATAAAAAATAGTCACTGATGCAAAGTAGCTTGGATTTATACTTCGTCTGTTGGAAATCAGGTTTAAAAGTAGTTCTCCCTGAAACTCATCAAACCCCAAAACAGAGTACAAAATTCAGGCTTCCAACTCAGCTAGAAACTGAGTTGACTTCTTTTATTTTCACAGTCAATCTGATTCCAAATTTTCCTATTTCATTTGGCTGAATACGATATTGTTAATCATCTGGATCCTATTCCCTTTGCGGCTGGAGCATACCGAGCCATCAATCTATCCATGCTTTGATCGTGTGAAGGTAAACATCAGGTCTCCAGTCAGCAGCTTCTAGGGGATTGAAATGGAGATTTGGACTCTGCCCTGGTGGGAATGTGATGTAATAAATCTGTGTAGCAACACTATCATCCAACTGACATAAGTGTGCATTTCAAACATCTCCTCTGGTCAAAAACGGTAAGAAATGAGTTGACCATAAGTATGTGAACGCAAGGGAAGATAATCATCTGTCTTCAGATTTTAACTCCCTTACACAAGACTCTCTTTTCTCCATGCTTCCCTTCATGCACTGAGAGTCCATCCTGTGCCGCAGACTTCTAAACCTCCAAAGAATGAGATGTAGGTTGGGAACATGTAGAATTACAGAATCAGAATAATTCAGGTAGAGGAAAAAACCTCTCAAGTTCCCAGTCAAATTTTCTGCTCAAAAAAGGACTAATTTCAAAGTCTGATCACATTTCTCAGGGTCTTGTCCATTCAAGTTTTGAAAATAGCCAGGAACAGAAATGCTACCACCTCTCTTGGACAACTTGTTACAGTGCTAAACTGCTCTCATGGTGAAGGATTATTTTTCTTTATATCCAGCTGGATTTCTTCCCTGCTGCAGCTGGTGCCTCTAGACCTTTCACTGTACAACTCTGCAAATTGTTTGACATCTGTGACTCCTCCTTAGTAACCTCCTTTTCTATGAGCTAACCAAGCCTTGTTCCCTTTTCCTCCTTTTATATCAAGTTCTCCACCTCCCTAAGCGGTCACTGGACTTGTCTGCTGACATCTCCTGCTTTGGGGCAGACCAATATTGGTCATGCTTTTCCAGATGTTACCTCAAGAGCATCAAGCAAAGGAAAATCATCCATTCCGTTAGCCTGTTGGCTACATTCTTGCCTATCTAGCCCAATATAGTCAGCCTTCATAGTCTCATGGGTGCACTGCTGATTCATTTCCAAATTGTTCACCAGGACATGCAGAGCCTCTCCTGTGGAGGCTTTACAAGGCCAGTCAGTCCACAGCCCATACTGCTCCACGTGCTTATCCTGTCCCAGGTGAAGGGCTGAGCATTTGTCTTTCTTGTACTGTATTTCCAGCCTGTATCTCAAGTTTGCTAAGGTCTTCCTGAATGAGCAGCGCTGCTCCTCAGCATGCCAGTCACTCCTCCTATTTGGCATCAATCCACAAACCTGCTGAACGTGCATTTTAACCAACTAAAGGTGCAACCCATCATCCAGGTTGTTAAAGAAGACATTAGACAATATTAACCGTAATATTATATACCTGTTGGATGCAACTAGTAACTAGCTCCTGATTCGGTTTCAGACCCTTGACCACTACCCTTTAAGCCTGCACAGACTCCACCCAGCTATTAAGCCACTTTAGAAGCCACCGATCCATGTCACAGCTCCCTGGTCTGGATACAAAGATGTTACAGGAGACTGTGGTAAAGGTTTGGTTATGTCACAATATACAACACTTGCTTCTCTCCACTGTCCACAGAACCGGCCATCCCATCACAAGAGGGAAACAGGTCAGTCATGAACAATCTGCCTTCAATAAAACTTTACTGTCTATTCACAATCCCTTTGTTGTCTACCATTTTGCCCGGAAATAACCTTTAAAACTACTTGCTCCAAGGGGCTGTGAGTAGGCTGACCAGTTAGTTGTTCTCTGGATCCTCTTCGTTACACTTTTTAAAGATGGGTGTAACATTTGCCTTCTTCCAGACACCAGAAACCTTTAGATACNTAAAAAAAACCTCTCAAGTTCCCAGTCAAATTTTCTGCTCAAAAAAGGACTAATTTCAAAGTCTGATCACATTTCTCAGGGTCTTGTCCATTCAAGTTTTGAAAATAGCCAGGAACAGAAATGCTACCACCTCTCTTGGACAACTTGTTACAGTGCTAAACTGCTCTCATGGTGAAGGATTATTTTTCTTTATATCCAGCTGGATTTCTTCCCTGCTGCAGCTGGTGCCTCTAGACCTTTCACTGTACAACTCTGCAAATTGTTTGACATCTGTGACTCCTCCTTAGTAACCTCCTTTTCTATGAGCTAACCAAGCCTTGTTCCCTTTTCCTCCTTTTATATCAAGTTCTCCACCTCCCTAAGCGGTCACTGGACTTGTCTGCTGACATCTCCTGTTTTGGGGCAGACCAATGTTGGTCATGCTTTTCCAGATGTTGCCTCAAGAGCATCAAACAAAGGAAAATCACCCATTCCGTTAGCCTGTTGGCTACATTCTTGCCTATCTAGCCCAATATAAAGTCAACCTTCATAGCTTCATGGGTGCACTGCTGATTCATTTCCAAATTGTTCACCAGGACATGCAGAGCCTCTCCTGTGGAGGCTTTACAAGGCCAGTCAGTCCACAGCCCATACTGCTCCACGTGCTTATCCTGTCCCAGGTGAAGGGCTGAGCATTTGTCTTTCTTGTACTGTATTTCCAGCTTGTATCTCAAGTTTGCTAAGGTCTTTCTGAATGAGCAGCACTGCTCCTCAGCATGCCAGTCACTCCTCCTATTTGGCACCAATCCACAAATCTGCTGAATTTGCATTTTCACCCACTGAAGGTGCAACCCATCATCCAGGTCATTAAAGAAGACATTAGACAGTATTGACTGTAATATTATATACCTGTTGGATGCAACTAGTAACTAGCTCCTGATTCGGTTTCAGACCCTTGACCACTACCCTTTAAGCCTGCATGGACTCCATGAAGCTATTAAGCCACTTTAGAAGCCACCGATCCATGTCACAGCTCCCTGGTCTGGATACAAAGATGTTACAGGAGACTGTGGTAAAGGTTTGGTTATGTCACAATATACAACACTTGCTTCTCTCCACTGTCCACAGAACCGGCCATCCCATCACAAGAGGGAAACAGGTCAGTCATGAACAATCTGCCTTCAATAAAACTTTACTGTCTATTCACAATCCCTTTGTTGTCTACCATTCTGCCCAGAAATAACCTTTAAAACTACTTGCTCCAAGGGGCTGTGAGTAGGCTGACCAGTTAGTTGTTCTCTGGATCCTCTTCCTTACACTTTTTAAAGATGGGTGTAACATTTGCCTTTTTCCAGACACCAGAAACCTTTAGATATGATATAGCGTGGCCCCACAGTCATACCAGCCAGCTCCCTCAACATCCTTGATGCATCTCATTCAGTTCCATGGATTTGCAAATGCTCAGCTGACTTCAGTGGTCCTCAGCATTCTGTTCCTTTGCAGTGGATAGCATTTTCTTCCCCAGATTCTGCCACTAGGTACAAGAACTTGGGTGCCTGGGAGCAAACCCTGCCAGTAGAACAAGGTGGCGAAGGCATTGAGTACCTTCACCTTTTGTAGTTCCCTCTACATTAAGATATGTGCCTCACTCAACACTAGGCTAACACTTCTCTGAATAATCCTTTGGAGCTGACATACCTACAGAAACTCTTGATGCCTTTCACATCCCTTACCAGTTTGAAATTCAGCTGAAGTCTGACTTCCCTAATTCAATCCTGCATTCTGGGGCAACGCTTCTATAGTCCTCCTTGGTAGCCTGACCTAGCTACCAAATATTTTCTTGTTATGTTTCAGCTCAATTAAAAGTTCCCTGTTATGCTAAGAGAGCCTCCTGCCATGCTTGCTTTTTTTTCCCTTTCCATTTTACCTTCTCCAGCACAGGATGCTCCACAGAAGGAAATCATCATTACTATCCAAGCCCTCTAGTCAAAGAAGTCAGGAACTGTATCAAAGAGGGAAAACCCACAGAACTTGGTGGGTTTTGCCAGAGGAGAGATCTCCAACAAAGACAAAGCTACTCCAAGGTGCTGTCTCACTACCCCTTGACTGATACAAGGATCCTGCTTACTTATCAAAATATGCTGTACTCAGCCACCAAAGCAGG
Source organism: Piaya cayana (assembly GCA_013389865.1). Taxonomy (NCBI): domain Eukaryota; kingdom Metazoa; phylum Chordata; class Aves; order Cuculiformes; family Coccyzidae; genus Piaya; species Piaya cayana. The sequence continues at coordinate 28,926 of WAAB01005038.1, forward strand.
GGAAAACTCTCACTGAAAAGTTACGGAATTTCTGCTCTGGAGCAGGTCCTGCAGGATGTGGGAAAGCCCTGTGAAAACTGAGACAGATGGAGAAGGTGGGAAAATCCTGCAGTCTGTCTCTCTGTCCCCATTACACTCCCTTCCTCTTCACAAACACTGAGTCACTCTGGCTTTCTCACTGCTTTTACACATGTCCTTCTCTGTGCAGTCACTTACTCACTCCTGCTACCTCCCACCTGGGCCACCAGTGCCTCAGCGTCTCCACCAAAGGCAGAGCTTGTGGGTTTAAAGCAAGTGTTAAAAGCCCCTTGAGAGCTAATTGACAACCGCTAAATCAATCCTCAGGCTTCTATGGGCAGGGAGCGAGAAATGCTTGCGCTGTTCTCTCTAAGCAATTCAGCATTCACCCAGTTGCCTCCAGTGAAAAAGGTCTGCCGTGCCCCACATGCTGATGGGCTGGTGGAAGAGCTGTTCGATAGCGAACATTGATCTCCATGCTATGAAAAGGTCACTGACTCCAGGCAGTTGAACTGCAATGAGTTCAGGGATGGAAAACACATTCAGGCACTACTGAAATGTTGCTGTGTTAGGGAGTTGCTTGGAAGAAGTGGTACAACCCAAAGCTTAGAGAAACACAATACTAAGTCATTTCACCTGCTCTGACACTCAAACAGTTCTTTTTTCTACTCAGCTTTGTATTTTCATACCAGTTTTCAAGAGGGCAGTCCTTTTTTTTTTTTTTTTTTAAATTCCTCCTTTTTTTCCACATGGGTGGTGGAGCACGTGGCCCACACACATATTGTCTCCAGCTGTGACCCAGGACAGCCACTGCCAAGATGTAACAAGGTCACTCCACTTCTATGGCCCACTGGGTCACTGACCTCTCTGTCGAGGCTGCTAATGAGGCCAGAGATGCACCATCTGCAGCAGAGCTTTTGCAGCCATCTGTCTACTGGGAACTGGAGGGAGTCCACCAACAGGCCACCAACAGCCGTCAAACAGAAACAACGTCCAGTTTTCCATAAGACCGTGCCAAGTTGGCTGTGTCTGAAGTGATAACTTGCATCAAAAAGCTCAGGCCATTCATGCTAAGGTGCCACTTAGAAAAGACCATTATTTGCGAGTTTTGAATGGGAAGCGGAGGGGAAATTCATTTCCTCTCTGATATGCAGCCTAAAGCTGGGATCACCTCGATTTTACTCTGCCCCTTTTCCTTTACCAGGTTCCTTTCTTTCTTTGTCTTCTACCCTTTCTTCATGCTTCCTGTGTATAAACAAACCCTAGCTGGGCAAAATTCTGGGAATGTTTCCAGACTGTCAGCCTCAGCGAGCTTATTCAGCAGAAGTGTTTCACACTAAAGCTGAGTCTATGTATGCACGATCCAGATGTCCTTGTCCAGAGGTCTGAATGGGAAATTTCACGACCAAAGCTCCTCAAAACAGCTGAGCTCTGGCGAGAAGACCAGACAGGCTGGGCATAAGGATTTTGTCCTCTCTGTGGTGAGAAAGGACCACTTTGATATGGATCCTGTATTTTAGCAACATCAGCTGGAATAATACTGCTGATCCCACTTCTGAGCATTCCTCCAGCTGCTGTCTATCAGATTATATTACATTGAGAGCAGAATGAAGATAAGAGAAGAAGCCAGGAGATAATGTTGACTTGACTATGATGTTCCTGAGACCACTATTAGGACAGCACATTCATGTCCAGCAGCTATGCCTAAAATAAAAAGGACACACAGAGCGCTCAGGGCTCAGCCATGGGAATGTCATGAAGTTTAGAAAACATGAAAACATGATCTACAGAGAAGAAATGAAACGAACTCAGCCCATCAAAGAGAAATTCTAGATATCACTTGATCATGCTTTACAAATATTTACACAGACTTAGAGTCGAGAGTCCTTTAACCAAGACAAAGCTGGTCTCAGGATCACTTGGAAATGCATCCTCGTCCTGGGCTAGCTCAGAAATGCCCATTCAAGCCTCCCATAAACATGTCCCCCCATTCATGTTGATTATTTTGGGCATGGGCATAATGCAAAAACTAGAATGAGGAATTAAAAAGAGCGTATTTTAAACAGGGTAGGCAATTAACTTTACTGTCCTCAGTAACAGTAAATATTGAGGGGCACACTCCTGGAAGAAAATGCATCATGTTAGTCCAAATGACTCTGGCATGCTCCAAACCGATTCAACCTCATGTCTAAACGTGGTTTTCAGATCCTGGACTTGTTTCTGATAGGAAAGAGAAGGTGAGGCTCAAACACTTGCTCTTTACTCCTCTATCCTAACTTTCCACTTGATCCTGACACCAGTGACACCAGTAAGTCACCTACCAGCGCTGCTCAGTGCTGCCCAGCCTGAGGAAAAGCAGGAGAGGACAAGGACTTGAGCACATCCAATGATACCCCAGGCACGGAAAAACCTGAGTTCTAGATAAATGTTATTATGATCAGTCTTCAGCTCAGAGCACTTGCCATAATTAACCAGCCACTATGCACTGTCACAGTATCAACAAAAGAAAATGCATTTTTGCTCATTTTTTACTCTATTCTTTCTTCTATCAAAGTGTACACAAAGTTACCTTGATTCACAACTCTCAGCTGAACTTACCCTTTCCTCCCTCCTAAGAAGAACCATTTGACAAAGTAAGAGCCTCAGACTGATCCCTTCTCCCCAAAGGGTCACCAATAATTTCCAAGCAGTATATTCTCTGCTGCCGCTCCATTTCGTTTCAGTTATTCACCTGGTTCTGGTTTTCTTTCTTTTCTTTAGCTTACAGCCATGAAGCTTGTGGCATGTTTGTCGTGGGTTTAGGAAACGCATGGTATCATTTACACATGGGTCTCACATAGGGTCTCAGATCTTCAATGATACTGTATAGGAAGAAAATCCTACACGTATCTCAGGGCCTCCAGCTTATACAGAACAGTAAAATGTATCTAACAGGAGCAGGAGATAATGTGGGCTGTTGTTCAATAAAACTCTGCTATTAATCCACTTCAGCTTCTATAAATGATACCATTGAGGTTGCACCTTGACCTGCTTATAGGTATACAGGAGCTCTCTGCAATAGGACGTACTGAGAAACCCATATGCATCTGAATCTAAAGGCAAAACATAGCTAAGAGGTTGGAGAGCTATTTAAGCTCTGCAGTTTAACATCCTTAAGCTCCTGAGAAGTGCTGTCAGTTCTTCAGGCCAGATGTTTTCATAACGGATCGTGGATGCTTTGATGTTATCAAAGACACAACCAGGAATGCCTTGAAGCAATCTGCCTGCCGGGAGGCAGCGCGAGTCCACCTCTCCATGAACAAGGTTTCCTGGGGTATACAAAGGCATCTAAAACTTCACGCGGCTTTTGAAAACAGAACAATGCAACTACATGGGGTCGTGGCACTAATTTTCACTGTACTAATTTCTCTGGCACTAAAAGGAAAGAATAATGCCAGCTAAGTCACCATGATGACTTTTTTTTTTTCAGGACCCACTCTTTACAAAATGTTTCAGACACCCAAACAGGAGACCAAATATCTCCAAGACCCGTGTAAGAAAGAAACAGTTACTTTCCCCAAAAAGAAGAGAAAAGAGCAAAAGCCATACCTCCAAACAGAGACATAAATGATAATCAACAGCAAAAGTGTCAGCGAAGATACTCCGCAGCCTACAATTAATGTGACAGAAGGGACCAGCACCTTTTCCATGTTCTGAAATAGAGAAAGCAAGACATTAAAATAAAAAAAAAAAAAAAAAAAAGAAGATGCTCAGCAAATGCTATCAGGTTAATTTCACGGCAAGAACTTTCCTCCTAATTGTCTGGGTGTCAACTCACCTGACCTTCACATAACACTGCACATACAAATAAAGAGGAAAGATGACCAAGATCTATTTCTGGTTGACCTAGTTGTTTTTGGGTTTTTTTCTGACCTGATTCTACTCTCACACACACAAGTGTGAAGTTGGGGTGACAACTCTGATATCCATGGTGAGGCAGGGGTGTAAAAGGCATGTGTTGCAAGAGGAGCATCAGATCCTTCATACCCAGTGCGGAACTTTGAAGATAATTAATGAGGCGACAGCAAAAGGCAGTGGAAAAATTACAAATGAACTCTTTTGGGAATGGCAGTGATGATGGTTTGAGGATGAAAAGAAGGTGAAAATCTTCCATCAGCTACAAACACGCATCTGGAAAAGGAGGAAATGAAGCAAGCAAAGAAAAAATAAGATGTATATCCTCCCCAAGGACCCAGCATCCAGTCATGCCATCCATCATTTCACTACTCTTGCACAACTATACAAGGCATTTCTACAGATACAGGAGTCCTAATTGGAAAATCTTGTATGGAATGGCTCTCCTTTCTTGTCTGATCACAAAAGATCTACTCATCATCAGCTGTAGCGATATCAAGAACAAGCACACATGCCATAACCTCTCCTAATCTAGTTCTCTGCATCACTGGGACTGGTTACCTAGTTAGCATCTGCCAGAGTAATATCACTAAACTGCTCCCGTCCTCAGCTTAGAGTGAGGATCTGGATCCCGCTTTGCTATCTCTGCTGCAGGCTTTTTTTTTACAGCATGTTTCTCATTTCCACATCAGTGATGCCTGCCGGCGTGAAGGCAGAGAAGCAGAGACCCACCATGTAGCAGACACTCGAGAACCCTCTATTAGAGCGATTAGTCAGTATGCAGAGGTGTGGGAGCACAGTCAAGGTTGTCGTTAGCTCGGCGCAGCACCAACACCTATCACTACAGCCATGGAGATGAGATGGTTTCTGACATAGCAAGAGCTTAGCACAGGGGAAGAAAAAAATGCAATTAGGCATGAATTCGGGAATGGAACAGGCAGTCCTCTGAGGACTTGTCTACACCATTTTCTTGGCAGGTCTGAGGCTGCTCAACCTGAACTTCCAATCAGCAGGATGCCATGAAGCTGAAGCTACTGCAGCTCTGTTCCAGGCTACTGAGCCTGCTGCCAAGCAAAATACATTAGACAAGGCTCAGTGCTATGCTTATATAGAGTCATAAAATCATTAAGGTTGGAAAAGACTTCTAAGATCATCCAGTCCCACCATCAACCCAACACCACTGTGCCTATAATTTCATGAACTGGAGTCTGGCCAGCTCGACACGTGGATAAAGCAAGTATGTGTCCATTAATTCAGTACAGATTTATTCCACAGAACCCACCATGAAGAAGAGGCAGACATTTCTGACATACTGGGATCTGAGCTGAATTTTCCCTGCAGTCTGAAGACCTTGGGAAAATCCTCCTTACTTGCATGTTTTGACCAAGGGCACCTCTCACATTTTGAATCTCATTGAAGGGAATTAAGAAGGAACAAAACTTTCACAATACTGCTGCAGCGAACCCCACAGGACCTATTGGGAAGGTTGGCACAAGAGCTTAAGGGATCGGAGACAAAATTTAGTGACACATTCAACGGTTTGAATGCCCAGCTGGCATATATAAGGAGCACAGGCTGACTGAGGGATCTTTACTGGATGCAGACCAGCTACAGACTGCAAGCCAAACTGCACTGCAGTGTGGTGCTATGTGTCTAATGTCCCTCCCTACAGACCATATCAGCTCTGACACATCACTAGCCCAGCACGCTTGTATCTTTTCCTTGAGTTTGCACTGTGAAACAGGAGGCTCGGGACTCTCAAAACCCACCACCATAGACAAGTACAAAGGGTTTAAACGCTGAGCCTAATTCTACTTGAAATTACGGAACCAGATTTCAAGCAACACTTTAGTCCTTTTAACTGCGAGCAATTGTGCAGAAACTGCAAGAACAACACAGCACTGAGCCTCGCCAAGCTATCCAGCAAAGTCCTGCATCTCTCTCTCATCTACGGCTTCCCAAAGTCCTCATGGAAATGCAACGCACACGTAGGTTCTTTCTCTAAACTTCCACAGAGGCTTGAATCACTGTGGTTTTTTAACATCAACTCATGTCTGCAGTCACACCCTGTGAATTTACTCCTGCCAAATATTTGTAGAAGGTTAGAAGCAGTTTTTTGGGGACTAGGTAAACAGAAAGTAATTTCAATGACAATATCAACATTTTCATTTGTCTTCCATCAAACAATGTTGAAATTGGACATATTCCAGGCACCACAAGCGCTGAAATATCATATCCTATTCCTTACAAATTCAAATGGGGAAGGGAGTTTCTTCTGGAAACAGAGGACTCGGATTTAGTCAGGTACTGATGTAGGGTATGTGTAGAGAGAGATGCAATCTCCTTCCTTTGTTCTTCCTTTTCCACCTGTGCTTTGCTTCCCACCCTGCAGAGCCCAGGTGGGCAACAGCCCTGCCCCACCTCAGAGACACATGGTCATGTTAAACACATGCTCCTCAGACGTGCATCGCTCCTTGGTCACTCACTCCAAGCTCACTCTCAACCCTTTTTCTCTTTCTGCTCCTCCCTTACGGCGATATGAGTTCACATCGCACAAATGGTGGCCTGGGATGAGCATCGATTGTGACATTTGATTTAAGTAGGTCTCATTTCACTGACTTTTCATGGGTAACTGGATAAAAGCAGGGGAGGAGCTCCATTAAGGCAAAAAAAGACCGACACATAGCTTGCTCCTAAACCATCCAAGGGAAATGGAAGAAATGGAGGTCGGATTTTAAAAGGTGAGCAGGCTATGCCCCAATACCTCCAACACAGTAATCATAGCTCTCCTCCCCTTCACGTCCTCTCTACCTTCCCTCCACATCCAACAACCTCAGTTTTTCCACCCCCCTTCCTATGCCACTGCTAATTCTCAACTGGATCCTCCATCAGCTAAGTAAGAGGTTGCACGTACTAGACCATCCCTAGGTCAGATGTTTGTTCATCGCCAAGGCAACATACAAATGACTGACCAGCCAACTGGAAGACAGACCAGTGGGTAGTAACTGGTGTCTACCTGCATCCCTTCCCAGAAAAAAAAAGACCCTTCTCTGCACCTCCTTTTTTATCCCTCGGCTAGACTGTCATTCATCCCGAGGAGATGCTATGAAGCTTGTCCCTTCTTCCCACAGAGAAGGGAAGGTTGGTTCAGTCCTGGGGGGGCTTTTGTTGGCATCATAAAGGTGCAAATCTATTAAAAAAACACTGGGTGCAATAAGAGCAGAAGCTCACTCCTTTGGGAATAAAAAGCCCTGACGGGCTTAAACCTAAGTAGCTTAAGTTTTTGCTCTCTTTTTTACTATGAAAGGTTTCTCTGTCCTCTCTATCTTCCTTTTACGCTCCCCCACTTCTTTGCACTGGCAAATGAAGCATCGTTTGTTTTATTTCTTCTGACTAATTAAACCCCCTGACAGAAGGTGGTCGGATGCTGTAGGATCCAATCCTTGTGAGGGAAATTTCCTTGGAGGAGAACGAGGGGGAAAAGCAAGGTTGGTTTAAAGAGAAATAGCGATATCAAGAGAAAAACAGCAAGGCGTTCTCAAGGCGAGTGAGAAAGCAGTTTTATGGGAGTTTCACCACACTCTGGGAGCAAACTGGTTGTCTGCAAAAGATATGTTAGCAGCAGAGTCTCCACCTGCTTGGACTGGAGATAGTCCCAGATGTCCTGTACCTCCCCACTTCCTCATGTCTGCTAACGGGTGACATCCAGGAGCACACTGAAATATAAATGAAGCTCTGCCCAGCTGGAGATAGAAAAAAAAAAATCCTTTTCCTCAGCCAAGAAGGAACAGAGCACAGGTCGTTATGAGTGTGAGTCCTGCGATTCTGTCACCAAGCATGACAAGGGAGAAGAGAAGCAATCAATGACATCATCTGGGATGGAAATAACAAGTGCTACTGCCTGGAGCTGCTTACTGTCCTACCACCTCATTGCTCTGCCTAGCAGGGCAGAAGGACACTCCTCCTTTTCTTTACAATTCCACTTTGCTTCCTTCTTCTTTTCTATTTCCTTCTCTTCTTTCATCCCTATATTTTCCTGTCTTTTGTTTTCTTTCCTCCCCTTCTTTGCCATTCTCCATAACATATTCTGCCCTTTCTTCTTGCTTTTAATGTACCTCTTCAGCCCTCCCCCGCCTTTACATTCTCTGCATTTCTCTGTTTCCTTTTCTTACTTTCCGCAGAACACCGTGAAAAGCAACTTCATTCGAGTCATGCTTGTTCCATTACCCTGCTTTGGCTCCAGGGTCAAACAGGCTCCAATTAGAACAAAGTCAAAAACGGTATTTCCTAATGCCATGCAGTTTGCCTGAGACCTTACAAACAAGCTGTTCTTTTTGCTTTCTTTTTGTCCTTGATACCACAAAAGGCTAAACAAAGTCCTTATATGCAAAGATGATACCAATAAAGTCACCAAAAATGAAACTGTTTCTTTTGCTCCCAAATTAAACACGGATATATGAGTTTGGAATTTGGGGTGCTGGGCTTCCTTTGTTTTTAGAAACGGTTGCCTTTAGCTCGACTTCCTGCACATTTGAAATTAAAGACTCATTAAGTCAGAAAATTACAGAAGTATTGGTTGCAAGGGGCATCTAGAGCTTCTTAATCCAATTTAACACTTGAAGCGAGGCTACCACTAACACCAGGTTATGGTTTAGTCAAGATGAGCCTTGGCAGTTCTCAAAGGCAGAGAGCTCCCATGCCTCTGGTGACTATTTCAGAGCCACACCACTCTCCCAGTGACAGAGTTTTCTGAAGGTTGCACATGAACCTCCCAAGCTACAGTTTGTGGCTTTTCTCCTTGTTAAATCATCAGGCGCAGGCAACAGGAGTTTGGTTTTATAGGTTTTATAATCATCCTTCTGATACCTGTAGGCTGTGATTAGACTGTCCCTTACATTTGTCTCGTAAAACTAGCTCTCTCTACCTCTCCTCCCAGGTCATCAGCTCAAAGCAATCGTAAAATCATAGAATGTCCTGAGTCGGAACGGACCCACAAGGAACCTGTCCCTGCATAGGACAACCCCAACATTCACACCATATGTGTGAGAGCATTGTCCAGGTGATTCTTGAGTATTGTCAGGCTTGGTGCCATGACTGCTTCCCTGGCGAGTCTGTTTCAGTGCTCCAAAACCCATCAGATGAAAACCCCTTCTCTAATATCCACCCTAACCCTGCCCTGGCACATCTTCCTGCCATTCCCTCAGGTCACTAGAGAGAAATCAGCACTTCCTCCTTTTCTTTCCCTGCACTACATTCCTCTGACAATAAACTGGTCCATATGTGTGTGATTTACTGCAGGAATTGCTCAGGAACCATTTTACTGTGTCACTGGCCTAAAGGCTGTTCTCAATTCTTGAGAAGTGTTTTAAGCCACGTTGTATTGATTTTGTCGCCGGTTGGACAACTCTTGTCAAAGCAGAGAGATGGTTGTTGAAATTGCAGAAAAAATAATGCTTTTACCAGTGCTCACAAAAGTGAAAAGCTTTCTAAACAAAGACGTGTATGTCGGTGCTGTAAGAAAACAAGTCAGAAGGGCTGAACGACCAAGTGGTGAACTTGTTCTTGTCAAGTGCCAAGACAATCTTGACTGGTTTCTAGTCCGTATTCAGTTATATTCTGGGTTTAATATTTAGGATCATGCGGTTTGTATATATACATACACACTGCGGTTGTACGATAAAGCACCAGCCATACACTGCAGTACAACCTCTGGACAGACCATTAGCCGCCCCCACAGCCATACAAGATAACTTCTAGTGACTTTGATAATGAGTGATTCTCTGAGATCTTCACCTGGATGAGAACCAGGCTGTTAACAAAACTCAGCTGTCAATACTGCCACTGATGCCTCTTACGAAGAACAGATGAGGAAAACGAGGCTGTTTAATCTAGAGAAAAGGAGGCTGAGGGGAGACCTTATTGCTCCCTACAGATCCCTTGAAGAAGGTTGTAGGTGCTGGTCTCTTCTCCCAAGTAACAAGTGATAGGATGAGATGAAATGGCCTCAGGTTGCGCCAAGGGGCGTTTAGATTGGATATTAGGAAAAATTCCTTTACTGAAAAAGTGATGAATCACTGGAACAGGTTGCGTGAAGAAGTGGTGGAGCCACTATGCCTGGAAAGGACCAGAAAACATGTAGATGTGGGACTTCGTGACATGGTTTAGTAGGCACAGTGGTGTTGGCCTGAAGGTTGGACTGGATAAGCTTAGAAGTGTTTTACAACCTTAATCATTCTATGAAGAGCTCAGCACCTTCTCCTCCTCCTTCCCTTGGAAGGAAGCAGTAAACTGCATTGAGGTTTCCCCTCAGTCTCCTCTTCTCCAGGCTGAACAGACTAAGTGACCTTAGCCACTCGTCACAAGGCTTCCCCTCTAAACCTTTCACCAGCTTTGTGGCTTCCCTTGGACACCCTCCAGTCGCTTTATATTCTTTTTATATTTTGGTGCCTGAAACTGTATACAGTACTCGAGACTTTGAGATCCCTGCATGAAGATTGCTTAGTGGCATCATTGATAAATAATTACTTCACAGCTTCTTTCCAAAACAACCCAACATCTTTCCCAGCTCAGCCCATGCCATTGCAAGAAAGGTCCAGAGGATGGGTACCTCATTTTGCTTCCTTTGTATCATAACTACAGGCTTCTCATGCCAAAGTTAATATTACTCATTATCGGGAATGCATTTGTGGAGCTGAGGGCCCCTTTTATGTAATTTGGCCAGTCTAACAGGCAATTCCATGTAATTACAGTACACAAAAATCACCCAGAGAGACATCTTAACGTGCTACTATTTATTAACAATTGCTACCTCTTCACTGGTATTGAGTCTGCTTTCAAGATACAACATGGCAATCTGCGTTTAGTAAACAGCTTTGATGAAGCTCTCAGGACAGGGTCACGCAGCCACTTGTTAATAGGAATTGTCAGGATAATTTCCTTCAGGCTGGCGGGGAATTAAAGGAGTTAACAGGACGCATTATCTACCTGCCAGTTGCCAACCCCTCTGTCATTTTGCTGCCACTCTTTGAATTAGCAGCCTGTGCTCTCAGTGCCTCAATTTCCATTCTTGATATCAAGGAGGGCTGGATCAGGCTCATATTAACTCTAGGGACCGTTCTACTTCTGCCCAGCCAGCTGTTCCCAAACATATGCACCATCATAATTAAAAATACACTCTGCTTTATTCCCTCTCTGCCCCTTTCCCTTTGCACTTGGCTTGGCGAAGCTCCTGAAATCATTGCTTAATAGGGCTCTGGTGAGCAGTCATGATCCACTCCGCATCCCTCTGTGAGCTGTGGTTTGGAAACCAGAGTACTGAGCAAATAGACCGCAAGCGAGGAGCAGAGGGGATCTGTTCCCAGCTTGCTCACAGGTCAACTGTGTAAGTGTGGATCCACCGTTTAAGCCAATCTTTTCAAAGTCCTCTCAGCTGATCTGCTTTAGGTTGCAAACATTGGCCTATTTTGACCCCCTGGAAATGGAAGAGAACAGCATTGCTCCCCAGTGCTCTTTCCAAAGCTTAATTCAGCTTAGATTTCTCGTATGTATAAAGGACTCGGGGGGGGTTCCTAGAGCTATTTCAGGACAACCAAGCACTAGCATCTCATTCTCCACTGTGCAATATCAACATGGGGAGGTACAGAGGAACAAAAAGAGAAGCCTTTTGCCTTAACTGTGTACAAGCTGTCCAGATGGAGTATCTGGGGTTTTGCTTTTCATGCACATGGTAAGACATCCTCTGTTGCAGTCTTTCCCGTCAAAGCACGTTGAAGAGAAAATAGAATCATCTTCCACAATAAAGTTGGTAATAATGAAAACGGGCTGTTCCTTTACGGGTACGCACTCTTTCCTTCTGAGACAACAGAGGCAGAATTGAACTCTAACCAGATTGTGCAGTACTATTCTCACAGTCACTGCAGTAAGCAGCAAAACTCTGTCTTGCTATTCCAGCCCTAGAAAATAAAATGGTCAAGGACTGACTTTGTTACACTGAGATGAACTGATATGGTACAGATAATATTCATACAGACTTACCAATCAAAACAGTGGGGGATCCATACAGCCTAGTGGAATATTCATAGAATATTCATAGGGAGGTTGTGGAGAGGAGGGAGCTGGCCTCTTCTCCCAAGTGACAGGAGACAGGACAAGAGGGAATGGCCTCAAACTCTACCAGGGGAGGTTCAGGTTTGACATAAGGACAAAATTCTTCACTGGAAGGGTCATTAGGCAATGGAACGGCCTGCCCAGGGAGGTGGTTGGCTCTCCTTCTCTGGAGGTGTTTAAGGTGCAGGTGGATGAGGTACTGAGGAGCATGGTTTAAAGATTGGTGGGAATGGTTGGACTCAATGATCCAGTGGGTCTCTTCCAACCTGGTGATTTTACGATTCTATGNTAGGTTCTTCCTGTGCTGAGGACTCCAGAACTGAACACAGTACTCCAGGTGCGGACTCATGAAAGCAGAGTAGAGGGGCAGAATCACACCTAACTATAAATAACTTTATTGCTATTACGAGCATTATTTTATGGTATCGACATTTGCTCTAACTGCATTAAAAAAGAGCCTTCTTCACTGCTCCTTACTGCTTGGGATTGTCCCTTCCCTTTTCTACACAAAGGACAATCCATTCAAAATCTGTAACTGCTTTGTAGGCTGGTCCTTGCATTACCCATCTTTCCCTGTTTTCACAAATGTGCTTTCATCTCTAGTAACTTCACAGCAGCAGTGCTAAGCACCTTGCAGGGAAACGTGGCAAGATTTACACACAGTTAAAATAAAATAACTCCATGGCAGACTGGGAATGGAAAATGAGGGTGGAATCCAGACTGTGTTTATCCTGATTTAAACAGTGTTTTGGTTCTTTGCCAGACGACAGCATTTCACCAAACTATTCCAAAACAGCCCGCTGTTTGTTTTTCCCTATCAATGTCATGCTGCTGAGTGATGCCAGACAGGCAGCATTCCCCACAGCATGGGCAACACACATGTTCCCCATGCCTGCGCATCATGCCCTTCTGAATAGAACCACAGAATCGTTTAGGTTGGAAAAAAAATCTTTAAGATCATCGACTCCAACCGTAAACCTAACACTGCCAAGTCCACCACAAAATTATGTCCCTAAGTACCACTTCTACACATCTTTTAAATACCTCAGGGGATGAAGACTCAACTGCCTCCCTCTGGCAGCACCTCCCAATGCTTGACANGCACAATTTGAGGCCATTTCCTCTCATCGTATCACTTGTTACTTGGGAGAAGAGACCAACACCCTCTTTGCTGCAACCTCCTTTCACGTAGTTGTAGAGAACAATAAATTCTTCCCTCAGCCTCGTCTTCTCCAGGGTAAAAATTGCCAGTTCCCTCAGCTAGTCGTTCCCTCAAAATAGTCGTGGTTAGACCCAGCTGAGGAGAGGGAGAAACATCTGAAGTCACGGTGTCTGGAGGAAGACTTCTGCCAAAGTTGCTCCTACCACCTACTACTATGGAGAACAAACACTTGCCTTCCTTTTTCCCTTCTAGCACCATGTTACACCAAAAAACAGGTCTTAAGGAAAAAGTTCATCCAAAGTTGGATTATGAACACTTGTTCAAAGACTGCACAAGCCACTGCTAAAATATCTAAAACTCAAACCTTCATTCAGTCTCTTTAACTACTACCTGCAGATGTGATTCCTCTCCTGCAGGACCCAGGCTAAGGTTACCATCTCGTACTGTTCAGACACTGAAGATCCATGCAGTGGCAATCATAGAATCATAGAACAACCAGGTTGGAAGAGACCCACCGGATCATCGAGCCCAACCATCCCTATCAAACACTAAACCATGTCCCTCAGCACCTTGTCCATCCGTGCCTTAAACACCTCCAGGAAAGGTGAATCAACCACCTCCCTGGGTAGCCTGTTCCAGTGCCCAATGACCCTTTCTGTGATTTTTTTTTCCTAATGTCTAGCCTAAATCTCCCCTGGTGGAGTTTGAGGCCATTCCCTCTTCTCCTGTCCCCTGTCACTTGGGCGAAGAGACCAGCACCCTCCTCTTTACAACCTCCCCTCAGGTAGTTGTAGAGAGCAATGAGGTCTCCTCTCAGCATCCTCTTCTCCAGGGTAAACAACTCCAGCTCTCTCAGCCGTTCCTCATAAGGTCTGTTCTCCAGAGCCTTCACCAGCTTTGTTGCTCTTCCCTGGACTCGCTCCAGAGCCTCAACATCCTTCTTCTGGTGAGGGGCCCAGAACTGAACACAGTATTCAAGGAGTTCCTGACTTCTACTAGGACTCAGCCAACAACCCTGAACTAAAAGATATCTCCAACCCACTGTCAGTCCTTAAAGGCTTTCAGGGGTTCACTGGCTAAAACTAGCCTCTGAGAAAGAGACAATGGGATTTAATTCATATAAATTTAATTTAATTTAATGTAGTTCAGTTATGGAGTCATCTGCACGGGAAGTATATGGATCTGTAAGAGCAAGTACAGAGGAGGCCATGAAGATGATAGGATGACTGGAGAACCTCCCATATAAGGACAGGCTGAGAGAGTTGGGGTTGCTCAGCCTGAAGAATGGAAGGCTCCAGGGAGACCTGATAGCAACCCTCAAGTACTTAAAGTGCGCTACAGGAAAGCTTGGGAGGGGCACTTTATGAAGGAGTGCAGAGACAGAGTGAGGGGTAATGGTTTTAAGCTGAAAGATGGGAAATTTGGGTATTAGGAAATAATCCTTTCCTGTGTGGGTGGTAAGGCGCTGGCATGGGTTGCCCAGAGAAACCATGGATGCTCCGTCCCTGTAGGTGTTCAAGACTTGGTTGGATGAGGCTTTGAGCAACCTGATCCAGTGGAAAGTGAACCTCCCCATGAAGCGGGGGGGAGAAGGTTGGAATTGGATGATCTTTAAGGTCCCTTCCAACCCAAACCACTCTATGATTTTAATTTAGCTGTTATGTTTCATTTTCTGTATGATATTATGCTGACAACAGTTTTATTCCCATTGCAATCTGAAAAGCCCGTGGGATCCATCATTTTCCCGCACACCTAGTGCAATACAGAGCTGTTTACTGGGAGTTACTGGTGATAATTCCCTCTACATAGGACTTCAAGGAATCAGCTTCTAGACTTGATGCCCATCTCATTCACAGCTGAGCAACTGGGAAGTAAAACAGTAACAGCCCCTGGATTTACAGCTGTTCGGAGCTGATATAAACAAGATCAAAACTGGCCCCAGTAGTAGGATATTCCCCATGTGGGGAATGGCTGACATGATTACCATATTTAAAAGAGCAAAAAGAACAGTTTGTCATGAAAAATGAACACGTTGTCTTGCTTGTGGGAAAAGAGCAGAGTCATTTTGCTTCCATAGATTTATTGAATGGATTCTGTATATCCTTCTGGTTCATAGAGCAGGCAGCTAGTGAGCACTTGAGCTGCAGACTTAGTTTTCAGTGCCTATTATCATGAACGGTGCAATCTCAGTTTTCTTATTAGAGAGCCCTACCACTCAGAACGTAGTTTCAAGCTCAAATATTCATGATTTTAAATCTGACTTTTCTTTTGTGCATATTTCTATATGCACAGGAATATTTCAGTTTTAGGCTGAAACAGGGAAGGTTTAGATAACACATTAGGAAAAAAAAAAACCTCTGTGCGGGTAGTGAGACATCAGAACAGGTTGCCTAGCTAAGTCATGGATGCACCATCCTTGAGGGTGTTCAAGGCCAGGTTGGATGAAGCTTTGAGCAACCTGATCCAGTGGGAGATGTTCCTGCCCATGGCAGAGGTGTTGAAGCTGGGTGGACTTTGAGATTCCTTCCAGCCTAGACCATTCTATGCTTCTGTATTGCCCATTTCTGCTTAACGATTGCCACTTCTGCCAAAACCTGGCCAGTAGGTTTGTCCATTCAGCTACTCATTGACAGCAAAAGTATGAAGGGCACAAGCCTTTCAGAAACTGATCCAGTTTTGGTTTAATTAAGTAAGTATTTGTTATATTAAAAAAAAAGCCAATAACTTAATTTCCAAGTCTCTCTGCATGGCAATTCAAGGGCAACCCAAACCTTTAGGCAGGGTGCAACTGGACTCAGTAGTAAAGCAGTTTGCCAAAATTACCTGAAAAAGGCTTTTCCAGCCCAACATACCACAGAGAAAAGTGCAGAACGATAGAAGAAAGACAAGGAATGCTCAACAATTTAACTGACTCTTCAAACACAACATTCTCAGTCCTTGAAGTGCTTTGAAAAGGAAGATAATGTCATTTAGCACTAATGCGCTGGCTCCCACTCCTGATGAGCCCAAGAAACCCGGCCTCCACCACCCACCTGTTACCATTTTCAAACGAGCCCCTTTGTGATGTCTCCCACGCTGTCCTCTGCCTTGGGGAAACCTCCCCAGAAAACACCTAGAGAGCAATCCAGAGCTCTTCCTCGAAACCTCCTCTGTAAAACCCTACTTGGTGCAATGCCTATAAAAGAACCCTCACAATGGCAGATGTGCCACAACTTACTGCACATCCCGACAACTGATGCCCTTGCTCTGTTTACATGCAGCCCTATACCCAACTGGATCCAAGCATCTTCAACTGGCTATTTCAGCTCTGTTTCACTAACTTCGATCAGGGTGGCTTTGTGGCTCATTCAGCACTGAGCAGATTGAAGTCGTGCTTCACAACCAAGCCTGTGGTGATGATTTGAAGGTCCAAATAAGACACAAGAAATGCAGAATAACAGTAGATCAACAGCTACAGTTGGATATGGAAAGCAGGTAATGTGGTCTCTGATTACGGACAGACACTGTGATTTTT
Source organism: Piaya cayana (assembly GCA_013389865.1). Lineage (NCBI taxonomy): Eukaryota > Metazoa > Chordata > Aves > Cuculiformes > Coccyzidae > Piaya > Piaya cayana. The sequence continues at coordinate 45,620 of WAAB01005038.1, forward strand.
TTCACATACATGCCCTAACCAACCAAAACTTCCCCATCTGCCTCCATCTCAGACCTCGATCTCCCAGCAACGTGCCTCACCTATATCACATTTCCCTCTTTTACATAGCAAGAAGTAGACACAAAGGTGATCTAGTTTACAGAATTACAAGGAAGAGGGTGGGAAAAGACCTGACAAGCTCAGCTCACCCATTTGACTGCCTCAGAGCCGTCTGAACCATCTCCAGCCTGTTCAAGAAAACATTCAACGACAGAGACTAGGGTCTTGGTGCTTGACTATTCCTGCAGCAGGAAGGTTTTCCCTTGTGTCTAAACTAAAGCTCTCACACTGCCATTTGAGCCTAGGCCACAGCAGACACAGAAAGCAGATTACACCCTTTCCACAGCTACCTTCTACAGCTATTATTCTCTTTCTGGTCTGTCTTTTCTCCCTCAGAGAAGAGCCAAATCATCTCACAGACTTCACCTTCACTCACCATCAGCATAAAGGTTCCATGCCAACTGGTTCTGACACATCATCCTCTCCCATGCACACACTCCCACACACCCATCCTCACATACCGCACCAGTCATCCCACTTGAACAAGAGAAAAGCATCGTGGAAAGGCACTGCTCACCCCTTTTGCTACACTTCTGGCCCTTGGTACCTCAAATCTGCACGCTCTGAGTCTGAGAGCTGCTTTCTGAGCTCTTAGAAAAGGAGAAAGCGTGAATTGGGTAGACTGGTTTCCTGGCTTAAATCCACACCTCCTTTGCAGAGCAGTAAGCTGTGGCTGGGTAATAGGGCAGCTGTCACACTTGCTAAGCTGCCTTCGTTGTAACAAGCCATTAAGCACTGCAGCTCAAATAAGCACCGAACCCCTCAGGAATGCCTGGATACACAGTACCTCAGACATGCATGGGGAGTCTTTAATTTCACCTGAAGACAGGGGACTAACCTCAAGCCTTGGTCTGCTCCGGGGGTCCCTTGGTTAATGCCAGTGCTGCTGTTGCCTTTACACCAAAGGGTGAATTTGGCTCAATATTACTCATGCTGAAGCAGTGAATCCCACAACAATTTTAAGCTCCCAGCCACTTGATCATGCTCCTCTCCCACGTCCCCTTCAGATGAAGAGATACAGGGTGATGCAGCATTTGCCTGCAGAAGAGTCATTGCCAGGGCTGTGCGGAGCTTGCTGGCTCCAGCTCGCGGGGGAAGAGCTGCAGACCCACGCTGCTGCAATCCCACTGCCTGGAGTTTTGTCATGAGTTAAAGACCCGAGCGAATCCACAAGCGTGGAGCAGAAACTCAGCAGAGGAAAGCTGTCAGCTGGGAATATTTACCAAACTACCCGCTGGATCAACAGAAAGCTGAATCCGCAGACAGCCGCGAAGGAGGTGGGATGCCGGATGACTGTTTATTATGCTGAGCCAAATCCTCCTATTATTACCTTGTGTGCTACCTGTCTTCTTTTAATGTATTCAAGTGTTGTCGCTCCTAGAAGCACAAGGAGAGGGATTTCCTATTGCCTTTGTCTCCGATTCCTTACCTATATCTGTTCACACACACACAATTTGCTGATGGGATCCCTTCCTAGATATTAGCGTATGGCATATAGCAACCATTTGTGTCTCCCACCAAAGTAACAAGCCCAGTGTTCCTCTGCTCCCTGGCACTTGGAGTGCAGCACAACCTCTATCATCAATCCCCTTCTTCAAAAATCCCGACATAAATAATCTGTACATTGACTCCAGGTCCTCTTTACTTCCTAATAGTATTACAAGAGAGAGTGGGAGGGGAACACTGTCTGCCCAGCTGCTTTCTACTCAATCTTCTCCATGCTATCAATGCCTGCTGAAACTCAGAGGGACTATACCGGGTTTAGAGAAAAGAGCATCCCTGCTGAGCAAAGCAAAGATTTGTAGAAGCACAGCCTGCTCTTACAGGCTGCCACAGACCTCAGGGAAAGGCACTTGTGAGAAAACACAGCAGCTCCTGCTGTGGAGCAGGGGATGGGCAAACCTCAGAAATCCCAGTAGCGCTTATACCACAAGAGTCCCCAGTCTCAGCACAAAACTCTCCCGAGCTGGGCAGGAGTCCAGCTGGAGTGTCCCTTCATCACTCCCATTTTGGCCTCTCCGTATCCAGGGAGAACCCAGCAGTAACAGCACAAATCCCCAGGAAATTCTAGGAAATGTTTCCAGTTCAAGAGCTCCACAGCAAGTGGAACAATCAGCTCCCAAGAGACACTTCACATGCGGCAGCATCCCAGAGAGGACACAGTGATTGCAGGAAGAGCTGCCAAAAGCACAAGCACAGGAGGCTTGTGGAGGATTTGGACCTCAAAAGAACAAATGTTTTCAGCTCAGCCATGTTCACCCTGGCACGGCTCTTGCTAAATGAGCAAACAGAGGCTCTGTCAGGAAAATGACAGCACTTGGTGCTTTCTGTAGCACCCTTTAGGCTTGAGGCTCTGTGCAAATCTGGATGCCCACAGCCTAGGATGTCACCTGCGAGGGTGCTGCAGCTGGAGAAACGGAAGCAAGAAACAATGAAGTGATTAGCCCAAGGTCACAATTTCACTGGCAGGCACAGAAACAGCTCTGGCTGTAGCCTACCTAATACACCCAGATACATCAGCCTAATAAACTCTTCCCTAGAACCCCTCTAAAAATTGGCAGTTGTGTGACGCCTTAAGACCTCGAGCTGGGCAAAACCGAGAAGTTCCCTTTGGCAGAAAAGTCCAACTTTTGATTCAAAGAGTTAACGCTGCAGGAAAAACTGCATTTTTATTAACAAAACCTGAAAGCCACTGTAAAACTGAGAGCTGGTTCTTCTCAAAGAATGCAAAAGGCTTTGTTCTTATCCAGACTCCAAATTTCACATGATAAATGATGGTAGGATTAATAAATGTTAGCATGTTCATCTCCAAATAAAGTGCTCTAGCCTTATTTAAGCGAAAAAATGCTATAATTTTCCATCAGAAAGTTGTCAGAACTGCTACCTCTTTCCGAAGTATTTTAATTCATTAACATCAACATAGGAAAAATTATGCTGCTGGAAAACCTGGAATGACTCCTTGTGCAAGCAGAGCCTTACGGTTTTGCAACCTAAAATAACCCATCTTGTGTCTACACGCTCTCCATGAAGTACAAAGGCTTGCCACAGCACAGGACAACCTTTTCAAGTGGAAGATCTTCAAGATACAGCAAGATCACACCAGACCTGCAATTCGATCCCCTTCCCACAGCCTACTCAGCCAAGATACACACTGGAAGTCTACTCTCCGTAATTCATTATTTCCCCAGGGTAAAAAGAATTTATTCTCCTCTGCTGCACGCCCAACATTACGATATTTTCAGGAATAAAAAAAATTGTGCAAGTCGAGAGAGGATCTTGGAAGTCGTCCCTTTGGATAGGAAGCCTACCAGGAAAACTGTCTTGCATTCATGCAAACTGAAGATAACAATGATCAAAGCCTCTTCCAACAACCTGGGACATCATAGGGTCCTGGCTGCTCTCTGCGTACACTCACCTCCCTTGCTAACACTCTTCTAAGTCAGGTCTGTATTTTGGTCTGCTACAATGCACCCCAAGAGACACAGGTGCTGTATAACCCTTCCAGTCATCGTATGCCTGTCAGTAAATGTCATTATGGAGATAAGAGGTTAAAAAAATTCAGCACAGGCACAATAGACTCATCATCCATATAAGTTCTTGCCATCAGTACCTTTAAGCCTTCACTAACACCAGAAATGAAAGCAGAGCTCAGATAACCAGTAGATCAGTCTCATCTCTGCAAACAAGGATAAGGGAGGGTATGAAAGGGCACAAAGCCCACATTTGTACTGCCTTACTATGGTCCTAAATGTTCTAAGAACCAAGCTTTAAAGGTCGGTTGAGTTTATGAAGGCCAACTGTGAGTTGGTGTGCAGATGAGACAACATAAGCCAAACTCCAACGAGACAATCAGAGAGTGAAAGGCTCTCCCGCTCACCATCAGGCTTCCACTCTTTCCTTCCCATCTCCAACAAACTACCAAGATGGTCAAGATATATTGAAAATACAACCCACAAGACTGAATCAGACTGCCCATGGTCGGTAAAGGTATAGTTTGAACACCTGGCTCTGCAATTTCCTTTTGCCCTTATTCTTTATTAGCATTGCTCTTAGGCAGGTGTAGCGTTAGAGCATGGTCATACCATTGCCCTACCAAGCTAGGTACAGTATAAAATCAAAACACAGCCCAAAAAATCTTATCTGTGTTCCTTAATTTAAGAGGTTTTCATCTTCCATGACTGTCAAAGAGCAATCATACCAAACCACTGGAAGAGGCTGCCTCAGTCTAGTCAAAATAGCAGGGTCCAAGGGAAATACAACACCGAGAAAGAGTCAAATTTCGAACTCCAGCTTTTGAGCTGGATTTGAACAGCTCCATCATGATTTAGGGATGTCTGTATCCAAAACCAACTCAAAACACAGCACTTTCAGTTCTTAGCTTCATTGAAATTAGAGAGAACTGCTTCATTTCTCCACCACATGAACAACTCTCATGGCCCAGCTGGGGGAAATTCTGTCCTTGGCAAGCTCGAATTGGCTGCCTGGGCAGCAACACTTATCCCCCACAAGCCTTTCCTGGTTCTTTATCACTGCAAAGAAGCTGTGCCTACACCAGGGTTACAAATATTTCAAACTGCCAGGGCCAAAGACTCCAGAAGGGAGATTTAAAGCAATAAATAATAATAATGACACAGGCGGACGGAGCTTCTTGTCCTGAGAGCTTCAAAGGCACATGAAAAACTGCACTATAAATGTCACCACGCAGACACCAACGGTGACGAGATGCCACCTCTGGGGAAAGAAGGCAGCGTGGGCTTGCTCAGAATGACACTCAGTCAGGAAAAGGAGAGTGGTATGGCGAGGATCTGAGTGAACAACACTCCACACCAGCAACAAACCCTGAGTTTTGCTTACTAGAGGGGTTCAGGAGGCAGCCAAGCCCCAGCTTTCCTCCTAGCATGGCCAGGAGACTCACTCTGATGCTCATGAGTTGACTCCAGGGTGGAAAAAAAAAAAAAGGGGCCATGCAAATGTAACCCAACCTGCAGCCAGCGGGGTTGGAAAGAGGATGAAGGAAGCAATTTTACGCCTAAACCCCAAAGGACCAGCTAAGAGGTTAGTTGCAGATATAATAAAACATGCCTAGGGGAAGGAAGCTGCATCCTCCTGCAGCCAAGCCCACTCTCAGGTGCAAAAACACTTGCGCTGATGATAAAGGGCTTACACCAACCCTGTGTTATTCAGATAACAATCCCAACACCCATAGCTGAGGGAGTAGCAGTATCTGGTCATTTCAAATTAATCTTTTTTTTTTTCCCCTAGCTGCTTAGCTAAATAATACCAAGCACTGTGAACATAAGGATTTAGCCCTCTGTTAGAGAAACTTCTGCTTTAGCCAAGCCAATGACTCCTTTCTCTTTTCCCACACTGCCCGGTCCTCTGCCCACTTCCAGAAGAAGGATCAGCCGAGAACCTTCACCAGGAGCTCAGCTGTACACCCGGGCTGGCTTCATTGCATGTTTTGCCGTAGAAGCATTCCTGCAGCAGAAACCACAATTTATTTTCTCTGACCGTGCAGCCTGCCTAAACTTTGTCAGGACTAGGTTGCTTGCAGTGACAGCACTGAGTCCTTCCCGCATGGGATTAATCATTAATCATCCTGGTGGCCATCACTGCCTCCAGAGCCAGACATTAAGATCCTGTAGCTTGAGCTGGAGAGTGAAGCCTTGCTGTGCGCAGGACACAGCCTTGCAGGCTCACAGGGCAGGTACAGAGCAGCAATGTAGAGAGCTGCAGGAGATGGGTCCCAGCTGGCCCACCTGAGCTCAGCTTGGCCAGATAGGTCCCAGCTTGGCCCACTTGAGCTCAGCTTGGCCAGAGATAGGTCCCAGCTGGCCCACCTGAGCTCAGCTTGGCCATCATGAGAAGACTGGGTACCGCTCCTGGAGAGCACTACCTGAGCCAGCTGCCTTCCTGCCCACTCAGCTTCACACAGATCCCAGCCTGCCCACTGGAAGACAGGGAAACAAGCATCCACGGAAGAAGATGGACACAGGGATGCCAGCATCACTGTGACCAGCTCCTTCCAAGACTCTCCCACGTGGGAACCCAGTCCTGGTCCTACCTCCAAGCATCCTTCAACCAGTATATCTCTGATGAGACCAGAACTTCGCTTCCGCTCTCAAGAGGACCTTGAGAGCAGCTCCGCCAGACATTCAGAAGCCCATTTCACGACACTACAGTGGCTGGGCCTGCACGGCACCCGGGCAAACACAACCAACGCTGTGTCTTTAAAACCACTTCAGTGCAGATGTTGTTTCCATGGTAACTAGTGGACCAAATACATTAGTGTTTCTAATAATAAACCAAACCTTCATCTTGGAAAATGTGATCCCCCCCTCCCCTTTACCACCATCACCCTTCCTTTCTTCCTCTCCCCTCCCCTTTAGCTGAATTAAGCCAGCATTTAACAAGCAAGGCATAATTAGTAAATAATTGCAAGGGCCCAGTAACTCCCAGTGCCCAGAGAGAGGGGAACTGCTAGGTGGGGGGTGTGCGCTTTGCTCTGAGAACTGTCCAAAAAGGGATGAACTACTTAAAAATAAATAAATAAAAAAAAATTTAAAAGCACAAGGTNTCTCCCCTGCACGCTCCCCTCTTCAGGTGTGAGGAGCCCACTCAGCCACCCCAAAAAGAGCAGGGTAGCAGAGAGACCCTGAGTCAAGGAAGGGGACATGAGTGAGCTGTGGATTTGTGGACGGGATGGAGGCAGCGTGGGGTAATTCCCTCCCCAAAAATAAGACACGTGGGAAGATTTCTCGCGTGGGAAGCCCACGGGAGTGAGTGATCGAACCCGGCGAGGCTGCTCGTTTAGCGGTTTTCCCATTCAAACGCAGGGACAGAGGGATGGGAGGAAGGGGGGAAAGCGGTGCAGCATCAGCTCCAACGTGCGAGTCCCTCCTCAAAGCTGCCGTCAGGGTCGGGGGGAAGGGGAAAGGGAGGGCGGTGGGAGAGGGTGATGCAAAGCCTCCCGGGGCATGGCCACGGTCCCGGAGCCGCCGGACTGCAGCAGGGCTGGCTCTGTCCCCGGCGCGGCTCCGCGCAGGTACCCGAAAGCCGCTGGCTGAGGATGCTCCGCGGCATCCCAGCTCCATCCCTCGTTATTTCCCTCCCGGTCCCCTTCTCCTCCCTCCGCGGAGCCGTTCGGAGGGACTCACCATGTCGGGGCTGAGCTGGGCTAAGATGGCGAAGGCGGAGAGCCGGTCACACAAGCACTTAGTCCGGGAGGCGTCGAGCGGGACCGTTCGGCAGCCGCGCCAGGACCAGGCGCCGGGCGGGGAGGCGGAGGCGGAGGCTCGGCTGGAGGGAGGAGGGAGGGAGGGACGGGGCGGCGGAGCGGGGAGAGAGGGAGAGTGGTCGTCAGAGCGGGCTCCGCGACCCCCTTGCCCCCCGCCCCTCCAGACATCCCCCCCACCCTATTCCATACCACCCCCATGCCACCCCTTCCTCCTCCCCTCCTATCCCACCATCCCCATCCCATCCTATCTCACTCTTATCCATCCCATACTATCTCATTCCTATCCTATCCCATACTAACCACCCCTTTCCTATCCCACCCCCCCCACCATCCCATCCTATCTCACCCTTATCCCACTCCATTCCATCCCACCCTATTCCATCACACCCCCATCGCACTCCATCCCCTTGCCACCCCATCCCCTTCCCATCCTATCCCACCATCCCATCCTATCTCACCCCTGTCCCATCCCATACTATCCCAATCCCACCCCATCCTATCCCACACCCACCCCACCCTATCCCGTCCCATCCCATCCTCTCTCACCCCTACTCCATCCCATATTATCCCACCCCATTCCATCCACACTATTCCATCTTACTCCCATGCCACCCCATCTCCCTCCCATCCTATCCCACCATCCCATCCTATCTCACCCCTATCCCACCCCATACTATCCCATCCCACTCATCCCATCCAATCCCACCCCCATCCCATCCTATCTCAATCTTATCCCACTCCATTCCATCACACCCTATTCCATCCTACCCTCATACTACCCCACCCCGTTTCCATCCTATCCCACCATCACCATCCCACTCTATCACACCCCTATCCCATCCCATATTATCCCACCCCATTCCATCCCACACCCGCCCAATCCTATCTCACCCCTATCCCATCCTGTATTATCCCACCCTATTCCATGCCACCCCATTCCATCCCACCCCCATTCCATCCCACCATCAACACCTGGACCTGGGTCTCCCAGTCCTGGTCCTAGTCTGTCCCTAGCCCCTCCATCCCACTTTAACCTTTCCATCATCTCTCTCATGTAAATGGCCCCTTGCAAGTTCCAGGTCACCCTGTGTCACTCTCCCTGTAGAGACCTCCCTAACCCTATAGCCCACATATTCTTTGTATTCACACATAACCATAGAGTTTTGTCCCACACGCCCACTTTGTGGATGCATAACCCTATAGCTGTGTCCTACATACCCCATACTTGAATGCATAACCCTATAGCTATTGTCCATACATCCCATATATGGATGCATAACCCGATAGCCCTGTCCAAAATATCCTATTACGGATGTACAACCTTACAGCCCAGTCCCACGTGTCTTATTTATGGATACCTAACCCTATAACTGTGTCCCATATGACCCATAAATGATTGCACAACCCTTTTGCCCTGATGCACATATTCCATATATGCAGAAACAGTCCCATAATTTTGTCCTACACACCCACTATATGGAGGCACAACCCTGTGTCCCACATGTCCCATATACGGATCCATAACCCTGTAGCCAGGTACAGCATGTCCCAGGTATGAATGCACAACCGTATAGCCCCGTACTACACATCCCATATATGGATGCATAACTCTATAACTCTGATCCACATATCCCAGATATGGATGCATAACCCTATAACCCCGTCCCATGTGTCCAGCTGTCCCTTCTCCTCCCCTTCTTCACTCTCCCAACCTCTCTGGGGTCAAGGTCTCCACAGGCTGTGACAGGACCCCTCTCAGACCTCTTATGCACACCCAGAGCTCTGGGCAGGGCAGAGATATCCCTGCCTCATGGTCAGAAGGACCTGAAGAGACTAATGGGATAGAGTCCCTCAGGGCATCCTTTCAGCCTGAGGAGGAACAGCAGAATGAGGAAGGAGTCATAAAGTGGGAAAGACTTCACATGAAGTTGGCTTTCATCCCACAGGTGAGATGGTTTCATCAGGGGAAGCTATTGTAGCTTCATCAGCGTGTACGCACTAAAGGCTAAAGCCAAGGAAAAGACAAAATCTCATGCTTTGCCTTGTGTGCTGGCACTATCACTGCCCCAAAAGTACACTTGCTCCAAGTGCAAATGCAGGGAGTAAGTGCAGAAATGCCATGGATGGGCAGAAGTCAGGATCCATGCAGATAACCTCAGCTTCACTGAAGCCTGGGACAGAATGTAGAGACAAAACAGAAGGGCCATATTCCTTCACTGGAGGAACATGGGTGTAAGATGTCCCCTCTCCACTGCTGACCAGCCTCAAAGGAGGGGACCAAGGCAAGAATGCCAGCAGCGAGCTGAAGGCAGGTCCAGATGGAGGCAAGCTGCTCAGCAGCCTTAGGTGTATCACAGATGGCCTGGACTTCTCCCTACTGCTGACTCCAGCAGACCTCCCTTGAGTTGAAGAGATGTTTTTTGCAGGTCTCCGCTCCATGACACGTTTCTCACGCAGCAAGACAGAGCCTCCCTCTACCTCCCTAACTACTCTGCAGGAAAGCAGAGAGCATGGGCTGTGTACCAACAGGTTACTAGAGTATCAACACATGCTGCTTGTTCCGTTTTAATTATCTACTCAGATCCAGTTTAGCACATGACACTGAGCCTTCCTGAATTATCTCTAGTTTAGATTAAAACATTTTTCAGAGAGAAAGGAAAAAAAAAAACAAAAAAAAAAAAAAAAGCCAAAACTAATTTTACTGTAGAAGTTTTTAGTAGCACACAGAGTGACGTGAGTTTGAAGGGATCCACAAGGATCACCATGTCCAACTGCTATCCCTGCATAGGACAACTCCAAAATTTACACCGTGTGTCTAAGCACATTGTCCAAAGAGGGTTGTTGGTTGTTTTGGGTTTGGGTTTTTTTGTTTGTTTTTTTTTTTTTTTTTTTTTTCTGGTGCCCATCCAGACCTTTCTAAATGTCTGGACCTTCTTACATGTTCTTCCAGCTGATGGGACATAAAGAGGTCTTCCCTGGATAATCAGTTCTTCACATGCTCTTTGTTGATCTAAGTCACATCATCTTTTAGAGAGTCTGAGGATCAGACATTTTTCTCTGGTCTCTTCCATGCACCTTTTGCAGTTCACCAACACCCTTCTTGGAAGGGATGGAGAGATTCAAGGTCAGTCTCTGAGGGAATATGAATTCTAAATTCTCCCCTATATCTAGAATCATAGAATCATAGAAACACTAAGTTGGAAAAGACCTTTGAGATCAAGGCCTACCCTACCTGTCCACTTATAAATCATGTCCTGAGGCACTTCATCTAAACATCTTTTAAATGCCTTCAGGGATGGTGACTCCATCACTTCCCTGGCAAGCCTCTGCCCGTGTCTGAGAAACTTCAGTGAAGAAATTTTTCCTAATGTCCAATCTGAACCTCCCCTGGTGCAGCTTGAGGTCATTCCCTCTCATCCTATCACCTATCATATGGGAGAAGAGACCAAAACCCACCTCTCTACAACCTCCTTTCAGATAGTTGTAGAGTGATAATACGTCCTTTCAGCCTCTTTAGACCAAACAACCCCAGTTCCCTCAGCCACTCCTCATAAGACTTGTTCTCCAGCACCTTTAACAGCTTCATTGCTCTTCTCTGGACACACTCCAGGACTTCAGTGTCTTTCTTACCTACCACCTATATTTCCAAGAACTGCAGTAGCCAGTCATTCTATTTATTCACAGTCACCAAGACAAACACCTCATTTATGATGTGTACAAATAATGACAAATGCTCAGACTCTACCAACCAGTTACGTATTCTTGTAGAAAGCATTAATTTAGCTTGACAAGATCTATTTTCCATAAGTCAATTGCAATTAATTTCTGTGTTTTAATGAGTATGCTATTATTCAATTATAATCATACTATTACCCACAATCCCTTAATTTTTGGATCCCCTGTCGGATGGAGCATTATTGTACCTAAGACAGAAGTGAACTGTATGGCTCTGGAGTGGAGCTGCTGTGCTTACAGACACATGCTTCCCTCTCCAGATTTTGGGAACACTTCCACCCTTCATTAACTAAAGAGCAATGATCCCAAATTAGCCTTAGCTTGCTCTTTTAACACTCTTGCATGCAAAATTAATCCGACTTGTTTCTCTTAAAAATGTCTTACTTTATTGGATGATGTATAGTATGTTTTCTAGCTACTGGTGTAATGAAAATTATTTCATTAGCCTGGAATGTGGATTAAGTAACCAGGCTCTCTTCCAATTACAGAATACAGACATTTATTGAAATTTCTGCATTGTTATAAATAAATCTGTCATTTCTAGCCAGTAACAAACCAATACCATTAATATTTATTTTGGTTTTAATATCTAAATTTTGGGGCTTATTAATTTTTACCATCCTGAACCGTAAAATGCTTACATCTTTTATTTCTCTTATCTGTTTCAATCTTTTAATTTGTATTGCTTGTTATCAATTTATCCTTTGTCCTTGTCTCTACAAAAGCTTTAATTTCTCTCTAAACCAGCCTGTTGAGTTTTGTAGATACTGTGTTTTTTTGTGTGGGCATGGGTTTTATGTTTTTGCTTAGTTAGGGTTCTTTTTAGTGCTGTGGTTCTCTTTTTTTTTGCTTATGGGTTAGTGGATGAAGCAAGACCTTAAACAAGCCTTCTAGTATCTACAATGGGGCTTACAAGAAAAGGAAGATTTAGGCTAGAGATTAGGAGGAAGTTTTTCACAGAAAGGGTCATTGGGCACTGGAAGAGGCTGCCCAGGGAGGTGGTTGATTCACCTTCCCTGGAGGTGTTTAAGGCATGAGTAGACGAGGTCCTTAGGGATGTGGTTTAGTATTTGATAGGAACGGTTGGACTCGACGATCCGATGGGTCTCTTCCAACCTGGTGATTCTATGATTCTATGACTCTTTATCAGGGAGTGCAGGGATAGGATGAGGGGGAACAGTCTTAAGCTGAAAGAGGAAAGATTTAGATTGGATATTAGGAAGACATTTTTAACTGTGAGGGAGGTGAGGCTCTGGAACACACAGAAGTAGTGGCTGACCCATCCCTGGAGGTGTTCAAGGCCAGGTTGAGTGAGGCTTGGAGCAACCTGATCCAGCGGAGGTTGTCCCTGCCCACGGTAGGTGGGTTTGAAATGGCTGATCTTTAAGGCCCCTTCCAACACAAACCATTCCGTGATTCCATGATATCTGGAAAACTGGTCTTTAAAGAACGGGCTCCTAATTACCCTTCACTTTTTCTGTCTGAGCAGGCTTTCACAACGCATAGAGACAATGCAAGCTATCATTCTTTAAAGCATTAAATATATTGACACACACAGTCAGTCACTGCCCCCCAGCAATTTGAACTCTCTTGAAATGTGTGTATACAATTGCCTTAACATCACTTTCGACTCTAAAGCCCAGCTTTATTTATTTACTAGCTTTCAGAGTAGGCTGGGACAGATATGGGCCATACATCAACAGAAGTAACCTCATCCAAAAGGTAAAAAAAGGAAGCCACAAAGCCTACCAAACCCACATCCCTGAGGGAAGGTATCAAAAACCAAATAACACTCCCTAGATGCTGCGCCTGGTCTCACACTCTCACGGCAGGAAAGCCGACAGTACAGCAGTGAATGCAATATCAGGATAAAGTCTATTCAGGGCCAAAGCAACACTTGGAATGGTCTGATATCCATTTCTAGATGCACATAGTGATATCTAGGTAAAAAAAACCCCACAAACAAATATAATATCTGCCCTTTGCTCTTATAAGACCTGGTCTGGTGCCTGCTTATTTATCTCGTTGGATTCAAAGAAATCAATTGGATCAAAGCCATCCAGTTTTTATTTTAAAAGCTGCTATAAATCACATAAAGAAAGAGTGCCATGGGATGTGCTGAGTAAGAAACTTGGTGTAAATCATCTGAGAATAAGTTCAACTATGCCAGTTTATAGAAAATGAAAATCTGGCCCTCGTTACTACCAGTGATTATTAATTGCTTATTACCAGTTATTAAACTACTCAGGATATTCAGATGCTGGGTGCTCCAAAAACCACATCCCTTCCCCTGGTTTAAGCTCCTCAGAAAAATAACTCTTCTCCCACCCTTCCTTTCTCCTCTGCACATCTGCTTAATTTCCTATTCTTTTTGCCCCGCAGTCCTTTTGATATGAAAACATCTGCTCTTGTTTGGAGTTGGAGCTTGGAGCTGGGCTGAGGAGAAGGAGACCTGCAGGTAGGAGGACATACCAGAAGACTCACTAGCCTCTTTTCACTGTCCAAGTGCCACCATGTAGCAAGAGCCCAGCTAAGCCAGAAGGTCAAGGAAGGTGGTTTCCTCCTCTACTCTGCTGTGCTGAGACCCTAACTTGAGCCCTGCGTCCACCTCTGGAGTTCTCAATATAAGACACTCCTCCAGAATAGGCCACGCAAATAATCATACATGTCTTCTATGAGGAAAGCCTGAGACAGTTGGAGTTGTTCAGCATGGAGAAGAGAAACCTCTGGGGAGAACTTATTGTGGCCTTTCAATACTCAAGGAGGGCTTATAAGAAAAATAGGGACAGAAGTTTTAGCAGGAGCTGCAGTGACAGGACAAGAGGGAACAGTTTAAACTAAAAGAGGGGAGATTCAGTCTAGATTTATAAGGAAGGCATTTTTTATAATGAGGGCGATGAGACTCTGGACCAAGTTGCCCAGAGTGGTGGTAGAAGCCCCATCCCTGGTGACATTCAAGGTGAGGTTTGATGGGGCTCTGAGCAGCCTGATCTGGTTGAAGATGTCTCTGCTCACTGCTGGGGGGTTAGACTAGGTGGCCTTTATAACTCAAACCTTTCTGTGATTCTATGATTCTGTGATTGATTCAGAGAGCTGAGTAAAAGGACATTACATGATCACAACTGCTAACTGAAATGTTATTCTAAGTCATGGTCATTGCTTCTCTCATGGCAATCAAGATGAGATGCCACCATTACCTGATTCCCAGTGTGGACATACTATGAACCTTCATTCAAGCCTTACCTCTAGATTCAGCCTATGTTTCTTTATTTTAAAATTAACTTCTAGTCCACAAGCTTACTAAGAAACTCCAGAAAATGCAACAAGTTTTGACAGGGAGGCTTCAAAATCATGGCTGTGGTGATATGAATTCTAGTGAATCATGCCAGTCTTGTGTGTTTGGGTGGTCTCACTTGTGGATTGTGAATGTTTGAGCCTCTCCAGTAACATCTGCTGCATGTGACCTGATCTAGTGGAAGGTGTCCCTGGCCATGGCAGGCGGCTTGGAACTGGATGATCTTTAAGATCCCTCCCAAGCCAAACCATTCTGTAATTCCATAACATATTCAATACCACCACAAGAGACCTACTGGAATCTTTCTGTGCACCAGAGGATCCCATCTGAGGGAGTCTCAGTCTTGTTGGATATGGATAGTATTCTGATTAAGCCAACAAGTATTCCCAAAAGCCTTATACTTCAGGACAGACTTCAAATCCTAAATGATTCAATCACTGAATTTTGTACTATAAAGATTGTTTCACTGGGATCTGCTCCAACTATGAAACAGGAATATTAGAAAAGGGGGAAATTACATATTTGAATGGAAAATACTTTCCTCATGGACCTGACTAAACCCATAGAAGAAAATGAGGTGCTAATGAACAGGTCCATAATGCTCCTGTATGTGTGTGTGTTTGTGTGTGAATGCCTGTGTGTACAGGTTTCACCTTTAGATCAGTATTGAGACTTTGTCTTCTCAACAAAGCATTTGATACTACAGTAAAGTACACCAGGTACGTGCTGGAAAACCCATGCTCACAGTTCAGTGGCAAAGAAAAAGAGCAGCATTTGAGTTATTCACAAATATTGAATACAGCTGCACTAACAAGAAGGCAGAATTATTTCCAGGCAGTCTCGAGAGGGGAAGGAAGAAAGAACAACTACTAAAGGGAAAACATGGGCAGAATATTAGAGAACACTGTAGTCAGTGATTACAAGCCAGTCAAAGAGGAATTGTAGAAATCCCCAAACCAGACTGGCATAAAAAACATTGTACTGGAAGGGTTAGCAAGAAACCTGACAAGTTGGTTCTGTCTCTAATGTCTATGGTCAGATTTATCTCCAGTGTAATTCCAAGAATGTTCCACAAGACAATGTTTCACCATATGTTACAACATGGCCATGAACATTACTTGAGCACTTGATGGGAAAAAGCAATTAAGCACTGTCTTGTAGATTTAAATAGGAGCTAAGCACATGCTTAAGGACGTCCTTACATAGAGATGCTGTTCTGAATAGGAATTTGCACAAGTGGAGAGCCTTTATTGCAGGAAGAAGCATAGATCAGAAGAGTTTTTTAAAATGGGGTATATATTTGAGACTCAAATAAGATAAGCAACCTCTAGATGTTTCTTCCAACCTCAACGATTCTCTGGTTCTCTGATACTTCTTGCTTCGCGTGGGCCATTCCCTGTTTGCTAACCAGGCAGGTCATGCAAGTGCTTGGCACGGGTCCATCTGGCAGATTGATTATTAATTTGGAGAAAGAACCAGAGATGAAGTCAAAGTTAATCCTTTTTCTGGGATTCCCAAAAGCAATTTTCATTTCCAGCCAAAGGCTGCCCCAGAGCGCCTTTCAAACACTTTGGCTCTGCACAATAGCTTGAGACAAAAAAACCGTGCAATCATTTTGCTGCAGCAAGTGTGTCAGAATCACTGTTTCTGCAAGACCTCAGGGTTTGATTTAAAAATGGAAGGTTCCCAGGAAAAAGGGACATGAAAAGGTTTGCACCTTTTGAAAAACGAAGAGGCTGATTAAAAAAAAAAGAAAATTAAAGTCTTTGATTCACTTCTAAAAGAGCCACAAAGGATCGCATGCCAGATAGGTAAACACTGAACTAAATTAAACACTAATCAAAATAAGGCCTAAAATCAATCTTTAACACTCCGGCTGCCTGAGAAGTTTTGGAAGCTGTCAGTGTCAAAGCAGTAATCATGCTGTGGTCAATTTAGACCTTCCTAAAAACTGAACCGAAGTTGTAAAACTGTTTCACAAGGGTCATCCTAAAGGATGTTTCAGAAGGGTTAGTCAAGTGGTAATTTTGCCTGTCTGTGATCAATCCACTGATTAAAAGCCAGCCTGAGCTCCCAGTTGTGCTGTTGAAAATCTTGCAAGACAACCTCACACATTCGGCAGGTCAGTCGAGCGAGTCAACGCATTTAGCAACCTACCCTCCTAAAAAACTTATGCTCTTCCGCATCTTTGGATTTGAACTGTAGCACCAATTTGGTGACATCCATGTAAACCAATTGGAAAACTGAAGCTACAGTGCAATAATTCATTGTCCAGCACTTTTCCCACACTCATTTCCAGGAAATCAAGCATCATCATTATTTCACAGCCCAGAAGTCCAATGGTATCCCAGATTGTATCCAAAGCAGCAAGGCATCAACTCTCTCTCTCTCTCTTCTGCTCTGGTGAGACCTCCCTGAAGCCCTGCATCCCACTCTGGGTTCCTCCACACAGGAAAGAATCAAACCTGTTGGAGTGCAGCCAGAGGAGGCCACGGAAATGAGCAGAGTGCTGGAACACCTATCTCATGAGGAAAGGCTGAGAGAGTTGGGTTGTTCAGCCTGGAGAAGAGAAGGGTCTGGGGACAACTGCTTGGAGCCTTGCAGTACTTACAGGAGGCTTATTACAGAATCACAGAATCACAGAATCACCGGGCTGGAAGAGACCCACTGGATCATCGAGTCCAACCACTCCCACAAAAAAATTTCTCATTAGAAAGATGAGAATGGACTGTTTAGTAAGGCTTATTGCTACAGGACAGGGGTAAAGTTTTTAAACTAAAGGAAGGTAGATTCAAACTATAAATGAGGAAGTTTTTTGTTTTTTTTTTTTCCTACACTAGTGGTGGTGAAACACTGACCCAGGTTGGCGAGAGAGGTTGTAGAAGCCCCCTTACTGGAAACATTCAAGGTCAGGTTGGTTGTGGCCCTGATCTGGTTCAAGGTGTCCCTACTCATTGCAGATGAGTTGAGTTAGTTGGTCTTTAAAAGTGCCTTCCAACCCAAATTAGTCTATAAGGAAGCAGGTACACAAAGGAAAAGTGAGTGCATACTGTCACTTAAGAGGGCACTAATAGAGCTCTGGTCTTTGGATTAAGACGAGGTCCTGAGGGACATGGTTTAGTGTTTGATGGGAATGGTTGGACTCGATGATCCGATGGGTCTCTTCCAACCTGGTGATTCTATGATTCTATGATTCTAAGCAGTCTCTCCTGAAACTACTGATCAACATGCCTCCCGGTCAATACAAGCATACATACATCCTCTGTCCAGGTTCCCTGGTTTCTTCACAAAAAAGAAACAAGAGCAGTTCTCTGGAGCTCCCCTAAAACTTTGTGTTCAACTGTTGAGATCACTATGTCTTCTTGTGAGCTTCGCTTGGCACTAATGCCCTTCTTCTCACCTCTACAGCAACAGCACAGACATGGCACTGAACAAAAGAGTTTTCTGCCAGTGGGAAAGAATCAACAATCAGATTTGCAACTATTATTAAATTAGCTCTTTAGAAAAAAAGAAATGAAAATGGAAAAAAAGGAAAAAGAATAAAAAATAAAAGCCTACTACAGAAACCAGAGTTGGAATAATATTTTTTTTTTTGTTTGAGAGGCTCATAATTCTTGGTGTTTTGGGATTATTTACTTCAAAACTGACACAAGCAGAATGAAGACATTGGTGATGTATAAAAAGATTTGGGACCTGTGGAGACAAGGGGTGTTTGGAATGTTCTTCATTATTTTTCTGTTTGTGTGTGAGGGAGAGAAGGACAGAGAGAGTGAGAAAGAGGTTAAAAGCAAGGTCTTTTCCAGCTGTGGATTCAGGATCCTAGCTAACTGATTTGGAGCATTTTGCAAGGGACAAGATTTCTTACTATCTGCAAATTATCCCCAGAAGAAAATGAAACAGTCCATATGCAGCATCCAGGCTGAAGCCTTAATTAACATAAACAATGTTAAAACGCACAAAGAAACACATATTACCATCCAAATAAAGCATATGGCTGGCTAAATACCCGTAAGATTATCTGGAGATAATCTTTTCAGACACCATAAATACAGCTGACGTTAAGCTGTAATGATTCTTATCTGAAGGCCACACTGTCCCACCGGCGGGGAAGCTCAGCACTTCCCAACATCGTCAGCCTCCTGGGCTTTGGATTGTGCTGTTTAAAATCCAGAGCATGTTGTTGATAATTAATGAGCCCTCTCCTCCTTTACATCCCTGCTCCAGAGTTCCATGACCTGAAATAAAGGCATCATCACTTGTAGATGAAACTTGCATCACGCCTTGGTCTCCAAAGACCTGCCTCAGTGCACAAAGAAGGATGAGATGGGATGGGATAGAACAACTTCAAGGTGGGATGGGATAGATAGAACTACTACCTCCTCACAAGGAAAACAGGAGGAGCAGGCAGTGATCTTTTCTCTCTGGCAACCAATGTTAGGACCTAAGGGAGGAAGATGTGCCAAGGGAGGGTTAGGTTGGATGTTAGGAAACAGTTCTTTACCCAGAGAGTGATGGAGCACTGGAACAGCTCCCTA
Source organism: Piaya cayana (assembly GCA_013389865.1). Classification (NCBI taxonomy): domain Eukaryota; kingdom Metazoa; phylum Chordata; class Aves; order Cuculiformes; family Coccyzidae; genus Piaya; species Piaya cayana. The sequence goes on from WAAB01005038.1 coordinate 64,521, forward strand.
CAGAAGCAGACATGACACCAAGCCTGACAACATTTGAGAAGCATTTGGACAACATCCTCAGGCACATGGTGTGAATGCTGGGGTTGTCCCGTGGAGGAGATTTCCATTAGAAGGAAATTCTTCACAGTGAGATTGGTAAGGCCCTGGAACAGGTTTCCCAGGGAAGTGATGAATACCCCAATCCTAGAATTGTCCAAGGCCAGGTTAGATGGGGTCTCGAGCAGCCTTATTTAGTGGGAGGTGTCTCTGCCCATGGCAAGGGTGGGTAGAAGTAGATGATCTATAACGTCCCTTCCAACTCAAACCATTCTATGATTCAATGATTCTATGATCCTTGCAGGTCCCTTCCAATTCAGAAAATTCTATGATTCTATGATCTTGGACACCGGGTTCATACCCTGGAACTGCAATTTTCTTGCACTTTCTGTGCCGAACATCCTTTCCACAGACAACCACAGGACAGATGCTTCATTTGGATGGGCCCCAAGAAGTACTGCTTTGCCTTACGTGTCCTGCCCCTTAAACCACTGAACAATCCTGAACAAATGACACAAGTACAAAAGCTTTAGTACAGAAGACTTGACACCGTGAACTACAAGGGGTTGTAGAGCAGAAACAGAGATACAGAAGACATTGTTACTTTTCTTGACCTTTAAAACAGAAACAAACGTGAATATCCTTGTGAGGTGTCATAATATTCATGTTACAGAAGAAACCAATTCAATATGTCCTCCTCATGAAACCCGGATAAACATTCCTGTCCCTCATTCTGGTGGTTGCTTAATAATAAAAGATCTCATCTCATCCACAGCATCACAGCTGAACTTACACACAATGTCATGAATCTGGCTTGAAGTATCATGAGAGTTTCTCTTTATATATAGCATGTTTGAAGTTTCTTTGTCTTGTAGATTTTCTCCTTTCAAAGGATGACATTTTCAAGCTAGTCAAAACCCTGTGAAACAGGAACAGAAAAGCCTGCAGCTCCCTGTAACCCTGTGGTATCATAGCTTTAAGAAAAAAGAAAAATCATTCTCAGATTTAGCTACACTGCAAACACTGCTATCATCAGGTTGGCTCACCTGTCAATGACTGCAGAAGATGACCTTGGACTACTTTCCACAATCAATCAACGTTATATCCCTCCAAGACTTTCGCCTCTGCTCTTAAACTCACTCTTGCTATCGAGAGCTAAAAGTATCGTTTCAGTATTTCTGGAATCCCTCCAACGCGAGAAGCACAAGCTATACCTCGTAATCTTGTTCCTGGACAAAGTTGCCCCCTTGGAGTTTTCCTGCTACGCTGGAATATCAGAGCAATAAATAGTTCACTAGGTATCAGGGAAAAAGGTAAAAGCAAGAGTTATAGTGAAAGTAGCGTAAATAGAGGTTGGGGCTTTCTGAAGCTGACTTTTTTGAGCGAAGGGAAAGTGTACCACCAGGACAGCAGGCAAACGGAAAGATGAGCAGTAAGATGGCTGGTCTCATTATCATACAGGGCTTCTTTCCAACAAAGGACAAGGTGAAACCAGTGAGTGATATATCTGTCTCCCTCACACCTCCACGTGACATTCACAGCTGCTTATGCAGACTTTGCTGGACTGTTCTCTCCAGGGGCAGCTCCTCAGGTGCCCTTGACTGGAGTGCTTGAACAGAAATGTTTTGGGAGGTCTTGTAAGATAAGAATGGGCCAAGGACTGTGTTGAATGGGCTGTCACTCATTTGTTGTACCATCCTGAAATTGCCCATTTTAGCAAACGTGTAGAAAGAGTGTATGTTCCAACTGGACACAAGAATGCTCACCATACGCTCTCATCTTTCATCTTTACTGCTTTCCAGATGTAATTTCCAATTACCATGAGATGCCTGACATGTTAAAGATTTGTGACTCGTTATGCAGTCAGTCCTTCTCATGATAGGAAGACTCAAACTGGATCATGATTCAAACGACAGGTACTCTGCTTTTCATTTTGTAAAATGCTGCAGCTCCATGTCAGGCATCAATCTCTAAGTGGTCCAGGAAACCCTCTTTCTCTGCCTTGTACAACAGCCAGTCATCCTGCAAGCATTTCTGAGAAACTAGGGAAGTTTCCTCGTTACACAGAGAATGATATTCAGCGCACTGAAGTGATAAGCAGCAGCCTTGTCATACGTACTGAAAACATTTCAGGGAAAATCCTCAGAGGAACTGAGCACATTAGCAGAGAACACCATTTTCTATGCCTGGACATCATGGTCCCATGCTCAATTCTCATGGGAAAGGAGGCTTGGGGAGGATGGAGAAACAAGGTAGTAAATGCTTTTGAGCATACCAGATGCCAAAAGAAATGTAAGACAATGTAGCCAGCAGTTAACAAGCTGGAAATGCTCCTTTTGACTAGTCAAGGATGTACAATGTGCTTGACTTAAAGGCAAGGAGAGCAATACAAACACCTGGTAAGAGACAGTTCACATCCTCTTTATGATACAGTCAGGTTGGCTTAGACATGGCAGCATCCATGTCCTGTTTACTGTTCAGTACTTCTACCTTCTCAGATGACCCCAGTGGAGACGAGGACTCGGAGCTCCCCCTAAGCCCTCAACCAGAGTGCAGGGGAGCAGAAGAATGGGTAGCTGGCATAGGGAGATAATCACAGAATCATAGAAACACAGAATGGTTTGTGTTGGAAGGGACCTTAAAGATCATCTAGTTCCAGCCCTCCTGCCATGGGCACCAGACTAGGCTGCTCAAAGCCCCATCCAATCCAGCTTTGAACACCTCCAGGGATGGGGCATCCATGATTTCTCTGGACAACCTGTTCCAGTGCCTCATCACCCTCAGCATGAAGAATTTCTTTCTGATGTCTAATCTAAATCTTCTCCCATCCAATTTAAAGTCATTCCACTCTGTCCTATAACTCCCCAGCTTTCCTGTAGCCCCTTCAGGTCCTGGAAGGCTGCTCTAAGGTCTCCTTGGAGCTTTCTCTTCTTCAGGCTGAAAAACTCCAACTCGCCCAGCCTATCCTCAGAGCAGAAGTTCTCCAGCCCTCTGTTCATCTTTGTAGCCCTCCTCTGGACATGTTCCAACACTTCTATTTCCTTCTTATGTTGGGGATTCCTGATTCCATAGTACTCATCATCCCATGGCTGCTCACACCAAACCCTGGCAACAACAGGGAAGAAGGTTTGTGTCTACATATCCAGTTATGGATTTTAAACAGTGCTGTGGTGCCTAAGACTGAAAGTAGAGAGGACAATGATTGTGTGTTATTAGCCCACAAATCCCAGATCTGGTCCAGATCCCTACTGCTTGTACTGTCTTTTTTTCAGCCTTCCCCTCTCTGAAATGGCCTTGGTGCTCTTCCTACCTTTTCATGGCAAAGTTAGGGATGGAGGCACAGATTGACTCTCATCTCCCTATAAGCAGCACTTTGCAAAACAGCAGACAAACACTGATGCTGATGTCCCAGCTCTGTCTCACAGAGTACAGGAAGCCCCAGGGCCAGGTTGGGGAGAAGGATGGTGCTCTCACCACAAAAACACTAGCTGCAGGGTACACTGCTTCTCAGAAACCTAAATCAGAAAATTTTAATGGTTGAGTGCAGGGCTAACGGATAAAGAGACAAAGAAAAATAAATCAGGCAGATGACAGAGGGGCTGGGAATAGGCGGAGGTAGCAGACGGTAAAAGAAATTAAATCAAGAAGCCAAATTAAGGTGCTGCAGGCAAAGATGAAGATGCTGGATTAAAGATTAACCGTAACCGTGAGGGAGATGCAGTCCTTTAAAGGTACAAATTACTTCAATGCACTTAGCAAAAGCCTCACAATCCTCCTAAGAATAAAGTCCTCACAGATGCAACCAGATCTCAGTAACAGATATATTCAGACCTGGGAACTCTGAATAGCTTTATGCTCCAGTGTTTCCAGCTGAGAAGGGGCATTAAAGGCAGAGCAAAGGCAATCACCCTAAAAAATGGAAAGTCATTAGCTGAGGCAAAGGGGACAAGGAACAATAAATCCTCTAAGAAGGGCTTGGCACTGTAGAAATAAATTCTGGCAGTATTTTGAAATTATTCTAAGTCCAGGGGAGCTTCTGAGCCCTTTGGAGCTTTCTGTTCACTGAGCATTTCCAGTCTATCGCTTGCCAACTAACTCCAAAGTAATGATAGGTGAGCTTGAAGTAGAAGTGCACCTTTTGCCCCTGCTTCTTTGTAGCCAAAGGCAAGAGAGCTCAGCAAACATCCCCATCAAACTGCAGGCAGGTGAAGCAGGTTACCCTTCAGCTCAGCCATGGGGCTTAGAAGATACTTGTCCCATCACGGCACATTGCGTTTGCACCATTTCACATCACCGCTCTGGGATTGCTGGGAGAAAGGTCACTTATGCTTTGCCACCTCCTTTTAGCACAATCAGCTCACATTTTGCACTGGAGCAGCTAAGACCCAGTTTTCAGAAGGGGATGAAGGGGATGGAGGAACGGGAGGGTGTAGTGGGATTAAAATTTTTCAAGTTAATTAAAAGTGGTTTTATCATATCTTTCAAACAGACTAGTAAGGTTCTCTTGGGTAGTAGAGACTTGGTAATGGCTGCACAGACAACAGCAGGTTACTTCTGTCTGTGTTATTGTGACTATTATGGTCTAACCCTGCTCCTTGGACAGACAGACAGACAGAGTTTTGAGCCTTGCTGTTACTTGTACAATTGCTCCATAATCAGAACCTCAGGTGAACACCAAAATCAAAATCAAGACTCACTTCATAGAATCATAGAATCACCAGGCTGG
>WAAB01005038.1:69520-83881 GCA_013389865.1 Piaya cayana
CTGTTCCTCATAAGGTCTGTTCTCCAGCCCCTTCACCAGCCTTGTCGCTCTTCTCTGGACTCGCTCCAGAGCCTCAACATCCTTCTTATGGTGAGGGGCCCAGAACTGCACACAGGATTCGAGAAGCAGCCTCACCAGTGCTGAATGTCTACAGTTGGACATCAGTGAGCTCTGAATCAGGACCACACAGTGATTAGAAGCTCAGAGAGCCAGCTGATAGCAGCAAGAAGCAGGTACACAGACATACATGCACACAGGGATGCTGCTTTCTCAACAAGAAGGTTTAGACAAGGGTGAGTTGAGCTAGCTGTACTTTTTGCTCTGCCAGTGCTTTCCTGTGTTTCTTCCTTTCCCTTTGGCCTCCTTTTCCTTTGCATTCTGCAAAATGAGCATTTCATGGAAGTGGAGCAGCCAAGAGAAGCAGAGCTGACAGCCCCTTGAAAGCCTGGAGTGCCTCCCTTGTTCCCAGTTCAAATTTCGGAAAGCAGCATCTGACCATTCCTGAAGGTCATTTGGATCCTGGTTCGGGAATGCTGCATCGCTGTTCACCGCCTCCTCATCGTTATTCTGCATCTGTAGCCACTATAGATGTCCTCTCATATTACATGCTAGTTTGTCACAGATTTTTGGTGGGGTGGTATAAATAAAATGTAAAGCAAACCACAAAAGCCCACCCAGGTGGGATCAGTGTAATTTCTGACTTGATTTACATTGGTGTATAAAGGAATCTACTAGAGGGTTTGCTTTGGTTTTGCATTAGCAGCAGAGGAGGAAGCTTCTGGGAAATAAAGATGATGCTAATGCAGTGAGGGGGCTGATACACTAGTGGCTAAATAAATGCTGATGTTTTAGATCATCCTGCTCCCTCTTCTTTAACAACCTGTTCCCAGCTCTCCTGGGTGCTGATCAGATGGTTTCTCACTGGGGGTCGATGTAAACAGCTCCCCGGTGGGCAGTACCCAGATCAATCACAGGGAGAGGGTGAGATCCCTCAGCGGGGCTGCGCTGCTCAGCTGGGAATAGAGCAGCAAGCAGAGAGGAGGCTGGATTCATCGATTCCCTTTAAGCCCCAAGCCACGCTGCTGGGAATGGTACCTTGTAGCAATTTGACATGCATGACAGCAGCAAGGATGCAGGGACGCAGAAAACCACTGACAGCAAAGCTCAGGATCGTAGTGAAACTAGAGAGCGGTGGAGCAAACTTCTCTTCTCCAGCCTGCTAAAAGCCTGGCTGGACTGGCAGGAGGTTGAAACACCAATCAATCTCCAGACCTGCAAAGCTGGCTGAGGTTTTGCTGCTGGAAGATTTCCCTGCCATGCAAGCCCAATGGTTTTATGCAGACAGAATTACTGTTGTGGGGTCTGCTTTAATTCCTACTTTCCGTTGCCGATGGATCTGGCTGGGAGAAAAGGCATGCTTGACCCACTGATATATCACCTCAGTATTTGCAAAAAGCAGGAATAAGGAGCAGGTGCTGAACAAAGCAACACAGATCTGCTTGTGCTTTTCTCAGGAAAGCAGGTCACGGGGGAGGAGGGGGTGTCATTTCCCAGCTTTGCCGCTGAAGATGTATTTAACTAACGCTACGCTGGTAACTAAACACTCCACCAACCCCTGGATCTTTTGCAGAGCGAGGTTGCTATCCAAACCTTTTAAAACCACTTTCTGCTAATGAAAATGGCTTTCAGAGATGCAGGCTTTTGGAAACCGCTCTCCTTCCAGCAACATTTCTTCGTTAAGCTTTCTCCTCCCTCCTCCACATCCTACCTTATCTCTGTACATCTGGGCAATGCAAAGGACAAAGTGCTCCCCAAGGAACCCAGGCAGAGGGCTTTATCTCACACCTCCAGCAACACCCCTGCCCTCAACCAACCAACTTGCCTGAGCTGGACAGATGTGGCAGCATCTGTGCAAGCTTGCGCTCAACACTCTTCTGTGTTTTATGTGCTGAGGTTCAGCTGAGTTGCGGAGACAGTCTTTGGAGAGACTCAACGAGTGTTTACCTAATAGGGACTTTCTGACTTACCACTTAGTAGGAAGACGTGGAAATGCTACTCAGCTAATTAAATACCTGTCAATTATAAGGCAGCACAAATGACAACTGCACTGGCTAAAGCATTTTATACTGAAAAACGTCTGTGCTGTCCTGTCTGGTTTGCAGCATAGGGAATTGCATAAATTGTCGATCACACAGCACAAGGCACAACTGTAAGGGTGGAATGTCCTTTTTTCTCTGTCCCTCCATCCACCCCAGTCTGCCCAGCAGTAGTATACATGTACACCGGTGCCAAACACATCTATCATTGCCTTCTCCCTTGGCAGACTGATCACTAAAGCCCTGCTTCTGGTCCTCCTGCAGAACTCTGTGCGTTCTTTGGGCTCCACTTCCATGCTGCAAAGTCCTTGCAGAGTGTGAACAAGCTTCTGCTGCTCAGAGGTACAGGCTGGTGATGCAGTTTTCCACAGAGCCTGGAGGGAGCAGGACTGGGTTTATAGCTCCCAAGCTGGGACACTTGGAAGTCCCACTGGGACACTCAGAATTCCCTCTGAGCCTTGGCTGAGGTTTCAGGTATTAACATCTGATAACAATAAAATGTACTGAACCCTCCTGATGCTCTCTCTCCTAAGGCCCAGGGGAGGCAAGGAAGATGGGAATAAGACAGCTAGTGTCACCACCACAGATGAAATGCAGGATCCCGGCAGAAAGCTTTTATCCTTTGGCTCAGTAGAGCTGCTCATTGCCAGGATTCTGCCTCCAAAAGCCAAGCTGCCATCAGGAGCCAGGGAAGCCAGTAGGAAGACATAAGCCTGGACAGAGGGAGAATCAGGAGGATTCCTGCTGCTGCAGCTCCCTCCACCCCAGCTGGGAAGATGGGGAGAGGAGAACATCCAGAGGGGAGAATCAAATGAGCATCAGAAACAGGAATAGGAGATGTTCATCTTTACCCTAAGAAATAAAAAGTAGAGATTTTGCAGAAAAGAAAGTTTTTGCAGCCATCAGGAAAAAAAGAACCAGCTAGGGGGGGGGGGGGGGGGGAGATGATCTGGAGATCAAAAGGGGTCTAAGTGTGTACATGTGTGTGTAGAAGGGATGAAGTTGATCCAGATATTTAATTTGACATTCAGTGGTCCTGAAGGAGAAAAAAAAAAAAAAAAGCTTGGAAAGCACAGTGTGAAGGTATGTACTGGTACAGGCTTGCTGTATCCTCTCCAGCTCATCCAAATATCTCTGCCAGCATTGCTGGCTTGTGAATCAAGGTCTTCCACACACACTGAGCAGCGAAGACAGGCAGGTTAGGACCAAAGTGATGAAGCTACTGGCCCCAGTCTTCACCTGCCCAAGAGTAACAGAACTGAGCAGGACGTGTACAGTGGATGTGACAGCTCCCCCCTCCATCCTCCTGTTTGATCTTTCTTACTTTCCTGAGATGACAAACAATGTCAGAGTGAAGGAATACTGCTCGCAAGCTGAGGGCTCCCTGGCCACCTCTTCTAATAGCTTTTCTGGGAGGGAGGCCAGGAGACCAAAAGTGCTCCTTACAAATCCCGAGGGGTCCCCACGTGGATCCACCTTCAGAGCAGCAGAAGGGGGAGGTACTGTCAATTTTCCTGCATTTTGAAGCCATCTTAACCATGAAAGCCTGAAAAGTGAAGTGACAGTTGTCATTTGGCCAACAGTGCTTTCTCCTGCCTTGTTTGTTCACCAAAATTCTCCTAAAACAGTAATCAGGGTAAAGGCAAATGTTAAAGAAACTTGAGAACTGTAAGTGACCTAGAAAAGGAGGGTTTTGTTCAGCTCCAGTTGCAGTAACAGCACATTGAAGGCTGTGAAATGCTCAGGCACTACAGTAACAGGAGTTCTGTAAGTCCTGTTTCACAGACTGCGGCAACAGCTCTTTGCTGCTGCTGAAGGTGTAACAGGCAGGACAATCTCAGCTGCTTTCCAGATCCCAAGGGGAGTCGGTAGAGCTTCAATTAGCAAAAGCATCTTTTGCACTCGTAAACTGAATGAATTAGGTGGAAATGAACTGGGAAGCAGGGAAATGCCCAGCACTGTGATGCCATTTCAAACACTATTTCTGAGACGTTGATGTCTGAGTGGAGAGAAACATAGCAGCCACCAGAAGAGAGGGAGGAGGTGGCGATTTCTTTTTACAGCTACATGAAAAAGAAAACAATTTTTGTCCTGTGAACATAATACTCCTGAAAACACTGGGATAGGATACACTTCCCCATCATATCAGACTTGACATTAGAAAGCATTTATCTACTGAGAGTGTGATCAGACATTGCAACTGGCTTCCTAGAGAGGTAGTCGATGCCCCATGCCGGTCAGTGTTTAACAGGCATTAAGAATATGTCCTTAACATGTTTTGGCTTTTGGGCAGTTCTGAAGAGGTCAGGCAGTTGGACTTAGATGTTTGTTGTAGGTTCCTTCCAGCTGGAACTAATCTATCCTACCCAGTCTATCCCATTCTACTCCACTCCACTCCATCCAATTCAGCATCTCCATACCCTTCCTTGTGTGGGCACAGGGACTTCCTGAGTGTCTCGTCCATCATGCTGAGCCAATGCCAGTTTGGAGCTGCAGGAGGTTTCCTTCCCTGCCCTGTTACAGGGCTCTCAGCTAAACCACGTTCAATCTCCCTGCGTACTCCTCTCACTCTAAATTGGATGGACAGCAGAATCTTTGCTGGCACTAATCAGCACAACTCCAGTGACTGCAAAGACGTTAGGGCTGCAACGCAGTCGCAGCCCTGTGCATTCTACAGTCTTTCTAACCACTCCATTCACACTGGCTCTCCATGTGCTAGCATGTGTAAATTACACCTTGGGCACCAAAAATCCTTTCCCCCTTGTAATTTGAAAGCTGAAGGCTGGTCCACCCAGCCAGGACCCAGACCCTGCAGTAATATCAGGAACAATGAGCTTCCTCCTCTCTCCCTGCACTGCCATAGATGTGACAGCTCTGCAGATGCTTTTTTTCCAAAGTTACCCAGATTTTAGGATTTGCACTGTAATGTGTTCCCTCTCTCAGTGCTGCCAGTGACTAAATAGTCCCTTGGCCCATGATGTTAAATGTCAGCATGGTCTTCAGCAGATTTTTCACCCATACATGAGACACATCAAATTATAGCATCATAGAATGCTTTTGGTTGGAAAGGTCCTTGAAGATCTTCCAGTTGCTACCACCCTGCAATGGGCAGGAACAACTTCCACTAGATCAGGTTCCTCAAAACTGATCCATCCTGGCTTTGAATGCCTTCAGGAACATCCATGACCTCTCTGGGCAACATGTTCCAGTGCCTCATCATTCTCACAGTAAAAAAATTCCTACAATATCTCATAAAAATCTCCTGTCTTAGCTTAGAAATGTTCCCCCTCGTCCTATAACTGCACTCTCTGATAAAGAGCCCCTTCCCAGGTTTCCCATTAACCCTCTTTAAGTACTGGAAAGCTAGTCCAAGGTGTCTCCTGAGCCTTCTCTAGGCTGAACAATCCAAATTCTCTCAGCCTGTCCTCATATGGGATGTGTTCCAGCCCTTGGATCATCTTTGTGGCCTCTTCTGGACATGGACTAGAAAAAGTCTTTCTGAACACAACATACTTCCTATATGCAGTAACCCCTGATACATCACTGCAATTTTTGCTAAAGCCTGTGTAGAAGATCAAAGCCAAAGATACACCAGCTGACAGTCAAAAGACCAGCAAACGTCTATTGTAATACTTGTGGCCCAGCCTCAGATTAAGGCTGAAAAGATTCACATGGATCCCTGGGCCAAATTCTGTGGAGTGCCCTTGGAGCTGTGAGGAGACGCGCTGAGGTTTAAAGGCTGCTCAGTATTCCTTAGGATTTGACATATGAGCTAAAATGACCATTAAATAAGTAATGTGCACTGCTAAAAAAAGAGTAGTGTCCTTTCTTCTGGATCCTTACCTCCTCTGGGCTCCTGTTTTCCCAGTACAGGACATCGCTAACTTTTATTCAGAGCCACAGGTACAGCCCTAAGAGATCATGGGATCTGAGTTGTGGCTCAGCTTTGCTCCTCCTTGGTGACAATGGTTAAATCACTCCCTCAGTTTCTCATTCCCCACTGGCAAATGACAAGTTAGGTTTTTTTGGGACAGCACATAACTCATCAATGCAATCATGACCCTTTCTGGCTTAGCCCCCTTGTATAGATAGTGATAGATAAGATACATCACCAAAAGCCAAAGGGAACTGATGTACTTACCATCCACTCTGTTGCCTGCACTTCCTCTCCCATCAGAAAGAAAGGCTGCCCTCAAACCTGCAGAATTCATTCTCCTATGATCTAGGCTCTAGCTGAGTCAGGCTTAGGACCACTCTGCCAGTCACTTGACTCTGGAGAGGGTGAATTTGTTCCCTGAATCTCCATTAGAGACAGGCAGCAACTCCTCTGCCTGACTTACCATTCCACCAACACTGCACATGTACATTAAACCACCTTGAGATGTAGCTTTGGTCTAAAGCAGAGGGCAACTCAGGGAGATTAATAAATGTCTTCCAAAGAGTCATTACTGTAATTGAATCAAAGTATTTGCAAAGCCCTGGAAAGAGCCTTGACAAGTCTGAAAATCATTATAGTTCATGTAATGGGACTTTCTGGCCTTGCTGTGTCAGTTATTTTTCTTTCTGCAGCTCCTAACTGAGGGTTAATGTTGATCCAAATATATCCAATCGTCAAAGGAAAGCGGATTTGTCCTCTCCAGAAGGAAAGCATTGACTATTACCTTCATGAGGGCTCAGAATTGTGTGTCCTATGAGTCTCTTTGCCCCTTCTCATCCCACTGAGGCAGCAGGTTGGCTGCAAGACATCAGTTCTCCCTGCGATGGGAGAAGCTGCCGCAGTCTGGATTGAACCTGCTGTCAGAGCTGGCTGGATGTTGTTTGCTAATCCACCCTTTCATGTGGCTGATAGGCTGCTGTTAGCCCAGGCAGGCAGTGGGATGGGCAGGCTGGTGCCCTGCACCCTCAGCTCTCAGCAATTGCCCTCAGCTTCCCTACTCCCATTCCGCTTCATGAAGACTAAAATTCATGTTGCGGTACTTGCTCACGCGACCGAGGCTTGATGGGCAAAGCTGACATGATGTAAGCTCATCTCGCATGGATGGCCAATTCAATCATAAAGCCTCCATTTAGATAATCACTTCTCAGTAATAAATAATAATACTTATTTTTCCTACTTACTATCACTTCATGAAGCTCCTTGCTCCTACATTTCATGACATTTAGAAGAGCTGTCTGATGTTATTAGCACAGTCGACTCAGGGAAAACTGAGGCACAAAGCTTACATTGATTTACCCAGACACACAGAAAGTTCATCATTAGATGAGAGCTGTATCCCAGGCACTGTGTCCTCTTTTTGCTGGTATGTTTTAGCAGAACATTTCATCTCCTACTACAGTGCACGAGCAGTCAGGTGAAAATGAAAACAAGTCCTTTTCTGCTCTTTAAAAATAGAGAAAAACTTTCCCCATCCTTTTTCACTGTGTGTCAGTTCTCAGCACTCTTCTCCCACATCCATCAGTCCTACACACCCTCGAGCAATGGCATGGACTCATAAACCTGCCTCTGCATCCTGACCATTTCCCATGGGCAGTCATCATGTGAGTCAATGCTCTGTGAGGTATCTGGGACTGGAAGAAGCAATATTACCCCCCAGTTAGGATCATCACTGAGGGACAATCCATTGCTTTGACTACAGCATACATGGTACTGCCTTTTTAAGACTGATTCACAAAGAAGAAAAGAAACGATGTTAAAATACCAACTCAGCAGGATTTTCTTTAGCCCACTTGGTAAAGATAAAAAACAAGCTGTTACATGGTTACAGTCAACATGGGTTCACAAAAGGCAGGTCTTGCCAAACTAACCTGATCACTTTCTATGACAAAGTGACTCAGCTGCTGGATGAGGGAAAGGCTGTGGATGTGGTCTTCCTGGACTTCAGCAAAGCCTTTGACACAGTTTCTCGCTGCATTCTGCTATGGAAACTGTCAGCCTCTGGCCTGGACAGGCGCACACTCTCCTGGGTGGAAAACTGGTTGGATGGCCAGGCCCAGAGAGTGGTGGTAAATGGAGTTAACTCCAGCTGGAGGCCAGTCACAAGTGGGGTCCNGTTGGACTCAATGATCTGGTGGGTCTCTTCCAACCTGGTGATTCTATGATTCTATGGTTGTTAAAAGTTTTTGAGAGATACTGAGCCCCCCAAATTTTAGCAATCTGAAATTTACATGCTGTGTTGTGTTTCTGGTTTGTGTGCCACTGCAGTTTGTGGATTATTTAAAATATGAGGTATTTCATAGAATCATAGAATGGTTTGGTTTGGTTTGGTTTGGAGGGGACTTTAAAGATTATCCAGTTCCAATGCCCCTGCCATAGTCAGGGACATCTTCCTCTGGATCAGGTTTCTCAAAGCCTCATCCAATCAGGCCTTGAACACCCCCGGGGAGGAGGCATACACAACTCCTCTGGGCAACCTTGGCTAGGGCCTCACCACCCTCATAGTCAAAAATTTCTTCATAATCTCTCATCTAAATATACCCTTTTTCAGCTTAAAACCTTTCCTCCTTGTCCTGTCTTTGTTCTCCCTGATAAGGAACACCTCACCAGCTTTCCTCTATCCCCCTTTAAGCTCTAGAAGGCTGCTATAAGGTAACCCTGTAGCCTTCTCTCCTCAGGTCTGAACAATCCCAACTCTCTCAGTCTGTCCTCATATGGGAGGTGCTCTGGCCCACTGATCATCTCCATGATCATTTCAAGAAGTTCTTCCGAACTTGCCACAGTCTTGCAAGGAAATTAAGCAAAGAAGTCTTATAGGAAAACTTTCTTACATTCTTAACAGAGACAGAGAACACGTAACCTGCTTGAATATCTACCTAGTGCTGATGATCTGTGCTTTAGGCAGCCCTGGCTCATCGATGCTTCTGGTCATGATACATCTTCAACACACCATGCACAGGCTGCTCTGCAGCCTCCAGCTTCCAAGCAAAGCCAAACAACCCTCCAGAGGATACACACCTGATATCCTCAGGACGGGGAAAGGATATCCAAGTTTAGAGACAGAACCATTTGGCTCTGGATCCAGACAGGCTTTCTTGTGGTCATAAAGGCAGAAAAAAATCAATCCAGCAGATGTACATGGAGGTACAGCAACTCTACTCTGAATTTTACATGTAGAAGTTGCTGAGCATCCTACAGTGCAGGTCTTTGTTTGCCTTTCCTCCATGAGCTTAAGCTGCCTTAAAGTTGCTTCAAAGCTGCACGCTGTTGGCTATTGAATCACCGGAGTTAGAGCACACAAAGAATGAGCGTCAGGTTTACCCAGTCTCCTTTTATTCCCCTTAATTAGAGGCCTCGAGCTGTGAATCAGAGCTCTCCATCAGCACGTACAGACATCTCTACTATGTTATTACATTCTCAATACATGCAAGGTATCACACATCAAGCACCAAATGAAATGCAGCAGAAATCCACCAAGAGAGTGGGCTTGGAGTCCCTTCATGCAATCTGGGAAGTCAAGCTGGACTTCCACCATGTGAAAGCCCTCAGCAGCCTGGCATTTCTATGGCAGATGGTCACAGAAGGGCACATGACTGTTAAACTTATCCCTTCCCATCTGCAAAAGGAATGCAAATAAAGGACATTGTGGCTTCAGAGCTGTAAATAAAGAGAGCAGACAGGGATGCAGGCAAAACATGCAGCCCCAGTGTGGCTTGCATAGTGTGCTGTGCAGAGGCTTGTGGGTGCACAACCCCCTGCACTCACACACACACACTTTATAGCTCCAACATGCATTTAAACATACCTTGTGCTTATGTAGCTGCGTGTGTGCATGTATGCCTGGAAACTCATTGCACAAATGAAGGATGGCTTCTGTTAACAACTTTATCCTAGTAATTGTGTACATTTGTACACCCGCACGTACCTGTACCTTTGCGCTGACTGTGCACAAACACAAATATACAAATCCTGCCTTGTACTTGCAGATACCCGTGTCCATTGTGTTGTTATATTCACACTGACACCACTGACACGCTGCAGCCTGATTGTGCACAGAAACAGGCTCACATGTGTTTGTACTCACACTCAGACACCAGTACTCATTTCTTCCCACACATGTACCCTTTTATATTGTTGCACGTCTTGCACATGTACCTTAATATCAATACCTAGTACACACATGTGTGGACATAGACCCTGCACCCTATGGTGCTCTGGCTCTCAGCGCACACTCAGCACTGAACTGAGGTTGGGAATCACATCACTGAACCAAAAGCCTCTTCCCAACAGAAGCATCAATCAGGTCTCAGTGTCTGGTTTCTTCCTGAGCACTTTACTAGAGAGGCAAGGGAAAAGCTGGATTCAGAGCCTCTGAGTCCTCTCTCCTCTCCCTCTTTCCCTTCTGTCAAAAGCCATTAAACCATGCTCTGTTGGCAGGCAGCAGAAGCCCTGTATTGTGCTGCTCAGCTTCTTCTGCATCCTGTGCTGTGAAAGGCACTGGAGAATGAGCCAGCTCCAGCTTTTCCAGTCCCGCAGACAATGCTGACTGCCGGGCAGCAACTCAGCAAAGGCCAAAGAAGTGTCTCCTGAACGAGGATGGGCACAGCCCTGTGGTCTGCTGGCACCTTGTGTCTGCTACTTTGCCCTAACACAAAACCGACAAGACCACCTCTTCCCTGCAAGACCTGAGAGCCCAGGTGACAAAATGTTTCTGGGAAAAGGTCACCTGGGTGTAAGGCAGATGCCTGGAAGCATTTCTGATTGGTATTTCAGCAGCCCCAGTGCAGGGAAGTTTAATCCTCAGACTCTAAAGGTGTGACTGGGTCTCACTGAATTCACCCTATTTTGTCTATCCTCATTCAGGACTAAAAAAAAGTTCTCAGGATCATAATTCAACCCGCCTGGTTGCACATTGCAAGTGCAGTCAGACAGGCTGAATTAACTGAAGATGTTAGTTAAGGGTAATGGAGCTGGAAAAGGAGTACTAGGAAAGCCCAGCACAGACACCGTGCATGGGATCACATGAAGGGCACGTTCCTGGCAGTGTTCCTCCACAGCTGGCTGGAGTGTTGCAGTAGGAAAAATATAATAAATAATGTCATGCATAGGTTCAAGACGGATAGAAGTGTGCTGATTTCTTGTGGAGCACTGAGGTTGTAACAGAGTTTTCTCCTTATCTGAGTCTAGAGGGGACTCATCCATCTTTGTCAGCACAGACAGCCTGTGTTATGGCTTGATCCACAGCCCTGGCAGGGCCATTTCTGTGCTAGCTGATGGAAAGAAGAAAAGGGAAGCTGCTTCCTGACTCTGGAATCTTTTTCTTCAAAAGATAGGCAATGGATCAGCTGATGTGATGAGCAAAATGTGCCCATAGGATGCTATAGATACGACAGCTCCTCTGTGAGACTTTTCTGGTGGTTAGTACGAGAAGAAACAGAACTATTGTAAATGGCCTCTAAAGGAAACCAGGTCATAACCACCAAGNACCGGAGTTAGAGCACACAAAGAATGAGCGTCAGGTTTACCCAGTCTCCTTTTATTCCCCTTAATTAGAGGCCTCGAGCTGTGAATCAGAGCTCTCCATCAGCACGTACAGACATCTCTACTATGTTATTACATTCTCAATACATGCAAGGTATCACACATCAAGCACCAAATGAAATGCAGCAGAAATCCACCAAGAGAGTGGGCTTGGAGTCCCTTCATGCAATCTGGGAAGTCAAGCTGGACTTCCACCATGTGAAAGCCCTCAGCAGCCTGGCATTTCTATGGCAGATGGTCACAGAAGGGCACATGACTGTTAAACTTATCCCTTCCCATCTGCAAAAGGAATGCAAATAAAGGACATTGTGGCTTCAGAGCTGTAAATAAAGAGAGCAGACAGGGATGCAGGCAAAACATGCAGCCCCAGTGTGGCTTGCATAGTGTGCTGTGCAGAGGCTTGTGGGTGCATAACCCCCTGCACTCACACACACACACTTTATAGCTCCAACATGCATTTAAACATACCTTGTGCTTATGTAGCTGCGTGTGTGCATGTATGCCTGGAAACTCATTGCACAAATGAAGGATGGCTTCTGTTAACAACTTTATCCTAGTGATTGTGTACATTTGTACACCCGCACGTACCTGTATCTTTGCGCTGACTGTGCACAAACACAGATACACAAATCCTGCCTTGTACTTGCGGATACCCATGTCCATTGTGTTGTTATATTCCCACTGACACCACTGACACCCTGCAGCCTGACTGTGCACAGAAACAGGCTCACATGTGTTTGTACTCACACTCAGACACCAGTACTCATTTCTTCCCACACATGTACCCTTTTATATTGTTGCACGTCTTGCACATGTACCTTTATATCAATACCTAGTACACGCATGTGTGGACATACACCCTGCACCCTATGGTGCTCTGGCTCTCAGCGCACACTCAGCACTGAACTGAGGTTGGGAACCACATCACTGAACCAAAAGCCTCTTCCCAACAGAAGCATCAATCAGGTCTCAGTGTCTGGTTTCTTCCTGAGCACTTTACTAGAGAGGCAAGGGAGAAGCTGGATTCAGAGCCTCTGAGTCCTCTCTCCTCTCCCTCTTTCCCTTCTGTCAAAAGCCATTAAACCATGCTCTGTTGGCAGGCAGCAGAAGCCCTGTATTGTGCTGCTCAGCTTCTTCTGCATCCTGTGCTGTGAAAGGCACTGGAGAATGAGCCAGCTCCAGCTTTTCCAGTCCCGCAGACAATGCTGACTGCCGGGCAGCAACTCAGCAAAGGCCAAAGAAGTGTCTCCTGAACGAGGATGGGCACAGCCCTGTGGTCTGCTGGCACCTTGTGTCTGCTACTTTGCCCTAACACAAAACCGACAAGACCACCTCTTCCCTGCAAGACCTGAGAGCCCAGGTGACAAAATGTTTCTGGGAAAAGGTCGCCTCGGTGTAAGGCAGATGCCTGGAAGCATTTCTGATTGGTATTTCAGCAGCCCCAGTGCAGGGAAGTTTAATCCTCGGACTCTAAAGGTGTGACTGGGTCTCACTGAATTCACCCTATTTTGTCTATCCTCATTCAGGACTAAAAAAAAGTTCTCAGGATCATAATTCAACCCGCCTGGTTGCACATTGCAAGTGCAGTCAGACAGGCTGAATTAACTGAAGATGTTAGTTAAGGGTAATGGAGCTGGAAAAGGAGTACTAGGAAAGCCCAGCACAGACACCGTGCATGGGATCACATGAAGGGCACGTTCCTGGCAGTGTTCCTCCACAGCTGGCTGGAGTGTTGCAGTAGGAAAAATATAATAAATAATGTCATGCATAGGTTCAAGACGGATAGAAGTGTGCTGATTTCTTGTGGAGCACTGAGGTTGTAACAGAGTTTTCTCCTTATCTGAGCCTAGGGGGACTCATCCATCTTTGTCAGCACAGACAGGCTGTGTTACGGCTTGATCCACAGCTCTGGCAGGGCCATTTCTGTGCTAGCTGATGGAAAGAAGAAAAGGGAAGCTGCTTCCTGGCTCTGGAACCTTTTTCTTCAAAAGATACGCAATGGATCAGCTGATGTGATGAGCAAAATGTGCCCATAGGATGCTATAGATACGACAGCTCCTCTGTGAGACTTTTCTGGTGGTTAGTACGAGAAGAAACAGAACTATTGTAAATGGCCTCTAAAGGAAACCAGGTCATAACCACCAAGACTGTAATGCAGTCCTAGAAGGCCCCAGAAAGCACAGAAAAGGAGATTTGCTGCCTTTCTCTCTCTATCTAGTGCATCAGAGGCTTTCATAATGTACAGTGAAGCCCATGGAGCCCAAAGAGCAGTGTCCTGCTCCTCACGTTGCCTTGCACCATGAATTCCCGTAATCATGCAGGACATGCAGTCCGGAATTCAGACAGCTTTGGACTCTGTGGATTACATGCTGGACATTGTGTCCTGAAAAGAGAGATTTCAGGTAAGGCAGCTGCACTGTAAGACTCAGGGGATGGTGGGACCACAAACAGCCCAGACAGCTCAATGAGTCTATAAACTATCACAGAATCACAGAATGTCTTGAGTCAGAAGGGACCTTCAAGGATCATGAAGTACAACTCCTGTCCCTGCATAGGACAACCCCAGCATTCCCATCATGTATCTGAGGATGTTGTCCAAATGCTTCCTAAATATTTTCAGTCTTGATGCCATGACTGCTTCTGTGGGGAGCTGTTCCAGTGCTCTCTGACCATCTCGGTGAAGAACCTTCTAATATCCAGTCTAACCCTCCCCTGGCATATCTTCCCTGCATTCCCTCAGGTCGTATCATTGGTCACCAGAGAGGAAAGATCAGCGCCCACTCCTCCTCC
>WAAB01005039.1:0-58724 GCA_013389865.1 Piaya cayana
GCCAAGCTGATTTTCTGGGGTCAGCCTGCAATACAAGATGCTACGGAGAGTGAGCCAGACCGTCACTGTGATATAAAAAAATCACATCTTCTTATGTGGATATCTAAGGAGAGGTGAAAACAGTATGCATGATGGCAACTTCAGGATCAGTATTGGTAATATCTTCTACCAAATAATTCTAGATGAATAGGCCCACTCCCATACCCCCTGAACATAAGAATGTCACCATAATCCCCAAAGTGTGAATGTTTGTTAACACCATTCCAGTGTTCAGAAAGGTTTAGTGTGATAACTAAGATAAGCATAACACAATTAGCCTGATAAGGTCCCTTGGTAAAAGAAAAAAAAAGAAGAAATTGATACAGGAATCAGTTGATGTAAGATTAAGTGTGGTAATAGAATTAATATCAGTCAATATTTTTTCCTTGGGAAATAGATCTTGTCAAGGAAACCTAATTTCATTCTTTGATGAGATTATAAGTTTAGTCAATGAGAAAAACTGCACAGACATAACAGATTTTTATGTGGCATTTGACTCAGTACCACATGAAATTACTTAAATGAAGAGTGCTAAGCAATATCATAAAGTTAGCATTGAATTGATAAAAGCTGGCTCTCTGACAATTTAAAATGCTAGGTGTCAGAAAGGAAACATCAATGAATGAGGATGTTTCTTAGTGGGTTACAATAAGGATCAATATTAAAGCAAACACTATTCAACATTTTCATCAACTATATGACAATAAATATTAATATTTAAAAAAAATCACAGGAGATAGATAGCATTGTGTGGAGTTGTAAAAATGATGATATGGTAGCTGCACAGGGAGATCAACTTCGATTGGTTCAGGTAGGAACGTTCCTAACCAGAGACACAAAGTCACTTACATATATGGAGAGGAATAAGACTCTCTAGGTGGAAGCAGGAGCAACACCTTACACAGCAGCCACTCTGGAAAAGATGCTAAAGCAGTGCTGAACAGGGCGACCTACACCATCTCCCAGCATGATCCTGTGGAGAAGAGTGATGCAATCTTGAGTGTATGAATGAGAAAGCAGGAGGAGATTTAACTCCCAAATGTGACCTTGGTGAGATGAATGATAGAATCACAAGCGCAACTAGCATATTTAGAAGAGCATATAGATGAGATGGACATGCTGCTTGAGGGCTGGAGAAAATACTGGGAGGGAAGAACTGGACCTATTTATCTTGTTAAGAAGCAGAAAGAGAGGTGAGGTTATAAAATAACGTGTCTTCATGGAGAGAAGTCTGGATCTGAGAGGGCACTTAGCTTATCAGGGCAAAGTATTGCAAGAACAAATGGCTAGAAAGAGAAACTGGTCAAATAAAAATGAGAAATTTGGGAAAATGTGAAAGTATTGTAATTAATCAGGGGAGAAAAGTATAAAAAGAAATATGTCTTTACTTTCTACCAATATATTCGGATCTAGACTTGATGTGCTCCTGAAAGATATGTTTCTGTCATTATGAGTTATTTGGCTTAACACAGAGTAACAGGGTGAAACTGAATGGCCCATGGTATGCAGGAGTTCAGTCATGCTGGGATATAGACCACTTATGGTCTTAATATCTCTATGAATATTCAAGTTAGATACAGGAGATATTTTTATACTTGGCTAACATGTATCTTGGATATGATTTAGTAAAGCTTTCCACCTCTTCAGTGACATACATTGGCCAGTCGGAAGTCAGAAACAATGACACAGTCTGTGTGTTCACCCAATGTGAGTAACAGTCTACGGGTAGTGTTTGCCTATAGCACAACAGATAACACTCACATAGTCCATATGATGAATTATTTCTGCAGGAAACATTGGTAGAATTGTTCTGAATAATGCCTATGTCAGAGCCTCATCATAGTTCACAAAAATAACAACAAAGGCTAAAACTTGACGAATTTTTTTTTTTTCAAATTTTGACATGAAAAGAGCTCATTCTCCCTTCTACTCAAGTGAGGTAAAACACACTGACAGGGAAGGTGAAATTTCATCTGCTGACTGTGCTGTGCAGGAATGTATTTCTAAAAGCTGCTGCATAGTTAGAGGCTTTTAGCACTTTTACTCTGCTTTTATCACTGTCTTCGATTCTGCAGTGGTGTAGACTACCAAAGTTACTTGTACTGTGTATAGATAATTATTCCTTGTTCAGCACACTCACGTGAATGATCATTGCTATAGTAAGTGCATTTTTTCTGCAGCTCAAGCATTCATTTACCTACTATATTGTCCCCAAACACTGTCCTTTCTTCTTGTTTACTAAACTGAAAAGCAAAATGTATTCCAGAGATGAAAAATAGTTACTAGACTAATTTTGCATGGTTCCCAGCACTCTCTCTAGCCCATCTTTAAAACACATTTACCTTAAAACGTGGACATGTATCCTTTACAACTTCATGTATGCTTATTTTTTACTCAATGGTAATAAATACTGTTTTCATAACATTGTGTCTTGCCCTTGGTAAAGTACATAAGTGTGCTCACATGTGTATTGCCCAATTGTACAATGGAAAACTGCTTCTCCTGTGTTATTTGAAGTGAGTTTGAAAATTTAAGATTGATGTGTTTCTTTAATGTTTTATGAGCTTAACAATGCAGGGAAAGCAGTTCATTGCCCCTAAGGAGCTCTCCTCTGATTATGCCTGCGGTCCTGGAGGGAGTATGATCTTCAAGAAATGTTTGTCATTTTGTTCAAACAGGTTGCTAATAACTTACTTTTTGGATCACAGCAGCAAGTACATATTCCTCCTACTTTCTCACCAGCTACCTCAGAGCTACTGGGTTTTTTTATGAAATGCTGAGCCTACACCGTGCTTGACATCCAGCAAGCCATTCTTCGGAGTGCAGAAAGGCTGCCTTATCGTCACAATCCTAGGAACACCTCAGTATGTTGCAAATATAAAAAGCAAAGAAAACCACTCTCCAATAAACAAATAGGTTGTTTGGGCAATCTGAACTTCTGTCTCTAAGACATGGCAGAAAGTCTGAAATTTTGTCTGTTATTTAGTCTTCCAGTGATGGATACAGGCAGCAAGGTATATCAAGAGCCTTTTTAATGTCCCGAGGGAAGATTTGTAAATATAATCGCTTGTAACCTTGTAGTGCAACATACAATATTCTTACATTTTGTTTTCTTTACTGTATTTACTCTTTGTATCCCTCCCTGGCTGACAAGGATGGAGTTAAAGTCTAGGGAATGATTATGGGTTTTCAAACTTTAGGGTTGGATGATGTCTTTTTATTCCCTGCTGTGTTCCTACCGAGAAAAACAGCTTCACATGAGATGGCTGTTTTCCATCCTGACTTGTATTTGTGACTTCTGCATGTAATTTGAAGTAGTAGTCAGGGTGAATCATGTTCTTATTCCTTAAACCCAACCCCCTGCAGAAGAAGATTCTGTAAGTCATTACCTGGTTCATATGCCCCCTAGTCCCTAGCTGATTTTCATGTAATTGGACTTAGCGTAGGTTTAGAGGGCTTGTCAGTAGTATTTTTTCTTTTTTCTTTTTCTTCCCCACCCCCCACCCCAATGGGTTTTGGGGAGGTTGTTGTTTCTTGTGAGTGCTATCTTGCCTGCTAAACTTCCTGGCCAGGCTGGGCAGCCTGCCATGGTGATACCATGAATCCATCTGGAACCAAAAATGGAGAAGACAGTTCCTGTCAACAAAGATGACACATGTAAATAATAATCTCAGCCAAATATGTGTAAGAGACAAATAACAACATGCTTAAATGTGAAATCAAGATATGCAAAATAAGAATGTCATTGGTTAGAATGGCAGGTCACTAAGTCCAGGAAGTGTGTCTTGCAAAGTGTCAGCACAGGTTGTGGTAGCAACATGCAAACTCCTTAACAGTTTTGGCAGTCTCACGCTTTCACAGTGCATAAGATAATCAGATCTGTTTATCAGAGCTCCTTTTATCTCTACATGCTATTCTCCATCAGATCCATTTCTCAAAGAAGCAGATTTGTTCCTCTGCCTCTCCAGCAACCTCTATATCTCAGCCATAGCTTTTGTTTGAGAAACATACATACCATAAGGTGTTTTAATTATTCTCATTACTATACTGCCTATATTGACTGGTTAAGTAGTAGCTCATGCTAGGGTGATTTCCTCATTAAGCCCAGGATACAAGATGCAAAACAGAAGGTACCAGACGGTAGATACAAGAGTCACGACAATTCTTACAGAAAGATATAGCTTCTAATAGTTCCTTCTGTTCATAAAAATGTTGCATATGATCCTACTGTCTCACTGTCAAATGTTACACAGTCCCTCCTTTCAGAGCCCTGGCCATTGCATCTCATTCCTTGCATGCCTGCATCTGCTTGAGGTCCAGGTACTTCCCTGCAAGGTCTCCCCATTGACTTGAATCCTCAACCTTATGTAACTCTTTCAAAGCAGGATCTGTGCTGATCAGTTTTCTTCTTTTAGCTTCTCCCCTGTCAACAGCTACTCTGAGAATCTTCAGGGCATACCTAAACTGTATTTGTGTCAGTCAGAACACCGGTGTATTGTCTCTTAGAGGCTTAATGACCCAAATTATGCCTTTTACCAAAACCCAGATTTTTTTATGGCAAACTGATGTGTTTTGACTCTTCACAGAATCCATGAATCATAGATAGATTCATAGATACAATCATAGATAGATTCATAGAATGGTTTGTGCTAGAAAATACCTTTAAAGTCACCTAGTCTAACCTCTCTGCAGTGAGCAAGGACATCTTCAACTAGATTAGCTTGTTCAGAGTTCATCCAAAAAAATCTTGAATGTTTGCAGGGATGGGGTATTTACCACCTCTCTGGGCATCTACCACCTCTCATGTTTAGCAGCCTTCTCAAAGCTGGTATTACCCTGTTTCCTTTGGCATTCTTTAGCAGTTTCTCCTGTAGGCAGGAGTCAATGTCTTTCAGATCAGTCTAAATATCTTTTCCTGTGTATGCAGGAGTTTTTTGTTTTGATTTTTTTTTTAATAAAAAAATTCTGCAACTGAGAAATCAACTTAGAGGATCTTAGCTTTATATTGAGTAGGAGAAATTGTGTATGAAGGCCATATGTATAAAAATCCACTAAAGTCCTATTAAATCTCTTTAAATTCCAGCAGCAATCTTGCGGAATGTGCCTGTCTTCAAATTTTTGTTGTCAAATTTTTCCTCTCTTCTGCAACTGCTTTTTTAAAGAAAGTACAATGAGACCTTTACCAAGAAGCTATTACAGTACTATTTCAACAGCAATAAATACTGCACAGCTATTATTATTAATTCTGTGAGTTAATGAATAGACAGATAGAATTATTCTGAGTAGGAGAAATATGAAGTAAAACATATGTTCTGCTAGGGCTTTTTGTCATTTGTTTCCTGGAAAGCTGAGACATCTGAGCTAATGAAAGGATCACTTAGTGCCATCACTAATACTCCTGACAACAGGGTCCAATTAGATCACAGCATTGTTGCATTTATTCACCACAGAGAAAGGAAAGGCAGATGCTTGTTTTAAGTATCAACCTGTATAAAATATTCAGAGGTTCCATGGTCAGCCTCCTGCACAGATACTCACCCCATATCTGCCTGTTTCGTTGCTGAAAGAGCAGTTTTTCTGCTGCTTTCCTCACTAGTAATATGAACTCTTTGAGACAAATTTTGCTTTGTTTTAATACCCCAGCATGAAGTTCTGTCCTCTGTCCCCTATCAGTGTTGATTTTCACAGGTCTGGCTTAGAGTGAAGTTTGGCACTACAGCTGAATCTCAGATAATTCCACTGATGATACATAAGTCAGGTCGTTTTTCAGTTCTTTCTCTCATATATGGATTGGCTCTGAGATGCTGGGAGGAAAAGTAAGTGAAATTTGTCACTGACAAGATTTAGGATATGACTGTAAACCACTGGGAACTCAACTTTCCATTTTTCTCAGAATATATTCTTTCTTCATCTTTGGATCATGTAGCAAAATATTTCAGAAGAATATTAGGGTTTTCTTCAGACAGAAATTTCCAACACCATCAGACAAGAAGATAAAGCAACTGGGGTTTCCTTTCACGATACTGAGATTCACTGAGATGATGAACCTGTACAAATATTTCCAACGGAAAAAAAAAGGCTCAATAGGCATAACACTCGTAGAAAATGTACAAAAATATTGCACTTGAAAATTTCCCAGCAGCCTTAGGGTCTATTCCATAACACTTAAAACAAAACCTGAAACTTCAATTTAACATACAGATGAAAAACTGCTTTGTTCTACCGTTACTTGCTGTTCCCCCTACAGTGTTACATTTATCAGTTAGACGTAAACAGATAACATGCATTCCCCACTAGATTTTGCTAATGAATATACAAAGGGTATTTTTATATTCTGGCAACTTTAGGAAAACCAGATATTATAGAGAAGCCAACAGTGATAGGGTTAATGAGGGTCACTATCTTGCTTTCAAGAAGAAATTACATAGTAGTTATTTCCTTACTCAATAGAAAGAAATACTGTAGTCACTCCTTGCACATTTTTAACATCTTTTAAAATATTTTCTCTGTCCTAAAACTCCACCTAAGAAAGTCATCCAATAGTACTGTGATAAGGAATGATAGTTATTATACAGGTATATGATGTCTAACAAAACAAATGAGACTGTGTCTGTAATACTTTTTATTTAACAAATTAAGAATATCAGCTATAATCACCTTCAAAATAGTTCCCTCCTGAGTTGATACTCAGCTATATATGATGCTGATGATGTTCAAAGCAATTTCACAGATAATTTTTTGAAAGGCTGTTGAAGATCTCTAATTTTTGCTTTCACATGTGTTGCTTTGAGCACTGACTAGATCCTTGGGATCTTTTCACTGTAATCTGAAATCATTAAATGAAAATTTCTGTCCCAGATTTCTTCAGTTTCACAAGGCTCTTACCTCATTGTTCTCTCTTGCATACTAACTTTTCTAAGCAATGGTAAGAAAATATCTATATTTGAGCACACTAGTCAGACTGAGTGAAGTGATCAGTTGAGCTTTGCCTCACTGTGACAGGTTAGAGCATGTTCTATAACCATATTTCTGTCTCTCTCCTCCCACTTTTGGAACCTGAGCCATAGGTTTAGTCTTGCGTTTTTGTGTCAGACCTTGTATTGTGTGAGGGGGTGCACAAGAAGAGAGAGAAACCGCAGATCTCTTCCCAGTGGTATATTGTCACAGAGTGAGAATCTCAGCACAAATTATTCTCTACCCATTAAAATACTTTTATAAGCTGAACTAAGCAAAGCTGATTCTTCTTTTGAACAGGCAGCCTCATCAAATATTCAATACCCAGGCGTTTACTGATCATTCTGCACTGTCTGTTTTTCTCCATTTCAGTTTCTCCTGAGGTTCTCTTAAATCAGATTTTTGGGTGTGTTTCCATGCCACGTGTCCTAAAAGGAGCAGGAAATTCCTGCAACAGGAATATGTAAAGCATAAGTAAAACAACAACAAGGAAGAAGTACTGGAGCTATAAATGAGACTTCTTTTGATTTCCAGCCCAAAATAAGGTTTTTAAGTGGTAGTAGGGAAGAAAATATGAAGAACAGAGGATCTGAACAGTATATACCCCTCTCAGGCAGCAGCCTTTCATTATTATTCCTTCTTAGTGCTTGTGTTTTGTATTTATATCAGCAGAAAAAAATTAAAAATCCATGAATCTCTTGCTCAGCAAGACAAATAATAATAGTGTAAAAAGTGATGATTGCTCTGGATTTGTTTTTATTTTCTATTAATAGTCACACATCTGACCCTAGTGTCATGGTTTAGTCTTTGAAGTAAAGGAGGCAATAGGAAGTCAATCATATGTAGGAAAAGCAGCACAGACAGTCTGGAGCAATGCCACAGAGAACAAATGCCACTGGCTTGATGTTGAGGAAGTATGAATGGTATCCTGGAAAATTAAAAGCAAATTTTGAAGTCATGATATTTTGTGACTTAGTAATGGGGAGAAGGGAGGCAGGGAGTGGAGATGAGGCTGCTTCATAAATATCAGTTCTCAGTTAAGAATAAATAATTCAATAAATGACTCCTTAGGGTTCACATTTGTAGAGGAAAACTGGAAAATGTAATCCAAATTTGTATGTCTCCAATGTAGTGAAAAAGTTCAGGAAAAAAGCATATTTAAGAAAATATTAGAAACCTTATCATTATAATTTTGTGTTCTAACAAATGGCCAATTGTTCCGGGTTGAAAAATTGGTAAGTATTTTAAACTCAACTTTCCAAAGCTTCAAGCAGCAGTAATTCCTATACATTCAAGTCCTGCAAGTATTCTCATCTGCTGAGTCTTGAAAAGAAGTATGTAAGCAAAGATGGCTCCATACCAGCCAATTGCCTTCTTTTACTCCTGTACCCTTTCTCCAGGCACCTTTCTGCCTCCTGTCATCCCTGAAGACCTTAGAGTCACCAAAGGAGAGATCTTCACTGCACTGCTGGCAAGTCTCTTTTTCATGTCCTTCTCTTTTATGTTTTACTGTGGTTTTGAGCACAGACCTTTGTGAAGCCTATTTGGCTCTTAGGTGTGTTGCAATGCCATTTACCTTGAAGTAGAGGGACTGTAAAGAGAGTTACTTCAAAGATCTGGGAGGATGAAGAAAACGTCACACTCATGGTTTTTATGTGCGTGCTTCACCATAGATAAGTAAATTCAGTGCCTCTCTTTTTGTCACAAAACGCAGTAATACACTGTACAAAGTCACTTTACCTTTTCAAAAGGAAATATGGCTATTTGTCATATTTCTACACTCCATACTTTCTTTCTAGCCCTTGTTTCCAGTTGTCAAAAAACTGGCAAATGAGCTGTCTTAATGCGAAGACCTAGCAAGCTATCTGCATGTTCTGTTCTCTATGTAGAAGATGATTTACACAGAGTTCAGTTGTGACTGGTGTTTCTGCTTGGGATGAAGTTTGAGACTGCAGTAGACCAAGGTTTTGGGCTGGACTGCAGTCTGCTGAATTATCACAAGAAGTGAGTTTGCGAGATGTTTCCTGAGATCTATTGACTTCGAAAGAAGTCAACAGCATTTTCTTTTTCTCTCCTATACCTTCCCCCTCTCGCCACCTATTGCTACAGTTTTTAAGTTTCTGTTTCTTACCTCATGGTCTGAAATACCCTGGGAGCAGTTATTATCTTGACAGGTAATTATGCCTGAATTGACTTTCCCACTTTTGAATGCAATCTGTATCTCTTTGAATTAATTTGGATCTGAGGATCTCAGTGTAGTCATAGGTGGACAACCATGTGTGGGTGCATGCATATAAACACACATGAAAGCATACACACACACTAAGAGGGCTGTTTGTTTGTTTTTTTTTTTTTAAAGGCTTTTAAATCTATGTAAAAATATTAACAACCCAGGCAGATTTCACAATATAATTTTGGATGAATTAACATTTTGTAGATTAATGTACACTCACAAAAATAAGGTAAGAGGGACTGTTCTTTTGTCCTTTTACAGAATATCTGGTTAGGTTGTTGGGGTTGTAAAAGTTGTTCACACCTGTCCCTCTCCTTCTCTGAGAGAATATATGGACTTAATGTAATTCTTCTATCCCTCAGGAGAGTGGTCCAGCTGCTAGCTATTGTGTATTCTGAATTGCGCAGTCCTTTTGAAGCTCAAACTAGGACCATTTTGTATCCGCCTTAAATATCCCCAGACAGAAAGTGAAAAACTGACTTTACCCAGGAGGTTAGAGTTTTTTATATGGTCTCTACCAGTGAATATTTTAAGAACTGCTACATCTGCTTCAAAAGACAAGAGTGAGATAGGTGTGTCTTCAAGTATTGTTCAGTTCAGTGGTTAAAATAAGCTCCTGCAAGTAGGAGACTTTGGTTAAAATCTTTGGTTTGAACATTGTTAAAGGATTCCTCAACCTTATTCTAGTGGCATAGCAGCCATGCTGCACTGCACTCCCTCCTTTTCATTCACTTTCTGGATCTACTTCCCCGTTTAATGAAATGTGTTTCAAATTGCTTCCTTTCAGTTTGGATAAAACTTACCATTGAACCCCAAATGTGCACTTAATTTCAACCTTCAAAAAAGAGTGTAGTTGCCATCAGATGTTTGGTGCTTCAGCCATACACCAAAACATGGCACCCATACACATCCTTAAATGTAATCCCTCCCCTTCCAGATCTGAAGTGGTAATAAAGTTCTCCTCTCTTCACTCCAATGCACTCTCCATTCTAATGTAATCTAGCTTGATACTGTGTGTAACATTTTAGGGATCTTTAAGAGGACAACAGCTCTTTCTATTTATTTCTTTTTACTGACACTCACCAACTTTTGGAGAATGGACTTCATGAAGGATTGCAAATGACATAACAATACTGATGACTCAAATGAAAGATATGGAAGAGATGGACAGTGAATAGACATATGATGCCATTTCACTGATTGCCCCCAGTCATTTTCTGACATTTTCCATTATCTTGCACCAATTTAAGAAGTTGTATTACCAGTCTGAGGGAAGTTAAAAACAAGATATTTGAAGTTTTTCTTTTTAATTAGTCTCACTCTGTCTTCCTCAGCTCCCTTTC
The DNA here is from genome assembly GCA_013389865.1 of Piaya cayana. Taxonomy (NCBI): domain Eukaryota; kingdom Metazoa; phylum Chordata; class Aves; order Cuculiformes; family Coccyzidae; genus Piaya; species Piaya cayana. The sequence goes on from WAAB01005039.1 coordinate 10,570, forward strand.
TCATCTAGCAGGAAGCCATATGACAGTTATTAGACAGCTGCATAACCAGCTGGTTGGAGGTCTCCAGGCTACTGATTGCACTGGTAAGATCTACAGGAAAGTCAGTGTACTGTATCCTAATGTACAGGCAAGGCATTTGCCAGCACTGCCCACATTTCTGTATGCATGGAAAGGTAGCTATTGAACTGTCATTCTTCTGAATCAAAAATATCCATGGAGCTGGGCTTCACAACAGCTATAAATGAGAGCATTCTCTCTATATCTCATTTCTGAAGCACTTGTCAGTTTAGTATTTAAATTACTGGCTTAAATCCACTCCTTGTTCTTCCAAAAGGCATCAGTTCTTTGTAAGCTGAAGCAGTTCAGTCTTAGCACAGCACCGCAAATCAAGGCGCACACAAGCAATTTGGTTTGTGGGTTTCTCTTTGTAACCTTCAGCTCCATGGCTGTCGTTTTGCTCACACTGAGAGAGAGCAGGGGCTTACTGGGACAGAGGTACTGGAAAAATCTCTGGCAACAAAATGGAATTGGTATAGCCCCTAAGAGACCTCTGAGCAAGCATTGAGGAGGGATCTAGTGACAGAAAATCATGCAGAGAGCAGATGAACAGAAAGAGTATGCTGGGGGATATTTAAGAAGATGGCCGAAGGAGTCAACGTCTCTCTGCCTCATTAAATGATTAATGTTGAAATTTTGACCATGATGAGTGGTAGATGAAGGGAGTACAGTTAAGTGGTGAACACCTGTTGCTGAACCTAAGTACCACATTGTGCACAAATGCACGGCATCAGACATGTGAGTTCAGTCCATGAGTAGATGCTGAGGAAGGGGAGAAGAAAGTAAGATTGTGGATAATCAGCTGCAAATGCAGCAGACAACTGTTTTGTTATTTATTTTTTGCTCTTTTTACAATATACTTGTAGATACTCATTCTGTGCCTCAGGCACCTTAACAAACAGTTACAAGTCACAGGCTAAATAAGGAGCGTACTTGTGAAAAGAGCCACTGCTGCTCAGTGTAACTGCAGAGAAAGAATAAAATTGATGGCTTGCACAGAATGATAAAAAACCCCACAAACCTAGGGGTTTGACACGTCACATGGGTGCATGTTTCCTGAGAGACAGCATCAGATACTGGTAGAGAGAGAAGGAGGGATTTCTGAGCTAAAAAGGTCTCAAAGCTGTGATGGCTTTGTAGGTTAAAACCATCACCTTGAATTCCACCTGGGAGCTTAGTAGTGGTCAGAGAAATGCACAGAGCAAGGTCTAAATTACTCCCAGTGTGCAGCCTGTCAGGCTGCAGCATGCTGTGCCAACTTCAAGCTGAATATTTTGGAGTTGTAGTTGTGGTTGTGTGGAGAAAGCATTAAAGTAATCTGATCCTCTGTCCTGAATAATTGTTGCATGGTTATAGCAGGTAGGGAAAGGTGCCTAAATTGTACTGGGTGTAGATGGAAATAGGAACCCTTGTTCACAGTGGCTGTTTGGCACTGAGGACCAGTCCCTGCACTGAACAGTGTCCCCAGCCTGCACACTTGTTTCGCTGGCAGATGCGTTGCGCCACTTGGTTCTCTCCAGATCTTTTTCGTCCGGTCAGTTACAGCCAGCCTGTCTGGACCCTCTTCCCATGACAGCAAGTCAGGGGGTGCTTTGTGCTCTGGATGAAGTAAGCCTTTTCCAAACTGTATGTAACCTTTCTCCTTCATGGAATTCCTAAGTTGGGAATCTAGTTGCTCTGGTGGACTGTATACATAGAAACAAGGGAAACTCTGACATGTGCTTCAGACCTTAGGTAGGCTGAAGCATCCTGTGGCCGTGCATATTGCCCTTTAGTGACTTAGTGAGGGCTTTGGGCTTTACTTCTTATGCATAATGAGACCAGATCTAAAATATTTGATGTCTGGAGACATTTCCTTCATGGTTTCAGAGTGTTCACAGCATAGCTAGCACAGTGGGGCCTTGAGAATTCAGTACTGGATACAGTACTTAAGAATTTTGTACTGAATTTGGTACGAAACATGGTGATATACTGGTGGTTACAGCACAAAACCAGACAGATTTTAAGTCTTTTCACTATATTCATTATTACTTTCTCTTTTCTTTTTTTGTCCACCTTCTCTTTGACTTCAGTATGAGGAAGGGCAAAAAATTGCAAGTGGATTAGCACAAAAGACCTTGTAAGGTTTATTGCTTAATTTATATTCTATTGTCACCTGCATGGGGTTTGTGCTTACAGGTAATCTGAAGCAAAATGTGTAATGGCTTCCTGAAACAGTTGATTGGATCAGATTCTTTAGCTCTCTGTCTCTAAAGATTATGACTGGATGGTACTCTTTGATGGTTCACAGTTAGCAACTGATATACTGTCTTTTCCAGAGCCTGCTTTTTTTTTTTGTTTTGTTTCTTTGAAACCACTATTCAAAAAAAACCCCAAACAAGCCTTTCTTTTTGTTTTTCTTGGCTCTTTATAATTTCCTGCTGCAGATCCTGAGGCTGCAAAGTAAGTACTAGACCCCTCAGGAAAAAAATAAATTCCTGCCAAAACCATAAAAGTTAAACCTCTCCAGAAACAATCAGGTGCTTATAAGAACTTCTGGCTCATTTGTGGATTCCAGGGCTTCCTGATTGGAAATAAACTGGTAGATGAGATAACTCAATAGGTCTCCATGTCATATCATATGGTCATCTGTTTTTGTTTGCTCACCTATAGATAGAGCTGAGGGAACCATCTGCAGCAAACAATTTATTTGATGGATTAGGCACTCTGTTTAGTGTGTGTTTACAGACCTGCTTTTCTCATTGTTTGAAATGATCAAATCAATGGTCGGTGTGCAGATGTTTCAGCAGCATATTTCACATCAGCTAGCCCCTGTTTGGTGAATGATCACTGCAGTCATATCGCATTTTTACTGCATGCTACTTGTTTCATTCCCAAGCAGTGTTTTTGATGCCAGCTCTCACAGAAGTAGCACACTCATATGACACTCCAGTTTTCTTCTGAGTACAAGTGTTCTTGTGTTCGCATTTGAGAAGTACAAATACAATGAATCATAAAAAGAATAGTTGAAGAGCTTTGTTGTTTAGTAAATTTACCAAAATAATCACAGATAGATTTCAGGAAGACCAAAATGCTTTGCTCGTTTGGGTCAAATTTAGTGATTGAAAGGTAAGCATAGAAATGTAAACACATATTGTATTGTCATTTTCTAAGTGATTTTTTTTCAATTTTACTTTTAATGTCATCTTTAATTTTAAGCAAAATTCTAATGTAGATTAAAAAATATTGGAAAGAGAAATTTACCAAAAACCAAAACAAAGTATTTTGCACTGAAGTGAGCAAGGTATTTGTAGTATATTCAAATTAAACTCTGAGGGTTATACTTTAAATTAACCCAAACCCCAGAGAAACTTCCTAATTTTACTGAATTTTCTTCTTTTTCCTTTGCTTAGGATGAAACTGGGGAAAAATATCCTTTTGTCTAATCTAGAATATTTGTGACGGTCATTACTTGGCAGTATGTTAGGATATATGCAGTTATCCCATTTCTATTCAGCGAATTACTTACTAAACACTTCAGGGCTTGCTGAAGATTGAGAGTGAAATTTAATGAAATGATTAATGTTCATATCTATTTTATATTTATGCTGGGTTTTGGGTTTTTTTTCCCAAGAGTGCTCACTCAGGATTAGGTCACTAATGTGTAGTTGATGTGCTCAGCTACACACGCTGCAAGTATATAGGACTGTTAATCTTTGACCTAGGACTTAAAACAAAGAGTAAGTGGTAAAAAAGGGACAACTGAAGACAAATGTGGAGAATATATACATTCATATGTGTATTGTTTTAGAACGAGTCTTCTATCAGCATGCATCTTTAACCCATTCTTTCTGGAAGGCATCATGGAAGAAGCCTTGTGAACACTGTTCAGGGATGAAACAGTGGAGGAACTGCAGATCAGAATGGTCACATTCTTAAAATCAGGATCCAAAATCTGTTCAATAAGACTTAAATACACTTCTAGATTTTCAGAGAAAATGAGAAAACAAGAACTCTCACCAGCATCTAGAGTTTGGTCATAACAAAAAGTTTCTTCAGCTACAAATTGACATGAGTAGGCAATTTTATCCACTGGGGCAGATGTATAAAAGGGTGAATACAAAGTAGGGCCACAGCTTTGCTGTCTCAGGGAATTTTTGAGCAAACATGGTGTCTTTCTATTTGACAACCTGTTAAGAATCTGACTGCTGGGGTTTTTATTTTTGCAGATCTTTTCCTCCATAGATCAGAATATAAGGAAAACCACACAAATGTCACAAGTTTTCAAATGAAGCAAAGGATATGACTCAGTCCTGTCATCCAAGTGGAGCTAGGGTAGAGGATAAGCAAAAATAGCATTTGTGAGCTCATGTTCTCTAATAATTTTCTGCAATATTTGCAGCTGTCTTGTAATCAGCAGAGAGATTCCTTAGAAATATACTGATCATTTGCAATCAGTATATGTAATCTGTTGATCAAGCAGTCATAAAACAGTCAAATATCTGTGAATTTCCCATTGGATTATTGCAGATTCATAGAATCATAGAACAGTTTTGTTTGGAAGGGACGTTTCAATGCCATCTAGTCCACCCTCCCTGCAATGAGCAGGGACACCTTTGACTAGATCAGGTTACTCAGAGCCTGGTCCAATCTGAACTTGAACATTTCCAGAGATGGGGAATCTAGCATCTCTCTGGGAACCTATCCCAGTGTTTCATCACTCTCATTGTAAAAAATGTCTTCTTTATATCTAGTCTTTTAGTTTACAACCGTTACCCTTTGTCCTATCACAATAGGGCCCACTAAAACATTAACCTTTCATTAACACTTTGTCTGAATGTTTCCTTGGAATCTTAAAGGTGTTCCAGTCCCCTACTGGAATGACTGGGGTCTTATATGCCTCTGATAAATGTGGAGTGGCTGGCTGAGGTACATACCCCTGACACATGCCTGCATATGACTGGAAGATGGCAGAACTGCTGTAACCCCCCCAGGTTTGATATACTTTGAAACAGAATGAACTAGAAGGGCTTTTTTTATTTGAATTGATTTCAGAGGTGATTTTATTTATTAAATAGCTTTGGTTTTCTCTTTTTGACTTAACATCTAAGCTGGATGGTACTTTTTCTGTCAAGCTCATTATCTTATTTCATGAACATCTATTCCTCATGTAAGACAGAGTCTTTATATTTATGAGACTTGCATTCATTTTGAACCACATTTTATGTTTGTACAATAATAAGGACTTGCTGTCTGTGAATTACGTTATTCAGCCTTCTCCAGTTTGCTTGTTGGGGTTTGTCAACTTAGGCACAGAAAGCAGTAGATTTTTATCCTATGTTACAACCACAAATTTTGCATTGACATGTGAATATCCACCCAAATTATGCAGCAAGTGAAAATAGTAGGGTTAGGAAATGGGATGTAAAGCAGAAAAGTAAACATAGTCTTTCACATACATCCCCTTACACTGTTTTATTCATGTTTCCTGTTTTTATAAGAAAAATTGAAATGACCTGCCAGTACTCTGGATTTAAGATCTTTCCTATTCTCAGTGTGTATTGTAGATGTAGCCATTGTATTTCTTCTACCTACAGAGCAGAGGATGGCAAAGGTTTTTAAAAAACAGAGTAAAAAGTCCCTTGGCCTGGTTGTGCATTTCTGGTTGAGTAGTTATTAGTGATAACAACTGCAACATCCACAGTCATGCAATTGCTTTGCTGCCTTTTGAATGGTGAACAGTAAGACACAATGCACATCTACTAGTCTAAATGAACCAAATTCAATGATTTCATTCACAAATATAATTGCACGCACTTACAAATCAAGCTATTCTATGTGTTCCAACTGATGTGATGACAGCAACAACTGAAAATGTTTATGGATATCCTAATTGAAACAACAAAAACTAGTTTTACATAGACTGTGACTGTATCAATGGGTTTTCCTCACACAATGGTATGTATAGTGCAGTCTTTCTGCCTCACTCAGTTTCTCTCTCTCTGCATACTTTCCTTACTTAGTTTCTGAGTGCCATACAGAAGTTACCATTGCGAGCATGTATATGTATTGTATAAACAAGAATTACAGCTTTGTGAAAACAGGACTCTAGGTGCCTGAGAGTCCCTGCAATCACAGGGCGCATGTCAAGTGTATCAACACATCTGGAAGCATAATCCTGTCTTCCTTAAAGACGATGAACGTAACTCATTCTTAATAGGGCCCTCATGGCAATGAAGGTTAACAGTACGCTACCATGGCAGCTGGTAGAAGGACCTGCTAAAACCTTAAAAACCTCAGTTAGATTAACTGTTCAGGGATTTGAAACAGACCAGTGCAATCCCATCCTTGTACAATCTATAAAGTATGAGTGGGGGGACTGGTTAAGGCACTGATTCTGTGACAATACACAGTCACTCAAGGGTTCATATCTCGATTGGAGCTCATCTAATCGTTACCTGTGAAAGTGGCAATGCCATTTTACACTATAGTAATCATGGTCTCCTGGGCTATGCAACCTGAAGGACCAATAGGAAGTTTTCACATTACCTCTCCTCTCCTCTCGTCTCCTCTCCTCTCGTCTCCTCTTGTCTCCTCTCGTCTTCTCTTTTTTCCTTGTCTTCTCTTTTCCTTTCTTTTCCTTTCTTTCTTTTTTTTCCTTTCTTTTCCAAAGAATCACAGATCCAAAGATTCACAGAATCGTTCAAGTTGGAAAAAACCCTTTGGATCATCTGTAAACCTAACCCTGTCAAATTCACCACTAAACAATGTTCCTAAGCATGACAGCTACACAACTTTTAAATAATTTCAGGGATGGTGACTCTCTGGACAGTCTTTTCCAATACTTGACAGCACTATCAGTGAAGCAATGTTTACTAACAGCTCATATAAACATTCACTACTGCAACTGAAGGCCATTTCCTCTCCTCATGTCTCTTACTGCTATATGTACTTTGACCTTCTATCACTTCAGTGCTGTATGTTAATCAGCTAGCGTTTGGTAGCCTACCTAGTGCTAATATGCAAAAAAGCTAGCCCTCAGCCATATCCTACACAAGATTCCTGATTTTATTTATTTATTTATTTATTTATTTATTTATTTATTTCAGAGTAAATTACTGCAAGACATAAATGAATTTTACTCTTACCATGTCAGAAGTTCATTACATTTATCTGTCATCATCGCTATGTCCCACTTTCCCAAATATCAGTGTTTGATCACCACAAATTCATTAACAAGTTAAAACTGCCAGTGGCTGTCTTATATAAGACAAAATGAACCTTATTTAATTTTGGGAGGGGAAAATATAATTAAATTTTTATCCAAAGTAACCCAAATTTTGCAGCACAAATAATGCCATCATTAACTGTGTTTTGGATATCTTTGGAGAACTGGCGGCCCATTAAACTCACTGTCTTAGGTGAGGATCCAATGGACTAACCCCTGCCAAGGAAAGAGTTTCTCCCATTAAGAATCCACAGTCTTGATAAAAACGATCTCAAGCCGAGTGATAAATCTTACTTCAATTGAAAAAGACCTCCTTCTGAAGACACCTCCAGTGTTGTGTAGAGACCAGTGCCACATACCAGGAACATAGTGGTGATTAGGCTGCTGTGAGCATCTAATTACAGGACTTAACTGTCAAGCAGGTGAAAGTAGTACTTCCTGAAGCCAAATTGGAAGGCAGATAGTGGAGAGTGTGATGAATGAAATTAATGGTCGTAGCATTCTGCAGGCAGACATTGCCTTGCTCTGTCCGTGTTTTAAATCAACCAGGAACCCATGTCTGAACACAATGCTAAGCATGCCCCAGATCCACAGATACTCAATGGGATTTCCAAGCTGGTGCTCAGCTCTGTGCTTGCTGCACTTACACAGCTGCCAGACAGGTTTGTGTATAGGTCAAGGGAGTTCCTTTCCCACATGGTAGAGGCAAAAAAACCCTGTGTCACCTGCAAAATATTAAAACATCCCCCACTTTAGTGGTTTCTAATGAGGTGATCAATGAACTAATTCTATGGGATGTGTGTAAAGTGATAAAGAATAGTAGATTCACACATGCTTGCAGCAAACTCTGTCTGTGAACTTTTAAAGGAGTCCCCACATTCTCTGGGAAATTTGTATGGGTGAACAAATGAAGATGTTGACCCCCCCTCCCCCAGGTTTAATCATTAATACCTTGAAGTCACCCTTCCATGAACACATGGCTTAGAGAAAATATGCTCTGCAGAAAGAGCACTTACTTCTGATTAAGCAGTTTCATGTGTACGTCTGTATCAATCTCCCCCAGCAGAATCAAAGGGCGTTAGTCTTGGCTCCAACAGAAGCATCTCTAGCATTCCAATCTCCTCTTACCAATATAAGTATTTTGTGTTATAATTTTTTTTTTTGGTTATTTTGTTTCTGATAAGTAAAATGGATTCAGATATGATGGAAAGGTTTCAGACCTAGAGGAAGCAAGTCTAAAATGCAGCTGTTCTTTCTGAAGCTCAGTAGTATGCCCTAAAATATTAAAAACCAGAATGACTTTACTGAAATCAGTTGCAGTACTGCTGATTTTAATCACACAGTTTTGCTGTATTTTTGTATTATTATTTTTCTGGGACATACAGACAATGAGACCTATAACAAGAAATGTTTGCTTCCCAGATCCTAGATCACTGAGTGTTTTCATTACAGGTGGGTTAATATAATTTCATTGGTTTTAATGACTTGAGATGTTTTGTTAAAGTGCTGTACAACAGGACAACAAGAGGACAGCATTTTTAATGCTATGTAGACAGGTAATTTCTGCTTATGTAAGCAGAAGAAAGGAATCTGGTCCTCAGCATAGCCAAACCAACTGAACGTGTGTATTGAGTTACTTCTGGGAATTTCCTATTATGTCCTGTTTTGAAGTATTAATAATGAAAAAACATTCAAGGAGACCTTAAATTGGCCCTTTATCTAAAGTCTGACACTTTATGGTGAAGTCCTCCAGCAGCAAATGCACACAGTTAAATTTTCTTAATAAACTAATGCAGTTTAGCAGTCCATCACCAGACTTGGCTGAGGAAAGACAGAGTGTGTAAATACTTTCATTTCAAACAGTAATAGTCTTGAGAGTATTGTTAGAGAGTTTCTGCAATTGCTAGTATGGGACAAACATTTTGCAACCGTTTGTGAATGAAATGGTGATTCAAAATGAAGTCAGTAAGACGCAGTGTGTGCAGGACAGTAAAGAAGCATGTGGTGGCTGCAAAGCTCACTTGGGGTCCTCAATGTGAAAATCTCAAGCTGTAGGTAACTAAGAAGGCTTTCAAACCTCAAGTCTACTAACAAGTTCTGAGGAATTTATTGAAATTCTATTCTTGTAGCTGTTTTACAGCCTTAAGACAAATTGGATGTTCAGAGTATCTTGGTGGAACTCACTTTGAAATGCCTAAAGTCTTTACTGTTTTTCTACTAAGTGATGATGGTTAAATCTCCCCTTTTACCCTTATCATTGTGGAGCTGCAAATGTGAATTCAGTTCAGTTGTGGCTGAGAACTGGTCCTTTCTGAAAACATATCTCTATGATTAGATTCATTAGAGGGCTAGGGAGCAAATCACATTTTTATTGAAAAGCAAGTTTTAAACCTAGAACCACTGATCTAAATATATCCTTTGGCTGAGCTAAAAAGACATTATCTGTTACACAAGACTTTTGCATGTTCATCAGCCTGGATATGTGGCCCAGATGCCATCAGAGGGAGACACAGCACCATGCTGAGGAGGAGGAGAAAGATGGCTTTTTTAAAGTAGAAAACCTTAAATGTATTGGCAGAACTACTCTGTGGAGGTGTATCTGCCCGAAAAGGCAGGAGGACTTCCCTTCTGCATTAAGTCGAAGGAGTTAGTCTTGTTAGGCTTTGTGCACCATGAGAGACTAAGACATATGGAGGTACAGGGTATAGTTACATCATTCAATTCCACATGTTTAGACATAGTTTGGCATCTTCTTAGTTCTACTTTATGCTATGTAGCCATATTTTCAATATTTACTTACCTGAAGTCATACGAGATCGTCCTTGATTTTCCTGATGAGTAAACAAAACCACAGCAACATAATAGACAAAAAGGGCAGAAAGGTGAGAAAAATGTATATATTTTTCTTTAGATTAAGAGTTTTCTGCTTTTCTGCACTTGCTTCAGGCTGTCCATATAGGAGGGCACCCACAGGAAGAGAAGTTGCACAGTGTGAAATCAGATGCATAAGGATGCAGGAACAGCTTTTACCCAGAGATGATAGAAAATACACTTTTCCTGGTATTACAAAAAATGTTTCTCCAAGTGGAAGAATCTTAGCAGTGAAAACATTTGACTTTAACCCAAAACTGGACAATAGATTAACTTCTTCTGGAAGCTGACATTTATTTGTTTAAATCGGCTTGCTGATCACAGAATCACAGAATCACTGGGTTGGAAGAGACCCACTGGATGATTGAGTCCAACCACTCCCACAAAACACTAAACCATGTCCCTCAGGACCTCGTCCACCCGTAACTTAAACACCTCCAGGGAAGGCAAATCAACCACCTCCCTGGGCAGCATATTCCAGTGCCTAATGACCCTTTCCGTAAAAAACTTCCTCCTAATCTCTAACCTAAACCTCCCCTGGCGGAGCTTGAGGCCATTCCCCCTTGTCCTGTCCCCTGACACCTGGGAGAAGAGGCCAGCTCCCTCCTCTCTACAACCTCCCTTCAGGTATTTGTAGAGAGCAATGAGGTCTCCCCTCAGCCTGCTCTTCTCCGGGCTAAACAATACTTATACATTTATGCATTATGCATTACTTATAATGATACTTATGCATTTTAGCCTCTACGCACATGCTTTCGGATTCTCAATGAAATGAAGAGCAGAAGGAATGCAAAAGGCACATAAATGCTGTTCTTGGACTATTTTTGGCTTAAAAAGAAGCAGCAGGTGGTTTACATCAGTCAGTGAAGCCTGCTCAAGAGGACTGGGGAAATGCTCAGACTTTTAACCGTTTTTGGAACGAAACCTTGAATTCTCAGCTTTTCCGAGTTCACACATCGTGATATCCATCTGCCATATTGTTAACCTTCTGGAACTGGTGCTTGTAAATTTATGCAGGGACATGCTTATCTTCCAGATTTATACTAGTATCATGTAACTAACTTTCATGTACCTACTTTCCCTAAGTAATTCTTAAAACAGAAAATCAGGAGAGATGCATTTATGTCTATCATTAAAAAGCGAGGCTGGCTGCTCAACAGTTTACAAGCAAGGAGTCACTTCAGTTCTAATGCAGTGAAAAATCAGATAAAGTCTTTTCAGAAAAATATTTCATGTTTACTGAAGGCAACAGGGCATTCTAAAGAGCTGAAAATTTGTAGTAGATACTTTGGCCAGCTGCAGAAAATACATCTCTCCTGGGCCACTAGGTTGTCAAAGAGATGCAGCAATTTTCTGGCACAAAAAAAAAAAGTGTCTAAACCTTTCCAATACACTTTGTGTTTGTATTCTATACACATGAAATGACCATTTACTTATCAACTAATATCACCTAAGGCAAGAGAGTATCTTGTTTAAAAAGTAATTTAAAATGCAAAATAATATATTGCTCCAAGCTAAATTTCCTCAATTGTGTTATTCTGATAAGGGTGCAGGCTTTGTTATCTCACTCACTTCATTAAGATTTCAAGGAATGTTTTTAATGGACATTTTTTCCACTTGTCTGTACTCAAATGAGTAAAATGAGTTTCATGACAGTATGTGTGGGAATGCTTTGGCCAGGTAACAGAAAAGAATATATTGACCGTTTGACTGCCAATTATGTAAATAATTAAATGGTTTGCTCCAAATTTCTCTTCTATGGCAATGCCCAAGTTTAAATACAAGCTTCTTTCTGCAACAGCTGTTGTAGCTGAATGTAGTAAAAAATGTTTGTCTATGGACCTAGGAGGAATATTGGAACATGCCATGATGTGTTTTTTAGGTAGGAAGCCAGGCAAGTATTTTTATTTTCTGCTTTCTGCATACCAGACTTTTTCATTTTAAAAAATTATCATCTTCAAAAACAACTGTCATTTTGTGTGGAAAAGCTTAGGCAGTTTGAGACAGAAAACACACATAAGCCACATGCTGTTGTATTTTACTTCAGCTCTTTTCTTCATTAATATTTTTCAAAGATAATAAAAGATGCTTTACTTGGGGGTATAAATTGTTCTCTGCAGGTAGCAACCATTAACACTAATGAAATTTAGCGATCAATCTACATTTGCAGAATATTGTGGGTGTCACTCACACATCCTACATACTGCTCTGTGCAGTATTCCTATAGCTCCAAGCAATCTAATTGGGTTTTGGACCCACTGGGGTAGATCCTATACAAGACAATTCAGAAGAATCATTCTTGCCTTGTAAAGCTTCCTTGCTGCAGACATCACTGCTTATGAAACATGTAGCACCTCCAACATAACCAAATAAAGATACTTTGGAAAGTCTCTGCAGCACGCCACATCCTAGAAAAGCAATAGGAGTAGAATCACTATAGACAGAGGAATCAATGTGGTCAGGCTGATAGTACCTTTGCTGCTCCTGATACATTTATTCTTACTTCCTGAGTCCACCTGGAATTCAGGTTTTACATTCGAGACCAAAGTGTTTTCTTTGTCACTGATCAGAGGGGAAATGGATTTTTCATTTAGTAGAGTATAGACATAAAACTATTGTGGTGGTTTGAGAAAATAAGAAGGAGGAAGATGCTGCTCTGATTCCTGCACCTTTATACACTCTCCCTTGTGTTATACATCCAATGCTTTGTAAATGCAGTACTTAAAAAAAAAAAAAATAATGCATATTCAGGCTTGACAGTTTAATCCCCTTCCTTTCCAGAAAAGTCCTTGCCTTTTCCTCTTACTTTTCTTCCCTCCATCCATTAAACTAGGCAACCAGAATTCTCAGTGTTTAGTGCACCTTTCTGTCAAGGTTTTAGGTAGGATTAAAAACATCTTGTAGTGCACAAATATCTTGTTCCCCAGTACCTAGTGGAAACCAAATGATTTTTCTTACCATCTCACCTCAAGAACTTTCAGTCAGCGATGGTAAAATACATTTAGATTTGGTCAGAGTCTCTAGAAGCAGAATTGGATTGATTTTTATCATTTGTCAAGAAGTACCTGAAATTCAAATATGAAGTTTAATTTCCTTTGAAGAGATAATGCCAGCCACAACACATTAATTTAATAAGATAGCTTAAAATTTGTCTTTAACAATAATGCTGTTGTAAAGTAATGGTCAGAACTCCTGTATAATAATAGGGTTACTACATATTGTGAGCTACTAATGTGGGAAACTACAGTTTCTTAATGCAAAAGAACAAAGAGAGAATCACAGATGAAACAGAAGGTAAAACTGAGGTTTTATCCCTTCCCTTCCCCCACCTGTCCTTGTTCTCATCTTTTCTCATTTTGTGTTTCTTTTTTTTGCACAGTGTAACTTAACAAATCCATTTCAACTTCCATATGCAACTTGTTACATTTTCCGTTTCCTGTGTGTTTAATATCAGTATATTTTGAAAGGAAAAAATTACATTTATGAATATAGCAATATAATTAGTACTTCCAAATTCATCTCCACTTTATATGAAGGTTCCTGATTTTGTCTGGAAGGATGAAGAGCTTCATTATTTCTCATTTTTCCTCCAGATTAATGAAACTTTTTGGCTCCCAGAAAAATCTTACTTCCTCACTCTTTCTCTTTCCCCCAGGCACACTTATACAGAGAATGTGAATGAACTTTGCAAAAGACCAGCTGGCTTCATGGACATATTTTCCCTTGATATGATCTTTGTTTTGAGACTCTGTTGACATATTTTCATTGCCTCCTACAAAGTTTCATGGAGTAAATCAAATGTCGCACTGCTGCGTCTTAAAATGATAGCTCCCTGGGGTCCTGGGAAGAATTTAATTAATATATGGGTAAACAGGTCTGCGAAATTTAGGTCCAGTAAAAAGTGCAGGAAGAATTAAGGAGAGTGAAGCAGCCTACGTGTGCAATAAATCAAATTTCACATGTCAAATATGATGTTTGACGTACTGCCAAAATTGTTATTCAGCTTAGTTAAATATGGTTAACAAGAAGTGAGTAAGCACAGAAAATAGTGCTGGAAAGGATGTAAGAAAGGCATACAGTTCACCCTTCTTCCCTGATGCTGAATCTCACATACCTATTCTATGCATGGCAAATTCTTACCTAAATCATGCTTCAAAGTCTCCGCTGTTGGATATTCCACATCTGCATCAGGCAATCTGTTCCTGAACAATGTTTTTATTGTTATAATGTTATTTCCTGGTGTTTAGCCTCCATTTCTTTCATTGTATTTTGTTTAAAATTCCTTGTAAGAAAATAGTTCTGACCTCAGAGTGCATCGGTTCTAACCACAATAACTTAATTGAAATCAACAGTAGGAGCTCAGCACAAGGTGAGAAGTTGGTCATTAGTAGGTCATTTTAGCCTTGAGAAGAGAAGACTGAGGGGAGACCTTATTGATCTCTACAATTACTTGAAAGAAGGTTGTAGAGAGGAGGGAGCTGGTCTCTTCTCCCAAGTGACAGACAACAGGACAAGAGGGAATGGCCTCAAGCTCTGCCAGGGGAAGTTTAATCTGGACATCAAAAAAAAAATTTCAGAGTAAGAGTCATTGGGCACTGGAACAGGCTGCTCGGGGATGTGGTTGAGTCACCATCCCTGGAGGTATTTAAAAGATGGGTGGACAAGGTGAATTAGGGCATGGTTTGGTGGTTGATAGGAATGGTTGGAGTAGATGATCCTGTGGGTCTTTTCCAACCTAGTGATTCTGTGGTTCTGTGATCCTTTAAGATCCTCCCAGTAGTGCTAAAGGAGGTGCAATCACAGTGAACACATGATGGGACTTGGACAAGGCTAGTAACAAATGGGGAGGTGCTTGTGCAAGGAATTTCTGAGAGCAGCTTAAGTACACTAGCTGTGTGAGCCCTTCTTTAGCATGAGCAAATACCATGTACTCCTGCCTTAGAGATATTCAGCAACATTCAGGTTAGCTGATGCTCTTGTATTATGAGTTTTTGGCTCACAATGGGCTTTTTAGAGCTTGCTATTTCCTAGAAAAATGGAATAAGCTTGCCCTCTCTTATAGACACACACACACAATAAAAAAAAAAAACGCAAGGAAGGTATTAAGTACATTTCTTATTTTTACCTCTGGTAGGAAGATAACCCTAGAAACTTGAGATCATGACCTACCCATCCAAGCAAATGCTCTTCCCTTTTTCAAATAAGGTGGCTCTGCCTGCAGAAATGTCCTTACCTTTGGAACATTAGTCACTTCTGAACAGACTCCATTAGAGTTAGCACACAATAAATGGATCCAAACTTGCAGCAAGTGGCTGCCACTCCCTGCTCTGACTGCTTCAGTGTTTTCTGGGAGCACAGGATGGTGCTGGGCCAGACAGCACGGTTATGAAATTTTGGATATGTCTTCCCTGGTTCAATTGATATGAGAGAACTGCAGTCCTTCTATGTGGGATATTTGCATAAAGGCTCTTTTGAAAGGAAAAAAACATGGATGAAAAAACAGTCTGAACCATAAATTAACCTAGCACTCCTCAGGAAGCTCATACTGGATAAACATGCCTAGGATTTTATGTCCAAGTGAGAGAATCAGCTCTGTTTAAAGGATTCTGTTGTCTTGTAAATGAGAATAGGGATCTGTCAAGATTTGCTTTTGCAATCTCAACTCCAAATTCCTGTAATTCAAAGCTCAGCATCAAAATCTAATTCCTGACTTCCTCAGTTTGAGCTGTATCTACCGTGATTTGTCTCCTTTGCCTTGAGTGGTAGTAAGGGCCCACTCATGAGCCAGAGGTACTTCCAGACCCTTGAAGGTCACCCTAAGATCCCTGAAACCACTGCAGAGCTGGTGGTTTCACTTACAATCCCAGCTTCCCACTCCCAGGGTGAGATATGGGCAACAGCTCCTAGAAGTTTGGGTGCGCGTCGCAGGGAAATCCTCAAACCTGTTCCTACTTTCCTTCTCTGGAGCACTTGCACATGACAACTTCAAACGACAGGTAGTTATTTGTTGCTGCCTCTGGGAAGAGCAAAAGGGAGCCAGGCAACTTAAAAAGAGGGAGGAGGCACAGGCAGCACGTTCTGGTTTTTGAGCAAGGAATGCTAATGAGAAAGAAAATGATAAATATTTGTATTCATGGTTTTTCGTTTCACTTGCTTGTGCTTTACACTAAGGGAACATTTTCCTCTTGGTATAAAGTGCTGAGGCAGGTTGGAGAAGCAAGCATCTGACAGCCTCATTTGGCGAAGATTAAGTATACAGAAATTCATTTCACATATCGCTGCTCTGTGCTCAAACTAAACAACAACATTCTCCCTTGGCCTAATTTGTTTATTCTTGTTGGGCTTGGCAGTGAAGCAAACCCTAACGTGGTAAAAAATATGGGTCCAAACCAACCAGGTCTGCAAATAAGCTTGAACTGTGGGGTTGGGTCTGGTTTCCACAAATCCCCCCTTTTTACCTCCTTTTGATTTTCTTTTTTTTCCTCACACATTTGCATTCTGTTTAGAGTGACCTTTCCCTTCCCATCATGCTGCCTGTAAGCAGCAGGGACAGACTGAGAAATGCAGTAGATTTGTTGCCCTCAGCCCTTGTGTCTGCTGTGATACTGTGCCTTGCAGCAGCCCAAACCGCCAAACTTTATCACAATGCCCAGAACTCCAGGACAGTGTGTGCTTGGTTCTCTTGGGAGGTTGCTGCCCAAGGAGCCCCTCTTGCACTTGCAGCGACTTTAACAGCCAGGGCAAATTTGTGCACTGTGCTTCACCGTACCAGGACTGAGCATGACTAAACTGAGAGTTTTAGGCTGGTGTCTATTATCTTTCCCATAAAGCAGCTAATTCCTCTCAAATTTTGCACTGAACAGAGGTACCAAAGTGTCTCAGTAGAGTATAAGTTTATTTTTTTAGCCTGAGCAGAAGTCACAATTTCATTCTTGGAAACTACACCCTCTTTTTGCTGATTTACTTTTGCCTTCAAAAGTGTTTGTCTTAGTGAAAGTGAGGTCAGGCAACCAACCTGGGAAATGTTGATGAGAATGATCATGTTTAGGAAAAATAGCTGTAAACTTAAAATAGGGTCTATTTTAACACAAATTTCTAATCATAGAATCATAGAATGGGAGGAATATCACTTTCTTCATCCTAAGCAGTGTTAAAAGTTTTATTAATAATGCTCAGAAGAAAAGATGAGTCCCTTTTGTTAAGTTCACATAAAAAAGTTCTAGGTTTTGTTGTTTGGTTTTGGGTTTTTTTGGGGGTGGGGAGGTGTGGTGTGGGAGCTAGCAATATTAGCTCCAGAGTCCTTGGCAAATCCTAAAACCCATTAAGAATTTGGTTTCAGTTACTTGAAGATGCCCCAATGCAGCTGGTATTTTTGTGTGTTTTTGTGTCTGTAATTATGTGACACCAATGACTCTGTTTCTGTTCGTTACTACTTTGTAGTATATTCACTTGAATGAAGAGATGGAAATAGTCTGATCATGGTTCCTACAACTTTCTATTTGGGTAAATACATTAAAGACATAACTTTTTATTATGCACTGTAGTTTCATCATTTCTTGATGTCTTTCAATTTAATATACAAACCATGAATGCTAGAATTGTATGACTGATAATAGTTTATAACAGAATTTCATTTCAGAGGCAAAGTAAAAATAATGTTTCTGACAAGGTTATAGTAAGATACAGATCACAGATAAGGTAAATGCAAAACTTGCAAAAATGACACTAAAGGACATTTGACTAAAGTTAATAGGGTAACAGCTTAAAACAGGCAAACAAGCATCTTTTCACTTGGTGGACAGGGAATTTCTTGAAGTTTCTGGCCCAGCAGGCCCAGATGCAGAAAGGATCAGCAGGCTAAAAATGAGACTGCACAAATTTCCAGACAATAGATCCATGAATGGAACTAAAGGTACAGGCAGGGATTCATTCTGTAATATCCCAACCCAACAAAAGTGAGGAAACACAATGGTATAGGGGAAAGTGTCCAGGCCTGTGAGCTCTCCCTAGATGTTCTCTCACCTTACCCTAGTTGGGACCAGAGTGTTGGTTTAGAGGGACCACTGCTCTGACCCTAAAGGTCTATTCCTGTGTTCTAAGAATGGGCATATGCTAGGAATTTAAAGTACAATTAATTACTTGCCTAATAAGTGAAAGATTTTATTCGTTATATTTCACATCATTAGTCAGCTTTTGTCTAGGCTGAAATGCACAATGCATTAAAAATAATCCCTGCTATATTAATGGATATTTTGGAACAGGTTTTTACTCTAACATGTGTTATTTTTTGTTCTTTTCAGAAAAAAATAAAATTATGTCTTTAATTTAATTTATTTAACATTTTGGGTTGAGTAATTAAGAGCTGTATGAAAAGCCATAATGCTCATCTAACAGAGGAACTTAATCACAGTTCTGTTAGGCTTTCTTTAAAAAAATAAAACCCTAGTTAAATAGATTACTGCTTTTTTAATTAGATGGTTTAATTACAGCTTGTTAATGGAAATATTACATAAATAGCTCTCAAAGCCATGCGGCCATGCATTATCACAAAAGAGAGAAGCTGCAGGTGTCTAAAGAAGCAACTTTGAATATGGGTAAATGGAAAGAGAATAAAAAGCCAGAACAAAACAGCTCCTTAGTGGTGCAGTGGCATCTTCCTATGGGTAGCCATAGCTGTTGGGATGTGGTGATGCTACAGCAAGTTGCCAACTTACAGAAAGTTGACTGCCTGAGCATTTAAGTTCCTGGGCTTTTTGTATGTTGCTTTATCTACTGATGGAAATCTGCAGCTGTAATTATTGATCATTTTACTTATATGTCTGTCTAATTGTGCTGGAAAGTCACATATAGGTTTAATATTGGAGGTTTAATATTGGAGATCTGAGCAGTATGTCAAGGTCTTTCCCTATGTGACCGTTAAGTCATGACTGTTTTAGTATTAAAATAGGGAAAATAAATTATATTGAAATAGAATGCATTAATTTTCCTCCAGAGCTTTCAAGATTCCAGTTAAAAGATCGAGCGACTACATGATTGCTATTATACACACACATATATGAATAGTATTCATATATTTATATGCAGGCATGTGGACACATACACATAAACATCATTGTGCTCTGTATGTGTGTGTTTGAATAGGCATTCAATGGGCAAACCACCTGTTTGTCCCAGTTATATCTGTCTGAATGCCAACACTGAAAAATCAGAAAAGGGGCAGATATTCAAAGTGCTGTTGACTGTAAATTCCAGGTACTTCAAACAGGATTAAAACCAAAGGTAACCTCATGCTCTTTGTCACTTTGGTAATCTAGACTTTGCAGACAGACACACTCCCACTTAGACGTGTATTTTTATATGTAAGGTATAAAAAGCATATGAACAAATTCACATCTGGGTATCTGTGTGTACACTTGGAAGTGTGCACTGGTCTTTATTTAACAAAGAAATACGCAATGCACTCACACACGCTCTGTTACAGCTGGAATCAAGGACACAACACAATCTACGATATATAAGTACCCAGTAGGATTTAAGATTTGTTGGTAAGGTCTAAATACTGAGAAGAGAGAAGGTGGATATTTGAGTATATTTACTAGTTATGAATGTGTAGAGAAATGTTTAAAGATTGCCATACTGTAGCAAAGGGACAAATAGGACAATAGAATAACTATATTTGGGAACAGGAAATAAATTGAAATGAATTGCAGAGCTGCATTGATTTATATTAAAAAAGACGAAGGAGTGAGGCATAACTGAATGTATGATGTAAATGATGTTTACTTGGGTAATGGTAGGATTATCTTTGAAAAGCCCTACAGTATCTGATTTTTTGGGTGTAGGATGGCATAATTCTACTTCTAATGAGTCACTTCTATTAATGGAAGCATATACAAAATATGTAATAATTCCTTGTACCAACTGTGACTTCTCCAAAAGTACAATACTTGTCCCAAGGAAGATTATAAAATTTAGGCTTATTCTCATTTTCTCTCTAAGAACTTGACTGGGTGCACCAGATCAACACAGACTTGTTGGTTCACAATCCTTATGTGATTCCTAATAAATAACTTCTACAAACTCAGTTTAGTGGGAAGTTTTACCTTATTCAACAGCTGGAAAGAGAAACTTTAAAGGCTCATAAAGCCTCTGGCTGATGGAGACCTTACCAGAGGGAATATTGGGCAATTACTCATCTGCTTGGAGAGACTTGTCATGTGATTCTGTGCCATCAGCAAACTTACTGATGTTACACTTTATCCCAACATCCAGATCATTATAAAAGATGTTAAACAGGATAAGACCCAGTATTGACCCTGGGGTATACCCTAGAATGACAAAATAGTTTAGGTTGGAAAAGACGTTTGAGATCACCAAGTCCAAACCTTAACCAAGTCCACCACTAAACCATGTCCCTAAGGATCACATCTACACATCTTTTAAACACCTCTAGGGATGGTAACACGACCACATCCCTGGGCAGCCTGTGCCAATTCTTGACAACCCTTCTGGTCAAGGTTTTTTCTTAATATCCAATATAAACCTTCCCTGGTGCAAATTGAGGCCTTTTTCTCTTGACCTATGACTAGCCCTTTGGGAGAATAGACAAGTTCCTTTTAGGTAGTTGTAGTGAGCAATATGGTTTCCCTTAGCCTTCTTTTCTCCAGACTAAACAGCCTCAGTGCCCTCAGCTGCTCATAAGACCTGTGCTCCAGACCCTTCACCATATTCCTTGCCTTTCTCTGGACACATTCCAGCAACTCAATGTCCTTCTTGTACTGAGGGGTCCAAAAGTGAACATGGTATTTAAGGTGCAGCCTCACCAGTGCCAATTACAGAGGGACAATCACTTCCCTAGACCTCCTGGCCACTATTTTATACAGGCTGGGATGCTGCTCTGCTTGTCCATCTGGGCATACTGTTGGCTCATGTTCAGCTGGTTGTCAGTCAATGTCCCCAAGTCATTTCCTGCTGGGAATTTTTGCAGCCATTCATCCCAAGCCTGTAGCATTGCATGTTAAAACACAGATTCAGGACCTGGCACTTAGCCTTGTTGAGTAGCATACAGTTGGCCTCAGCCCATTGATTCAGCCTGTCCAGATCCTTCAGTAGAGCATTCCTTCCCTCAAGAAAATCAACACTCCTGCCCAACAAGGTGTTGCCTGCAAAGTTACTGAGAACACACTCAATCCTCTTGTCCAGAACATTGATAAAATTATTGAACAGAACTGGTCCCAATACTGAGACCTGGGGAACATCGCTTGTGACTGCCACCAACTGGATTTAACTCTGTTCACCACAACACTTCAGACCAAACTATGCAGCCAGTTTATTACCCAATGAAGAGTATACCTGTCCAAGCCATGTGCATCCAATTTCTCCAGGAGAATGCTGTGGGAAATGATTTTACTAAAAATCAAGGAAAAGGCTTTACTAAAAGCCTTTACTAAAAGTTTCCAAGGAAACAATATCCACAGGCTTTCCCTCATTTACTAGCAGGTCACCTTGTCATAGAAGAATATCAGGTTAGTCAAGCAGGACTTCCCTTTTCTAAACCCATGTTGACTGAGCCTGATCACCTGGTCATCCTGTGCATGGCAAATGCTGATGCTGAAGATGATCCACTTTATAACCTTCCCCAGCACTGAGGTCACACTGACAGGCTTGTAGTTCCCAGGATCCTCCTTTCAGTCTTTCTTGTAGATTTGCATCATATTTGCTATCTCTTACCCAAGTGGGATCACCCCAGTTAGCCAAGACTGTTGATAAATGATTGAAAGTGGCTTGGTGAGCACTTCTGCCAGCTCCCTCAGTATCTCTGGGGGACCTCTCCAGTACCATAAACTTGTGTGTGCCTAAATGGCATAGCAGGTCACTAACAATTTCTTCTTGTATTATGTGTGCTCCATTCTGCTCTCTGTCCAGTCTTCCAGCTCTCTATCCAGTCTTCCAGCTCAGGGCTCTGGGTATCTGGAGAACAACTAGTTTTGATATTGAAGACTGAGACAAAGAAGGCACTAGGTACCTCAGCATTTTCCTCATTCTTTGATACCACCTTTCTCCCTGTATCCAGTACACGAAGATTGTCCTTAGCCCTCCTTTTGTTGCTAATTTATTTATAGTAACATTTTTAATTGTCTGTTAAGCAGTAGCAAGATTAAGTTCTAGTTGGGCTTTAACCCTTCTAATTTTCTCCCTGCATAACCTCAAAATATCTTTGTAGTCCTCATGAGTTGCCTGCTCCTTCTTCCAAAGGTCATAAACTCTCCCTTTTTCTTCTGAGCTCCAGCCAAAGCTATTTGTTCAGCAAGGCCAGAATTCTTCCCAGTTGGCTCATCTTTTGGCATGCAGAGATGGCTCCTGTGCCTTTAATACTCTCTCCTTGAAGAATGTCCAGACTTCCTGGACTCCTTTGTCCTTCCTCCTAGGGGACTCTATCAACCAGTTTCCTAAACAGGCCAAAGTCCATCCTCTAGAAGTCCAAGGTAATGGTTCTGCTAACCCCCCTCCTCAGTTCTCCGTGAATCACAAACTCTATCATTTCATGATCACTATGTCCGAGACAGACTCAAACCATCACATCACCCACAAGTTCTTCTCTGTTCACAAACAACAGGTCCAGTAGCACACCTTCCCTGGTTGGCTCACTCAGCAATTGCATCAGGAAGTTACCTTCCACACACTCCAAATACCTTCTAGAGTGTTTCCTCTCCCCTCTGTTGTATTTCCAGCACATATCTGGTAAGTTGCTCATTAATGGCCTCCAACTAGATATTGTGTCATTGATCATGACCCTATTCCACTTTTATTTCTCCTTTTCCTCTGTTAGGATTTTTTTTTAATCCTTCTAACATACCTGAATGGCTAATTCCACTCTTGGTGAGACCTGGGAAGAGAGGAATTGCAGCCTGGGCCTTATTTTGGTGTTTGTAGAGCTGCAAGGATATAAAGACATCTGTTGAGAGGCTAGTCTAGCTCAATAGAGCTGGGTTCAGCACAGAACTTTGCACTGTTTCACTTGAAGACTTGCTCAAAAGTATGTTTCCATGTTACTCAGCATCTCCTTTTCATCTGCTAAAAGGAACAGTCAATGTAAATCCTGTCACCACTGACTTACACATTGAAAGGAGAAAATGAGAAGTTATAAGGCAGTCCAGCACTACCAGGGCTTTGTGCTCATGTAAGAGAACAGTCGCTTTGTGTGAACAGAATATTCAGTGAGCTGCATGCAGTTGCACAAGGGCTGGCAGAGATAACCAGAGGAAGGGAGTGAAAACAGTTTAGCAAATGAAATCAATTTGCATTAAAAATGCATTTTCCTAGAACACGTAGGGCTTTTTTTTTTTTTTAAAAGCCAAACAACAAAACCCCAAAACAAACGATGCAAATTAGGTGTCTCACAAGCAGATCTCTGACTGCATCTGACTCTTGAATTCCAGGATGATGATGTGGAGTTGTTGCGTGTGCTCATTTTGAGGAAACAGTTGTCAAGTGAAATTTCAGAATACTAGTATTACCTGAGAACTTGAAAACCTGTAAACTAGTATGCCTACCACTTCTAATAGAGTAAATATATCTAGAAAGGGGACATACTTGCATTTTCCCTGGTGTCTACTAATCCATTTCATAACCACACCAGTTCATTTGCTGTTTGTAAGACGGGAATCGGTCAGAACTATGTTTCTGTTTAGTATTCAAAAATCAAGTGGGGCAACATTTTCCCTCCAGGAAACCAGATCCAAATAACCAAAGCTTAGTCAACTCAAATGCCAATTCATCACTTTTCCTGTGCTCCTGAAAATACCAGGAAACTTCTATCCTGGAATGAAACTGCAGAAATCAAAATAACATTTTATATGATGAGCAGATTATATCAGTGTTCAGCTAACTGCAGTGACCACTAAATGGATTTTCAGTTGAAATGTCAGGCAGTGGTTTGGATTTACAATGATTTGGATTCATACCCTGCAATGCATTCCTCTCAGCTTCAGGGGGCAAGGATGTTGGACAGTAGTTTATAGACTTACATACAACGTTATGGGCAGAGTGTTAGGGGTCATGCTTATTTGAAAAACTGTTACACATTTGATATCATAAAAGATCCCTAGATACCACAGTAAAGAAGATTGACACATTCTAATGAGTAAAGATTAGACCTTATTGTATGGTACTGCAGATCCTTGGTAGAGCCAGCTTTTCCATATATCAAAGAATGCCTTGGTGTGGAGCTGTGTGCTGAGGGCAATTTTCTTGAATCAGTACATCAATAGATTAACATACCATAAAACTGAGCAGTGTAACAGTGATGATAATTTTCTACTATATTAGTTGCTAGAAGCCTGTGCATTTTATATGAAAAGTGCCATAAGGTTTTGTTACGTTTAGCTTTTATGACAATTTATAGTTTGTTGGGAAAAAGTGCTTTGGATGAAGAGGGAACTCATACACATGGGAGTACATTTACCTTGGAGTAAAACTTGTTTTCATCTTAAAGGAAAATAATAACAGAAAAGTAGGAAAGTAAAATACACATATGCTCATGGCTTTACTAGAGGGAAAAGTTGCACCAAAGGAGCCAGAGCTGGACATCTGCACTTAGTTCAAGCTCTGGGCTCATTTTGTTACCAACATTCTCCAGGCTTTTCTCATCAGGACTCTGTCAAACAGTTGCTAATATACTGCAGATGATATTGATCCTGCTTTTGTTCTGAGTATCTGACAGGTCTGCTGCTATAGCCTAGAAAGAACTTGGGCTAGGGAAGCACCACCATTGTCTGCTCATGATCCTGGTAGCAAACTGTCCTCCAAAGATTTACATTGACCTTCTTGGTTTCTCTTTCATTTTTACTGTGGCTCTGTCGCTGTCTTCATGGCTTACTGCTCTTCATGTGAGCTCCTTCTCTGTAAATCTTGCTGCCTAGAAGAAGGTCCTGCCTTGCTTCAATCAATATGTCACAGAATTACTAGGTTGGAAAAGACCTCCAGGATCATTGAGTCCAACCATTCCTATCAACCACTGAACCATGTCCCGGGGCACCTTATCTACCCATCTTTTAAACACCTCCAGGGATGGTGAATCAACCACCTCCCTGGGCAGCCTATTCCAGTACCCAACGACTCTTACTGTGAAAAATTATTTTTCTGATGTCCAGTCTAAACCTCCCCTGGCGGAACTTGAGGCCATTCCCCCTTGCCCTGTCAACTGTCACTTGGGAGAAGAGGCCAGCTCCCTGCTCTCTACAACTTCCTTTTAGGCAGTTGTAGAGAGCAATGAGGTCTCCCCTCAGCCTCCTCTTCTCCCTGTTCCCTCAGCCACCCCTAATAACGCTTGTTCTCCAGCCCCTTTGCCAGCTTCATCACTCTTCTCTGGACTCATTCCAGAGCCTCAACATCCTTCTTGTGATCAGGGACCCAGAATTGAACACAGTGTTCGAGGTGTGGTCTCACTGGTGCCAAGTACAGAGGAAGAATAACCTCCCTGGACCTGCTGGTCACGCTGTTTCTGATACTAACCAAGATGCCTACTTGCACCCAGCTTAGTGTCATCTGCAAACTTACTTAGGTTGCAGTTGATCATCTCATCCAGGTCATTGACAACAACATTGAACAGGGTTGGACCCAGCACTGAGCCTTGGGGAACCCCACTTGTAACTGGCCTCTAGCTGGAGTGAACTCCATTTACCATCAGTCTTTGGGCCCGGCCATCCAACCACTTTTCCACCCAGGAGAAGGTGTGCCTGCCCAGGCCAGAGGCTGACAGTTGCCTAAGTAGAACTTGCATCTCCACTAGAATCATGCTTGTCATCTTGCTTGTCTCTTTCTTCATTTTCTTTAAGGTCTCTTATTGGACTCACAAGTGAAAACTGTGTTAATTTTTCACTTTGTAGCCTGGTTTAATGTTACCTGCATGTTGTATTCACTGCTGTCTCTCAATTTTAAATCCCAGATCATTTTAGACAAGAGTGTGGTGTGGAGAATGAGTTGTACTATTTACCTGTGGTCTTCATGGTCCCTTCCAGTCTTGTGAATGGAGGTGGGTGGTTGTTCATCTTTCCTATGATGTGCTGCAATCTCTTCTAGAGAAAAGAGGTGGTGATTGCTCACTCTGCTGTCTTGCCAGAGCAGATGTCTGACCTGTAAACCTTGCACACAGGCACAGAAAGGACATAACTAATCTGCGTGAGCTCTTCCATGAGATACTGCCACATGGCTTCTCAGTTAAAACATTCTGGGTCTAGTCATCTGTTTGTTTTACAAGAATTTCCATGAAAGATACTTTCCTCCCCATCCCCCTGGAACTATTCTGAAATAAATCCAAAAACATTTTGTAAGAGATTCCTTAGTGAGTTCTACAAAATCTAACTGAGAAGAATTCAGAAAATCCTTTAAGATAGTTCTACATTTGAGCCCAGAGTAAACTATCAACCATTGCCCATCTGGCTGCATTATTGCCGGGAAAAGAAGTGAGAACACTGCCTGAAGAAGCAGATTTGAGTCTGCCTGGCATCATGTGGGATTCAGGTTCCAACACTTATGCTGTTTTCTCCCATGAAAATTACTCATATCCTGCCCACTTTTTCTCTCTCCTTAGATTATATGTTCTTCATATGCTGGTACCAGTATCTCACTCCCAGTCTTCCTAACCTTTTAGATCTCCTTGCCCATACCTACAGGTTACAACATTCTTGGGTTTATTGGAGGACTGTGCAAACTTATGTTAATTATTCATTACTAATTATACTACTTATTTTATTTTAGTCCTTTTTTCTTATGTTAAATTCTCCAGTTTTCTAACTTTGATTTTTTGTTTTAAAAATCTATTTGCCAATTAGAGGAGGGGGAGGGAGGGTAATTGGGCATCATACACCAGTTTTGTTTAGTGTGAAGTTTATTTCAATTATGATTTGACATTTCCAACATTTAGAACAGTACTAGACTGAAAAATGTCAGCTTCTCCATGCTATCAGTATCTTATATCAGCTAACAGACTCAACTCTTTGTCTGAAAAGGTGCCATTTCCTGCAGAATCGCGGGACCTACTTGACAAGCCATAGAGCCAGTTCTTTGTTGTACCCTGCTGTTTGAAGACCCCACCAGAAAAAACACTTAGACAGCACTCTCAGGACCAACACCAGCAGATCTGAAGGTGAGGATTTTGCAGATTCAAGTCTGAGGAATGAAAACAAAGAGAGTGGCACTGCCTCATCGTGGCTTGTAACAAAAATGACTCCTCCTTAACCAAGTGTCAAAATTAATTCAGATAAAGTGGGAGACTGTAATGAAAAACAAATAAGTACATTGTAATTAAAATGTCAGTAAGATAAGGCAAACCAAATCTTAAATCCCCCACCATTAAGGTTTCCCCACTGAGCCTTCCTGCCACTGTTTCTCTCTCCTTCTAATTGCTTTTAAATAACAACTTCCATATGCCCTTTGTAAATAATCATCAAGGTTTGCTTGAAACATGCAATCAATTTATTAAGGTATTTTCCAGGAGAAATTACCAGGTACAATAAAGCATAATTACTCTGGTACTCATTTGTTTTCAACACCAGAGACTGACCAGGTGCCACCATTACTTCTGCCAACCTCAGCAATCAGTTAATGACATTCATGTCAGAGTAATATTCAGATTAATCCAGGCTGAGCAGGCAATGGCGTTTAGAGGAAGATTGAAAAATTAGAAATTATCTACATTTTTCCCATCAGAAATTTTTTTCAACAACTAGAGAATTTAGACTTTTGATTAGGTGAATTTTTTTTAGGATATTTATAAATCTGTGCATGTGTATGCCTGTGTTGTTTGATCCCTGAAGAGAATGCACTTTATAAAAGTAAAAAAGAGAAGATTGAAGTGGAAGACAGAAATTATTATAAACTTTACTTCAGATATAAGATCAGTGTGTAATAAATTATATAGTAAGTGATATGCTGCTTCCTCTGCCAAAAAAAGAAGACCACACCAGTAAGGAGAATGAGTTCAACTGTGTGACATGAGGGATCTCAAGACTCCTCAACCACTCTTCATCTGTGGAAAAGTAACAACAGCCTGAGATGAAATTATTTTGGTTGTGAGTTTCAGAGTAGAAACTTCCAAGTTTATACACTAAATAAAAGAAGCTTTTTTTTTTTTTTTCCTTCCCTACCATATGCAGCATGTCTTCAGTTTGTATTGTTTCATATTAGCCATATGGAGGGAATTGCTAATATCTAATAGCTGTCCATGTGTAATTGAGAGATGGGCTTGGTATACCCTGGGTGTTTCCTGCTTCATGTATGTATTCATGAATATTATGATGTATGACTGGAAATAAATGGGTATCTGAGAGAAACATATGGGCACATGAGGATCCCGCTGTTATCCCAGGGTGAACAGAAGTCCATTTATGGCAAGACAGATGCAAAGAAGACAATTATTCTGGGGATTTGGAAGATGAAATCTTATTTTTGAGACAGAGAAGAACAGAGCATATTCAAAGAAGGAAATGAAGGAAGGAACATTGATGTAACTGCTTTATTAAGAAAAAGAAAATGACATCTGTTGTCACAGCAATTACTGCAACATCTCTTCTCATCAGAAAAATTACATTTAATATATGATTTAAGTAAATTTAGAAAACAAAAATTCCTGTCTCTGTATTTAGGGTTTGTTTTTGTGTGTGTGTGTGTGTTCCCCCTCCCCTTTCTGTGTTGTTAAAGCCAAAATAAAGTATTTTGTTGGAATACTTCCTCAGTTAACTCAATATTTGGCTTCCAATTTAAAATTTATTTCTTCAGCCTGCTAGAAAGGTAACCCTGCCAAGAGCATGAAAAATGCACCACCTCATAATTGCAGTGAAAAATAGAAATGAATCAGAAGTCAACTGATCATTATCAATTTTGCATTTCTCAGAAGACAAAAAGATGACACAACTGGCTTTCTTTTTGTTGTTAACAATAAGTTTCAACAAGCTAATCAGAAACGACTCAGAAGACATACAGACAGCATATAATGGGAAGTACCATGGTTCATTTCTGAAGTGTTGCTTCTCACATCCAGCAAGATTTAAAAATGATGTAGAAATTGATAGCCTCAAAAATCATATCTGGCTAGAACTGAGAATGGAGTCAGCAAAGCCAGCTGAAAAATGCAATTTCTACCATATTTATTCCCTCAAAGACCTACTTTGTATAAGTAGAAAGAAACTTGTCCTCTAACTTCTGTCGGTCTGAGTTGTCCAGACAACTCAAAATACCTAATTTTTTTTTTGCTGAATACTGGCCAAAGAATACATGTGCTTCAATAAAATGAATTCTTAATTCAAATAAGTGAAAATCTGTCGTGGGCTTGTATCAGTTATTTTGAGCTCTTCTGAAAGGTTATATGCAAATATAGTTCAACCAGTAGCTGGCTACTAAATGCTTAAGCTGTGTCTTATCTCTTGCATTAATATGACAGTGAATTGCTGAAGAGCTGCTAGCATGGGGTTATATAGGGAAGGCTATTGGACCTAAGGGGTGGTAGCTTCTGATCATTTCACATGGCTGACTTGAGTAGGAGGTATTTAGGATTACTACCTAGGAGGCTAAAGTGCCACAAATAGTTGTGCAACATGCATGCACAGAACATTATACAAGTGCACTGAAAAACAAAATGAGACAAATTAATAAATGCACTGTTAAATGTACTGCCACCTGGGGGGCATTTAAAGTAGAAACTGCTCAAATTTGGGCTTCTTGAACAACCTAGTTCTGTTAATGAAAACTGTTGGCAGCGATGCTGCCATTAGGGAGAGAAACTGCATATCACCATATTGCACCCTTGGTGTTAGTACAGGCAAATCAACTGCATCACATTTGTACTTGGAAGATCCAGTTCTTGTTAAGTTTCAATGTCATTAAGGTCCAAAATGTGAAATCCCGATCTTTAAAAAGTGTGACTGGACTTGAGGAAAACTTAAGTGAAATAAGAGATACATCTAAGTTATGGGTTTCACTGCACAATAAAGTATATAAGGGATTTCATTTTACCTGAAACTTTGTTCTAAGTATTTCCTTGTTATAACCTTGACTAGGTCTTCTGCTGAGATTTAATCTAGTGCTAGCGTTCCTCTCATTAATACTTTTCTGTGCTGTCAATTCTAAATTCTGATTTCCTCTTTTCAAAGGCTATTCTCATTTTCTTTGCACATCTGTGGGGTGAACCCAGTTGTGCATCTAAGAAGGAGCTTTACTTTACCAGTTGATTGCCAAAGAGATATATCAGGACTCATTCTGGCAGAAAAAAAATCCATGAGGATGTTTGCACTCATTATTTCTCTCTTTTATCTGTCTTTCCCTTCAATATAGCTACAGTCCATTCATTAGTCTGTTGGCTGATTCACCTTATCCATCCATCCTCCCAGTTCATCCATTTAATACATCCGTGTACTAGTCACTCACATTGGGCCATCAGGCAAATTCTTTCCACCATTGTTTCTATCAGTCAACATTTTCTAGATGTTTATCCAGTTAACAGACTCCCTCTTAAAATACTAGTATTCATGCAACGTTTTAATCTTGACACATTGCTTATAGTTGTGTGCATTTCTCCATGATTAACAGCACTGGATATTAGAATATGCCCCTATTTAAGGGCAGAGATGGTGGCAGAAGGGAGGATTTTTTTTTTTTGTGTCAAAATAGAAATCATTATTTCAGTGAGAATTAAACAAAAAAGCAACCATTCTCTACTCAATGTGTAATGGTAGGTCTTCCCATGCTATGTTCCTATCAGAAGTTTTAGGATTTTGACTTTGAACAAACCACTTTGCATTAGAGCAAAATAAAATCAGAATTTACATGAGTATAAAAATTGTCATGTCTATTTGTCCAGTGATATGGTGAACATCCACGACTATAAAGTGGAGGATTACAATAAAATAAATTTCTGTCATTGTAAGAAGATCAAAAAAGACAACTGGATACTGTGAGTCTGAGAATGGGGAGATAACAGAGCACAGGAAGGTCTAGCTAGACTACATAGTTCAGATTATACATTTTATATGATCTCAGGCAAAACTGCAGAGGTAGCAGTGACTTTCTGCGTAGCCCTGCAGAACAGTCAATTTTTTTCTGTGCTGAGTTTAAGAAAGGAGAAATTGTTGGAAAAAATAGAGAAAATACAAATTTACACAAAAGAAATTATGAAGTTTGGAAGGTGAGAAGGATTTGATCATAGCCTGATGCATTCATAATAGCAATGTAAATGACAGAAAGGAAAACTTAATGAACTGTATCACAAGATGAAGGGATAAGAAGAAATAGTTGAAACTGTGGAAGGGCAAAATTAAGGTTCATAGCAGCAAAAGCTTCTTAGATTGAATCCTCACTGTACAGAGCCACTGGAGTTAGGTGAAGTGTTAAAAGAGAGGAATAATTGAGCTACTTAACAGTAAAAATATTAGGCAGTAATGAAAAACTTGTGGGAAGAAAGCTTTGGATAATTTAGTTTTACTGATTGGAGTACTTTGTAGGTCTTGGTTCTCCAGGTTTTCATACATCAGGGTATAGAAGTCTGTGAAGATCCAAAAGAGCTGTCACATTGTACCACCAACTTTCTGATTTAATATTTTGGTATGGTCCGGTGGGTGCCAGCCCTTTCACATACAGATCTCATCTGTATGTGTCATCCTGTCATCCTGGTTTCAAAGGAAATCTCAGGCATAGGGACACAGAGAACCCTAGCATACTTGTGTCAGGTCTTGATACGGATGAAGTTGGTACCCTACGACGAGCATAGTGCACCTAGTGAACTTGGTGAAGAAATTATCTCACCTTATTTCAGATATCATCACAATGGATGTCTATTAATATATTTATTGCACTAAGCTCCCATACATTCAAAGGAGAGAAAGAGGCTGTCCTAGAGCACAATTCATCTGACCCAAATGCAGTTACTAGAAACAGGCTGAATGGATTCCTATCCCAAAATTCCTATCTGTTCTTTTTGGTTGTAGACAGCACCTCCTGGCCAAGAGGCTCAAATTTGAAATTTACATCATGTATGTTTAGGTCCGGCAAGATCAGTCACACTGCCAGAGTCAGAGTGCCCCTGTGGGCTGTCCAGATTGCAAAGCCCTGGGTTGCTGCTTCATGACCACCAGGTTCAAGATAGTTTCCTACTTGTGTCTGAGTCTACTGGATAGGTTCCTCTTTGAATATTAGGAGGATTAGTCCATGAAAAGATAAATGTATGGCCTGAGACAGTCATAATCTAAGGGAAGAAGCTCTAGAACTATAAACCAGAAAGGAATGAAGGGGAGATATAGAATGTATTCTCTCTAAAAGAGTTAGTCAGAATTAATTCTCACTTTTTGCAAGATTCAGTTTAAACATATGTTATTGGAAAATGAAGAATGCTCAATGACCCATCTAGGGTGTTTTATCCCTTCTTCACAATCTTTCTTTCTTTGCAGCCCAGGTGAAGGAATGGTTAAGCTTTCCCAGTTAAGATCAGAAGGCAAAGTCACAGTATGAGCCAGGAAATGTGGATGGTGTTACTGGGCTACTCTGGATAGCTACTGTAGTATTATTTGTTACCTATTCTAAGCCACCCCCACTCCCCCTTTCTACCCCTTCCTTTTTTTTTCTTTCTCTGTGAGGCTTCTGATGCATTTGGATGTTTGATTATGTATGAATTCTTGTATCTTGTATGATAGTTAATTAGCATTCAGGAGGAATACTTCAGTCTATGCATATTATTTGCAGAGGTTAAGTATGCCTGATAAGACTTCTCAAATCAGACAAGCTGAATTTAACTTAATTAGACCTATGAATAGTCATAGAGAAAGTAAATGAGAGCTTGCCCAAGCCTTTTTACCATAGAAATGAGGATAAGAAGGGGCATGAGGGCTAAGAGTATGGAAGGGAAAATTATCGCCAATCATAAAATAAAGAATACAAGAAGAGACAGATGTCATAAAATGCTTACAGCTATTCCT
Source organism: Piaya cayana (assembly GCA_013389865.1). NCBI lineage: Eukaryota > Metazoa > Chordata > Aves > Cuculiformes > Coccyzidae > Piaya > Piaya cayana. The sequence goes on from WAAB01005039.1 coordinate 43,666, forward strand.
GTGCTCTCGCTGTAGCAAAGAATGGGGAATGACAAATCTTTTCAGAGTCATCTTCACCTAAGGAACAATTTAGGAAAGTTATTGGACTATTTTTGGACTGAGAATTAAAGAAGTGAGTGGCCAGAAATACTTTAATTGCTAGTATCTCCAGGCACCTTTAAATGTATGGTTAAAAATTCTGCTGTGTCATTGTGGCCAGTCCTTTGGATCTATTGTTTCCTTTTCCTAAAATTAAGGGTGGAAAAACATTGTAAATAGAACCATGTTTCATTGTGACATGTTGTTTCATCAGCGTCAAAATGTTCCTGGAGAATGTGTCAATTTTGATGAAATTTTCGTTGGAAAGGGGCTGAAAAACATCACTTCGGCTGTCTTGTTTTATTTTGGTAATGTCCAAACATTTTGTTTTGATGAAGTAAAAACATATCATTTTGACTGCACCATTTTGATTAATTGATTTTTGTTATATATGGATTAATTTTTATATTTAATTGATGCAAGGTTTAAAATGGTATATTGCACTGAAAATTGAAGATTATAATGTTTTCACATTAATGAAATAAAGCAGTTTGACATAATTAAATGAAACATTTCAGCATCAGCAAACCAAAGCAATTTGACACTACCAAAATGAAACTTTTTGACATTTGAAAAAGCCTTACAAACTTCTGTAACGTCAAAAATATAGATATAAGACATTTTTGATTGAGGTCAAGAGGAAAAAAAATTAAAAGCTGAGTTTTCCTTCACAGCAAAATTTCAGTGCCTCCTGCCTCTAGAAATCAGATGTATCAAGCCCAGAAGCAGTTCATCCTTTGACATATACTCCCACATGCCATTCAGTGTCCGAGTAATTGTGTTGGGAATATGTGAGTCAGAAGATACTAAGTTCAGAAATTAACAATAAAGTGTCTGAATACATGCTGCTATATGCAGTACAGTTCATCAGTTATAGGAATATGAGCTCTATCTGTCCTCTACTCAGGCAAATGTCTACGAAGAAAAACCAGTTTGTTGAAAGTGTGCATAGGATTTCCTTTAATGAGTTGACCAGTTTATACTTTTTAACATGTTCTGTTTCCAGCTGTATCAAAACACAGTGCAAGCAAGATATCAAACTGAAATAATTACAAATACTGATATAGCCAAACGCAGAAATAATCACAGGAGAAGAATATAGGAAAAAAGTGTTCATGTAGCAATTTTTTTTAACTGTGTTTTACTCTTCTCCAGTTTTCTCTGAGGTTGTTTAAAATATATACTTTATTACTACAAAATAATGATCTATAAATGATAATGATAATACGACGCTGAGGTTAAAGGCCTTTAATCATACACAGAAAGTTACACCCTAGATTAGTTCTTGCACTGCTATGTTTGCTGAAGAGTCTCCAGACACAAGTAGATTTTGAGGTACATGGACTACGATTCTACAGTACATAGATTCCCCCGGTCCCTGTCTCCCTCCTTGATCAAGACCAGGTTGGATGGAGCCTTGGGTGGCCTGATCTAGTGGGACGTGTCCCTGCCTGTGGCAGGGGTTGGAACTAGATGATTTTTGAGGTCCTTTTGAACTCAAACCATTCTATGTTTCTATGATTTCTATGAGAACAGTTTTGAAGGCAGGGAGGTACACTCCTGAAAAACATAGAATAAGGAAACCTAACTGAAAGATTCTCTGTATGGTCACCTTGTCTCCAAAGCTTTGTGTGAATATTCACTACCCAGAGCAAAACATAGAAAATAATAAATAAAGCTCCAGTTTTAGCACCAATATTCTGAAATGTTATAAAATCATCTAAAATGTGAAGTATTTCTCAATAAATTTGACAAATGTTCAAAGAAAAGTAAACAGTCTTCACAAATATATTTGCTTTTTTTTTAAAGTTAACAGTTTACTTGGATATTTTATCAGGATTGCACACTGTGAAAATATATGATCATATAAAATCACTGCAGTAATACCATACATTGGTGTAATAGTATAAAAGGAATTGACCTCCAAAGAGAGTCTTGTCTGAAACATGAGAATGCTGATATTTTCTCTTGCAATATTTTCCTGGATAATAGTCAACAAATGCTAATCTTATGCATATACCTGCCAAATCCTTTCTTCAAATTTACAAAGCTTTTTGCCTTATTGAGAGAAATAACACTGTGGAACTGAGAGTTGCTTAATAAGCAGATTAACTTTACTGATTGCTATGTTGGGAAATAATGCCCTTTTTGTACATTGTAAATCTGCAGCGTTTAAATGTCATTGAGGGCTCCTTTTGCATTGCATGAATAAGCTGATCTTCCTAATGTGAGATGTGTTTATGTACCTTGGTGTTACCTTCTCAGTTTCAACTCAGGACCAAGAGACTTTGACCATTGCCTACTAATAAGAATCACTAAAATGTTGTAAGACAGAATATTCTGCAAAAGGGAAGTTCTGCAATGATTTAGTTGGTAGGATGGATATCTGCCTGTCTAAGCTCTGTTGTTGCTTGTCCAGCCTTCAAAAGGAATAACTATATATAGCACTTTATTTGGTTTTGCCTTTCAGTCTCTCTTCCTATTTAAGAAGCACTCCCTATTTCAGGTGATATCTTAAGATGTGGGGGCAAAGAGAGTTTAATGAGAGCAAACTCCCAAACATTCAAATTTGAGATTCCATCAATGTATGAATTTTAACAATTAAGAGAAAGAAAAAAAATAAGATAGAGAATACAAAACACCATTCCCAGCTGTAATCCTACTGTGGTTGATAGAAATTTGATATCTATCAGATGTGGAGAATTAATTAGCAACTCTACTCCTTCTACAATAGCTGGATAGCAGAGCCAAAAGTTTGCTTATTCAGAAGCATACCCAGCAACATAGTTACCTTGTTTCTATTAAAAACAATGGGGGAAAAATACAGTGAGGAATTTGAGTTAAGGACTAACGAATGTGTTATTTGCTTTACAGTAGACTGCTAAACAATAACAAAAAGATGATCCCGAAATAAGAAAGTTTAACATTCACTTTTTTTTCCTACTGTCAGTGAGGAACAATGTATGTGAGGTGATGTTTGAATCTTTCATGTAATGGTGAAATTCTTTAGAAGAGCTGTAGCCATGTAGAAAATATGACAGATAAAGCAATTTGCTGTAGAAAGTGATTAAATAGAAATGTCGTTTTGAAAAAAAAATCCAAAGAAAAAAAAAAAGAACTATAAAACAACAAACAAAAATAAGAAACCCCTAAACATCAAATCTAAACATTAGAAGAGTTTCTTTTAGGAGAAGAAAGCATGAGATGAGAAGGTGATAGAAAAGCATTATCCCCAGACTGAGGAAGGGCCGGTGCATTAGATGAGCTGACAGCTTGCTGAGACCAGCACTTGTTATGAGTAAATGTCCTGTTTGGCCTGGTTGGTTGGAACAGAGTGCTGCTGTGTGCAATAGAACTTTACTTAGATGCATCTGGAGAAGATTTGATAAAATATAGTACTATGAACTCTGCCTCTGACCTTTTTTTGAAGGTCAGAAGCTCTTTACCTGATAAGAGTGTTTCAGATGTGCTGCAGGAGAGCCTAGGCTAAATCTAAGCCTTTGACCTGAGAGATCTCCTGGATTAACAACCCAGTTGAAATGGCCTGCTAGGTGGCATTTTATTTTAGATGCTCAAAGCTGAGGTTTACAAGGTCAGCAGGTGTGAGCTCACTGGAGATTAACCCCAAATACAGAAGCAAATTCCACAGTTAATTTCCTTTGCAGGTTGCAGGTATTAATAATTCAGGAGACATCTTAACCAGATGCACGCATTAGTATAAAAAGGCATTATTTGCTCAGAGATGAGACTATCTGAGCAGCAAGGACAAACAAAGGGGGAATGAGATGCATTTGCTCTGAATTTCATCCTGCTTGCTACTGTACCACCCTGAGGGAGGACTGACTGCTGCCACCAAAATTTCTACTCAATGTGCATATGAAAGCACAAACTTTGATGCCTTTAGGCCTTTCTTGGCACTAAGTAGTTCACATGTCTTGCCATAATGAGGAACACGGCATGTTTGTTAAGATCAGCAGCACAGTGTCAGTAAAAGGGCAAAGTACCAAACCCTGAGGGCTAGAGGTGAGTGTGTGCTGCTCTCCAAGGGGATCTTTCTTAACACATTGTGGCATTTTACAAGCAAAAGGCTAAGGATTCTGATTTGCACTGTTTTTATTCAATGAAGATATGAGTAAAAGGAAAGCCTGCTTAAAGGAGGAGTAATAAGATTTGTGATGTGAGGGTGGAGATCAGCGGAGTCTGGACTCCGCTTAAAGCAGTTCAGGCAATTGAGCATATTTGGCTGTACCAAGCTGACTCCACAAACTCCTGTTGCTTCTCCTGTATAACCTCTTATTTGCTCACTGCATGACCCCACTTCTCCAGCCTCATACTCAAAATTCAGTTCTCCTGCCTTCCTCACATTTCTCTCTTCATCCTCTTCCTCCACATTGTGCATATGGATTTAATCCTGGTCCCTTTGTCCTGCTTAGTGCAGTGAAGAACTATTTGCCAGCTCTTTCATTTGAATAGTTGAGCATGATACAGATATGGGCCTGATACCTCTCTGTCTTATGAGTTACAAATGAATCCTTTTTTGCCCCAGAAAACTGGATTTTAAACAGCCCAGGTGCAATGCCTGACAGGTTTCCTTGTTGCTGTTTTTTTTTTTTCTAATAATGTCATGATACAGGAAAACTGTTTGAGCATTCTACTAAAGCAACTTAGGTATTTGTTATAAACGTATTCTATTGTGGTTACAACCACCCAATTGAATCGGACAGTTTTTCACACAGCTAAGAAGTTAATACACAGATTTGGAATTTTATGGGAAGCTGTCCATGTTGTGTGTATAAAAATCAACTGAGAGGAGGGAAAAAGAGAAAATCCTTTGAAATACCTAACCAGGGATTCAAACTTTGGAGAGAAAGATTAAAAAAAGAAATGTGTATCACTCTTCAACAAAAACTTCTTGTCTCTGTATCCCAAACTACAGATGTATTAATGGGTTAGAAAGTAAGTTTTCAGGTGGTTTCTTGTCATGGCATGTTAGGGGGAATATAGACTAGACCACTCTTTAATGCCCTGGTATGGATCATTACCTGAGATTACATTAAATGAGGAAAAGTTTATTGAGTAGACATCCATAGGAATCTTCTAGGAGTACCACATGGCCTTTCCACTGGGTGTCTGTCATTCTTGACCCACATCCAGATTAGTGCTCAGCCCTACCTCAGGTATTTCAGGAGAACAACAACTGGAAGCTGAATGGCATGTTTCAAGGAATTTCTCCCTGTCCTTTCCTCTGGCTTCTACTAATATAGGACATTTTATTTCCCTAGAAAACTCTTAACAATAGTACTCCCTTATGTTACAAAATCTGCTACCTTAATGTTGCCAAAGTGTCTTCTGGAATTCAAGATGGAGCCACTTGGAAGAAATAAGGATTATTCCAAAATTTGCAGGTTTTCTTCTACTTATAGGAAAAGCAAGCGTGCTAGCAGGTGTGGCTGCCATTGGGTTTGAGCAGTTCTATCAAACCACTCTCTATACAAGAATGAGCTTCTCTCAACCTGTGAAATGTGCTCAAACCAACTGTGGAGATTGTTGTTTTTTCATAATGAATAGAAAATGTTTCTGTTGATCTCCTTAGCAGTGTGTGTTTTATCTATCATACTTATCTAATACAGAAGCATTTTCCTTTGAAAATTTACATTTAAATTCACTGATGTGTTCTCTCTGGACTCTTGGGTATGAAACAGTAGGTGATTTTTGCCTTCTTTAGAGAATAAAAGCCCAAGTGCTATAAACAGCTATAAATTTTCTCGTTTTGCTAAAAAGCATGAGACAGCTGCACTGACAAGTATAAGCAAAATACACAGTTTACAATAACTCTGCACAACCAGGAGGGGAGGAAAAATAATTCCTCACCTTGCCAGGATGTAGTCACAGAATAATGTTTGCATCTTCAGCAACCTGAAACAGATGAGTTCTCAATATGATCTGAAGGCTGATGACGGGAAGAAAGCCTCTGAAATGGATAGTTAATCTTTGGTTAAATGTGAGCCATATTCAGGCAGAGGAGAGGAATTCTGCTCTCTAGTCTCAAAGATGAGAGCCCTGGGCAGTTTGGAAAAACTGTGCTGTGAGTAAGGTCTTCAACAAAGCTCAGTAAAATTTTTGCCCGTAGAAAGGAAAGAAATCAGTGCAGGGATGGGTAGGGAGAGTGGGTCAAGGATTTCTCAACAAGTAAACTAAGGATTACCAGAAATATTTCCATGACAGACTAACTCCAAACACTTGCTATTTTAATGACTAAGGTAGTGAAACAGGTTTGAGCCTCAGGCCTTCACAGTACAACTAACTAAAGCATACTGGGAGGAGTCACAACTTCTCCTCACCACCTTCTCGTATTTCACAAGGACTTTTTCTGAAGATGAGCACAGCATCCAGCACAGCCAGGGCTGGGAAGAATACACATTGGAATGAATCTTGACGGTATTTGTAGTTAATGTCAAGCAGCAACCTGTGAAACAAAACAAGAAAGCAACGAAACTAAGTAAACTTAGTAATTTTTTAATTTTAATGGGTGTTTTTTTTGTTTTTGTTTTGGGGGGGGTTGTTTGTTTGGGTTCAGACTGATTCCTCTTTGCTGAGCTAAAAAGAGTTTGCTATTATACCAGGTGGAGAAAGAAAGAGAGGAAGTACTAGTACAAGAAAATCCTGTAAACAGTAAACCACAAAACCACGTTGTGTTTTATCACATTTGATGAAATTGATGCTTTTTCTTCTCACCTTGACAATGTCTCTCTGATTAGAGTCCAGTGGAAAAGTAATAGCCTTTAGAAACTAACACAGATGTCAAACAAAAATAAAAGTTGAGAATGTCAACAGGAGAGGGAATAACAGGTAGCAACAGAAATGAAGCGGGGAAGTAAATGCTTAAACAAACTGCCCTCTGGGTGTACATTTGCCTTTAAAATGATGACTTAAAAAGAAGTAGTTATTTTCTCCAATATAATTCACAACACACAGCCCAGAGAAACACCAAAATACATATCAGCAAGTTACTGGTTTATTTTCAATAAGGTCACATTTGGAAAAAGAGAAACAGGGGTAAAAAACCCCCCAAAGAATAATGAGCAAATCTGACTTAATTTTGATTCCAGCACAGAAATATTGTGGTTTTTTATTATTATAGTTTTTAAAAGTGCAACCATCTATATATCTCCTCATTTGGCAAGTTTACATTTTCCGAGGGATGAGTTCAACATACAAGAATTTTAAACATTCCCTTTTCACATGTCACACACTATTTCTGTGCTCATCAAGTTATTGCATTGCAGTAAAACTGTAATAAGCAATGTATCTTGCATCTGTCTCAGCTGTAGCCCTGCTCCCCTGTCTTCCTGGAAAACTATGTGTACAATTCAGGAAATCCTCATTCTTTATAATACTATCTCTAACATAAAGGGAAGGATAAGTTATGAAGTCCTAACAATATAGTATAATTCAACTTTCTATAATGAGGCCTCAGTTGAAGAGAGTATTTTGAGGGAGGGCTGCTCTTTTTGCTTTTTAACCTGGGACACGTTCTCTGCTAAAGTAGCTGGTTGTCTTCTCTCACATACCTGCATTCATTTCAGCAATAACAAAGCTTTTTCTTTCTATTCAAGGAATTGAAAGTGCCTTAAAACATTCATGGGTAAACCTCATTAGCCTATTTTAAGGAGTAATTTCTTGTGTCTTTCAGTGAAAAGTGAAGCAGAGTCATGCCATTTTTGAAAGCACATTTTCTTCCCAAGGGGACAATACGTAGCCTAGTCTTCACAACCAGTCACCAGCACCTGGGACTGGAATTATCTAATGGTAAAGCAACTGTGCTCTTTGACAACTGAATAACATGTTAACTTACTTTTCAAAACACCAGGGATATTTTGAGCTAATTTTCCATTCAGTCAAATACTTTATAGATGAAGTATTCACAGCTATGTATTTCCATCAGATGAAACAAACCCCAAAGTGAATGTGACCTCATGCTCATTGTACACAGGTACTGATCGCACAGGTCATTATTTACTTTGTAAATGCACACAGCTGATGAAAATGATGCTGATTTTATAATGGAAGATTTAGAGGTGTACTTTTAAGTACATTAATCTCAGATGAAATTTCTTTTCTTCACTGCCTAGCACTGGTTCAAATTCATTGACATGTCTGGTATTGCATAGACATATAGGTAGAGTAATGCAAAGGTAATGCATGACCTTATCAAATGCTGATGTCATCTGCCATAATTCATATTTTCTGATCAAGTTGTAATAGACAGAGATAGTAAACACTGCCTAAAACTAAGTCGTCATGATTTCCTTTACCTTCTCTTCCTCAGTTGCCTGAGATTCATTATTTTTTTCTGTTTTCAGCCACAAGTCACTTACATTTCAATACCTCAGTTAATAGGGTGGTGATTTTCATTTGTATTGGAGACGGCATCCCTATGAGTTTGCCTGCAGCTAACTTGATGGCCAGCTTTGCTCTGAACTATATGTCATTGATAATAATAAGTGACAATCTCGCCTTCCAACAACTTGATAAATTGACTGGACTTCAAAATAAGTCAATTTCACCTGTCACACGATGTGGCAAGCTTTTGGATTTAAATCCCCGTGATCAAACATTTCTGACAGAGATCTCAAAGCACACAAGCCAGTAGGCACACCAGGCAGGTCAGGATTTTAATGGAGCAGATGTTTACAGCGCGGAGGAATGAAGGGTGCAAAGGTGTGTAGCAGCAGCTTTTCCACGCTTTCCAGGGCCACATTTGACTTGCTCTTTTATATTGCTCTTAGAACAAATACATTTTGATTGTGCTCAATTATTCATGTTAAATAACTCATTGCACCTGACTACCATGTACCATGCTCACATTAAGGACTTTCATTAAGACAGGTTGGTTTATTGAGGCTTCTGCATCAGCAATCAGGATCCTAAGTTGTTTTTGCCAGAGTTTAAGACACTGTGAAGTGAAAACAAATATGAGACATTATTTCTTTGTGCAATATTTCATTTATTTATCTCTACAGATATGCATTAGTGGGTTTACCCTCAATCCTGCCCTCTGTTGCAGCACCAGAGAGGATTTACCGGTAGACTTTGTGTCCATTAGGCATACCATTGCAGGTACTTTTCATGGCCTCAGGACCTTTTCTGCTGTTTGTATTGAAAAAGGAAGTCAGAATCTTCTTTGAAATCAATTTCAAGGAGCTGTGTCTTTTCTTATTTCACTCTAACTATATCAGGTAAATGATTGCAGTCCTCACAAAGAAACACAACTCCACTGGTAACACTTCTAAGAGTCCTCAAGGCTTTGTTCTGATTTTACAGTCATTTTGTGAGGTTTGCTATTAAGAAAGTGACAGCAATTCCTGTTCCATTTTAGACTGGCGAAAAGAGTGCAATTTCATTTGTACATCTAAAAGATTGCTATGTGAGTCCAATCCAGTCATACTGAGCTTCCTTTAGAGGCTACTGAGACAAATAGATACTTCCAGATTGCGAGTCATGTGCCTACTGCAGAATATCTGAAGCCAAATCAACACCTTAGGCTCATGCTAGAGCAGCAGTGTGGATCTGGGCTGGGAAGAAGAGAAATCCCAGGCAGATTTAGTTGTACAAACATTCATCCTACTGTTGATCTAGCTATCCCAGTAAACCTGTGCATTTTTTCTGTCATAATAGGCAATTGTGCTGTTACAAAGTTATAAACACTTTTGTTGGAGCACTTTTTTGTGTGCTGAAAGTATTATACACTTGGGTTGGCTTTGAAATAACAATACATCTTGCTAAAATGCCATTACAAAACTTTAAGTAAGGGAAACCTTGATTCCTTCAGGCAGTGACATTTTTATGTTTGTTTCTCTTTCTACTTTTTGTTTGTTTGTTTGCTTCTGATATGAAGAATGCTGTATTAGTACGGGGTAAAGTGGATTAGAAGTACTGGAGCAAGTAACATTCTGGGTTTGCCATGCCTGTAGGAATTTTTATTTGCTCTTGATGAAAATTTGCATGAGAAATGTTATGTTTACACGAAGTACACCTGACACTTTTTCATTTAAAAGGAATATTATAATCATTTTTATATTTTTCATTCAAAATGCACTAGATATTTATGAAAAACATTAGAATTTGATAAATGTGTAAGATAATTTTAAAACAATTTATGGAGATGCTTATAATTTATCAGAATTTAAAAATATTAATGGAAATATTTCCATAAAATAACACTCATCATTTTGATCAATTCTCAGAAAGAAATAATTTCAAACATGCAGCAGAAATATATTTCTAGCAGAAGCTCATTGTACAATACTTGAGAATGTTGAATTATCAGGAAACAATAGCATGGGATTTATGTAAAATAAGGGATGACCAATATATATTGTTTTTAAAAAATGAATCATTTTTAACAAATTCACAAGCTGAAATTTGTTCATTAGAAATAATCATCCAAGTACTTGTCAAATCACAGAAACAGAGAATAGGAAAAGACCTCAAGAGACCAAAATGTCTTTCTGTTTTACCTCAGTACTAAATACACTGTGAACATACCTACTAGATGTTTGCTTAACCTATTCTTATAAAGCTCCAGGGAAATACCTCTTGCAGAAATCCCTACAGAGTCTATTCCCATGCTTTACTTTGGTTTAGATTATCTTTAGTGTATAACTGGAAGAATTATGATTTTTAAACCAAATAAAGGCTCTAGCTTCATTTGTTTTCCATCCTTATTGTTTCTAGAGAGTTATTTATTGTACTTCTTATAGCAACCAATTGTAAAATGGATGAAAGTTACCATATTTTCACTTTCTTAGACTGAACAGTTTGGTTTCCTATGGCCTTTCCTCATAGGTTATGTCTGTTCGTCTTCTTGCCTTCCTTGTTGCTTTTCTCTTTACACTATTTTCCTTTTATGTTTCTCAAATTGTGTCATTTAAAATTGGCAATAACCATTTGTACCTTCGTACCATAATGAACTGAACTGGAATAGTGACTGTGGCTTCTCCTGCAGAGCATTCCTGCATAATATATTCCAGTATGAGCCCTTCCTTTTCTGCGATGGAGTGCTACTAATTTTACCCTATGGAGATTGTGTTGCGCTGTACTTACTTGTTCTTTTCTGTGTGGTCAGCTTAGTCACTTTTTCTTTTGACTTACTTTCATCTTGTGCCTTTTCAGTTTCATGGACTTCAGACTAACTTTCCACTTTTTCAATAACTTTTATTATCAATTTCATGTTGCAAAGAAATTGTAATGTTGTTCAGCTTGTTTTTTACATAATTTGTGTAAATATCTGTATTCTGTTCAATTGAAATAATTAATAAGAGCACAGCCAAGCCAAATGCCTTTAGGATAATGCTTAAAAACCCTCTCCAGTTTGAGCAACAGTCAACGATTTTAGCTGCAATTTTGCATTTGAGAAGACATTTCCATGGTTTTCTCATGAGGTTGGTTTCTAATATCAGGGAACTGCCAGTTGTCTAAGATTTTGATTGGACAGAAAATACAGGACCCTAGACTCACTTGAAAGTTGATGGCTTCTTTGAATTTTGGAGATGTGTTTTTGCAATACACCTGCTTCCATTTAACAGGGCAAGGATATCAGGACTTACTTGTGTTTTTTTACTAGGTCTGGATCTGTTGCTAAAACCAGTGCATTTTCAGCTTGATTAAATTTGAGTTCAGCTTGCCTTTGTGATTCTGACTTGCTTTTATTTTATGTAATGGATTTTATAGTTCCTAGAGCATGCTATATTTTCAAAAAACAAAAGTCAGAAAAATCCTAAGTAGGTTTGTACTTAATGAACAAAAATAAAACCAAAGCAAATCTTATCACCTCCAAACCAAACCCCAAAACTTTTAACTTGAAGAAAATAAGTAGTGAAGACCTATCAGAAATTTGAAACACAGTGACTATATATTTTTCACTTACTGGTAGAATATCTTACCTCTATTGTTGCTCTTAGCTTCTTCAATATGTGACACAAGGGTCTGATATATGTCCTGAGTTTCACTGTATCTCACAAATAAAACTTTCATTTATGGAAAAGACATATTGCTGGTATTGTAAGAAACTTCCTTTTGTCTCAGAAAACCAAACTGGCAATTGAAAAGAAAAAATTAATCAGCACAGACTTCAAATCATTACTGTATTCTAATTGTCCTTTTTATTGTTATTGTTACTTTTATTTTTTGAGGTTGGACCCTGAAACTCGTTTTATCTAGGACTGAGAGATCCTATGTAGGCAACTTTAGCCCAGCTTTGAGGCAACATTTTGCAATGGATTTGCATAAATCAACTTGCTTCCAGGCTTACGCTTTCTCCACAGTCAGTCTTCCTGCTTCTTCTTATCATCTCTGATTTTCAGTTAATTTTCAAATTTCGGGTCGGCATTGTCTAAAAGACTTGCAGGATTGAAAGCTTGCTGGAGGAGGAGTTAGAAATGTGGAAAGTTGAAAGTGAAGTCTCCTGGTGTGCCGGAGACCTGGGGAGGAATATGCATAATCTAAAAGGGAAGACAGAGCAGAATCCCTGCAGGGCAGAGGGAGACAGAGAACAGACAAGACCAACATCTTGTTTTCTGGTAGGACTGCTTAAAAATGCTTCTTTCTGTGCTCTTATAGAGAACCATGAGCAATCTTTGCAAACATGGGCATGCCTGCTGTGTATGATGGCAGCACCATATAGAAATATCAGCACTGACGGCAGTATGAATGCCCTAATGCAATCACAGAGAGTCTGGCTCCAGGGGAGAGCTTGTAGGGTGTTCATTTGAAGAATTTAGTTCTATACTTTCTTATAGGGCAAAGGCAAGTTCCCCAAAGGGCCATGTACTGAAAGACATAGAGAGTTTTGTAGTAGACTCTAGAGAGCAAAGTAAAAGAAAAGATTGAGGGAGAGGGTACAAGGAAGAGAGAAGAAAGGCTCTCAGAGTAGAGGTATACAGCACAGGTTAATTCTCTTTGTCATTTTCTGCAGGTCTTTATTCATTCCTTTAAACTCCCCTGAAATTCATCCACATGGGGGACACTCACACCTATGCATTGACTATGTATGTTGCAAAAGGAAGAGAAATAACTAGGTTGTTTTACTTCTTTGTGTAGATTTATTCTAAAAGCCTTTGTCCACTCTATGATAAATATAAATGTCTATTCTCATCACATTGCAAAATATATATAGGTGGATACATTTATAAATGTATGCTTGTATATAGGCATCCACACAGATTTTCATGCCTCTCTCTCAACAGTGCCATAACTTGCACTGTATCATTATACAAAGCTTTTTTAGACGGAAGGCGTCATGTAAATCTAGGATTTGATTTTTCCTCTTCAAAGTAAACAGCATGAACAGGAGATGTTCACATTTCAGAGATACACCTTGAAGTCTACAGAACTGAAGGAGTTAGGATTTATGTTTCTTCTCCCAATTTGTTCCAGGTAAAATGATTATTTTCAAGAGTAAGAAAATACATTATGACTTCCACAATTACTCTCTTATGTTGTACCAGGGCAATAAATGACTCTAAGCCCAATGCTTGTCTGGGTAAAAGTTACAGGCACTTGATTTTAATAAACAAATTGTTTTTCTTCTAAAGTGGAAATTAAAATTTCCTTAACAAATGCAAGTAATTTTTTCAAATTATTGCCACATAATAAAGTCATTACAAAAAGGAGAATTAACTACTTACAGGGACAATGCATTTTAAAAATTATTTTAAACAAGTAAAGCCAAAGGATCATTCATTTAAGAGTGAGCATCAAGAAACTAGTGCCAACCTGGTTCAGCATCAAGTGATGATAAAGGAGTGGCTGCCTCCATTTCTGTGTGATGAGAACTTTACTTGTTGCGGTGGATTGTACAGCAGTGGGTGGACACTGAAAACAAAAAGAGTGAAGAGACACCAGTGCTAGTCTAGCCCATACTTTGTCCTTGTGGCTGTTCCTTGGAGACATGACAGGACAGTACCCTGTGCTTCAGAAAAGGGCAAGAGAAGCCATACTTAAATCATTCTTGCAATTAGGAGGAATCTTTTTTTTTTTGAGCACCATGGTCTGAGGAATCTGTGCTCATAGCAGAAGAAGCTGGGCTTCTCAGCATGACATGAGTGTTTCAAGACAAAATCTTCCCTTTCTGGCTGTTCCTCCTCACAGAGTTGCAGTTCACACGTTTAGACACTGAATGCCCTTCGCATAATCACTACTTTTATGCTACCGTAAACATCTTTTGTGCTATGAAGCATTTGTGGAAGCCACTGTCATTACAGATTCTGGTAACTGCAGATTTCAGATGGACTTCCTCCAAGAAGCAGCTTTTACAGAAACATAGGGCTCTCAAGCTTGATAGCTACTGTTATATTGATATCGCTGGTCTTTCTCTTCCTCCTCCTAAAATGTACCTCCTCCTAAAATGTGCCTTTTAGTTTCTCTTCAAGTCAGGGGCCAATCCTTATCACAAGGAGGCTGTGAATAATTTGCTGTCTGTAAGAATATACATATTATCTTTCTGCCCTACTGCTTTAAGTACAGCTTGTAATGACGAGGAGCAGGTCCACTCAACCACTCTGTTTAAAAGGTGTTGCATTCTTCTTAAAACCCTTCCTAAGGTGGCATGTGACATCAATACACACAGACACAAATCTGCAAGAGTCAGTAGACATTTTAACAAGTCATGCTGTCCACAGAGTAAATTAAGTGCATGTAAATCGTGTTAAATTACTGCAAAAGGATAGTGTGAACAGCATATTTTAAAACTGAATCACTATGATTCTGAAGAATTTTTAGTTGAGATTTATTTTACTATCTATAGTAGTTATGGAATAAGCTTAGAACCATAACATCATAGAATCATATAATAGTTTATGTTGGAAGGGACCTTAAAGATCATCTCTTTCCAACTCCCCTGCCATGGGGACGGACACATCCCAATAGACCAAGCTGCCCAGGACCCACCCAATCTGACCTTGAACAGCTCGAGGGATGGG
>WAAB01005040.1:0-24608 GCA_013389865.1 Piaya cayana
TTCTGTGATTCTGTGATTCTGGCCATGAGGAGCTTTATGGCGCCCATGGACTGGTTCCTGCTGATCTGGCACTAACTGCTTACCAGAGCTGAAAAAAAGCCGAGGTCCAAGACGTGGTTAAGGAAGAAAAGCAGCTTTGTGTGTGGGATGGGAACTGTTTCACCAAGAGTGGTGCAGAGGTGTGCATGTGGAAGGGCAGGAAGGACTTCAGCTGTGATGGGAAAGGGATGAGGATGAGTTAGGAGGAACGTGGCAGGGTCTGGCATGGTTCTGCATGAGGACGAGCCTGGTGTTCTTCAGCCTAGGAAAATGGTAGCTAATGGGAGACATGAGAATGGTGGAGGCTGGAGAAGAAACATCAGAGGTGCTTGCCCCACTCTTTCTGCTTTGCCTTAGGCTTTTGGCTGCTGTTGGGAGACAGGACCTGGGCGCGGTGGGTAGATCAGAATATCTGGGTCCAAGTCCTCGGCCATACCTCCTCATCCTTTCTTACCTGAGAATTGCTGTGTTCCTCTGAAAACACCCAGGAGCTTGTTTTCTTCTGCGCAAATCATTTACAAAATTCCTTTCCCTGTCCTCCCACCCCCACACCACACTTCTCCACCTTTGTCTCCTTTCCACGCAGAAAGATGTGCCTGCTGCTTTGTGATCAGGGCATCATTTCCTACCTTCTCCTTGTGACACTGATGCTTGGGGGAAGGAAATAATTTCTGAAGAAGATGAGGGTTTTTAATAGTCCCCCTGGAGCACCAAAGTGGAAGCAGCACCATGAGAGCCCAACAACGCTTTCCTCTCAGTAGCAGAAGTGCTGTTGGCCGTCTTGGGGTGAGGTATCTCAAGGACTGTTTGCTTAGCAGGTTATCTACACACTTAATTTACCTCTGCCCTCATAAAACCATTTGGAGCCATTTCTCAGAGGTGCTACAAACGCTGCTTGGGCAGCAAGCAAAGCGAAAACCAGACACAAGCAGGGTTAGGGCAGGAGGGCAATGTGAGCAGCTTTTTCTTCCCGGAGCCTCAGGCACAAAACACTCTATCACGTTATGGGGTAGCCCGAACACCCTTGCTCCATAAGCAGGTTTGCAAAGCTTGGGTGAATGCAACAGCTATAAAAGGTATGACAGCCTGTAATAAGAGGGAAGGATTTTTTTTCAGTAAGAACAGGACCATGGTCCATCAGATTTTGACCACCGATGGTCGTCATCTGGCTGACAGAGGCAGTGGAGAAAGGCTTGGCCTCAGTCATAGGGCACTGTGAGAAAAGCACAACAGGACACCAGATCTTCAGAAGAAGGGACAAGACCTTGCAAGAAGGTTTGGGCTGGAGACAGGGTCAGCAGTGATAGGGACACGTGGATTCTTTTTGTCTGCTGCCTCACTTGGGTCCTTATGGGTTTTCTTTGCCTAGAAAGGCCATTCCTGATCACTGGCACCAGAGGTCCTACAGCCCTGAGAGTGATCGTGAACAGAAGCAAAATGATCTTTTTCAGCAGGTCTCCCCTTGCCTCTGCTGGATGATTTATTTAGCCACCACAGGGCAGCTTTCAGGGTTTCGTTTGATCTAGTCCTAACTACAGCTCTGTTGACCTTTGTAATTCTCTTCCTTCACAGAATCATGGAGACATAGAACAGAGGCTATAGGGAAGCTGGGGAGGTTCTCTTCATCAGGGAGTGCAGCGACAGGACAAGAGGGAATGGTTTTAAGCTGAAAGAAGGGAGATTTAGATCTTCAGAAGAAATATTTTCCTGTGAGAGTGGTGAGGCACTAGCACAGGTTTCCCAGGGAAGTTGTGGTTGCCCCATCCCTGGAGGTGTTCAAGACCAGGTTGGATGGGGCTTGGAGCAGCCTGGTCCAGTGGGAGGTGGGAACTGGAGGATCTTTCAGGCCCCTTCCAGCCCAAAACATTCTATGATGGTTAATAGGACTGAGCAGACAGCCCAGANATATGAAATTATAAAGCCCCTGGCACATATCTTGTGAGAGCTAATTATAGGATTTGGAAGCTAACATGATAATATTTTCTTCAGATGTGTGGTGCAGATGTAATTACTTCTCTGGAGATGCCAGCCGCAGATGACGCAAGATGCCCTTATGTAATCACCTCCTCTTATGCAGTTATGGAAATTTCTCCTCTCTGGCCCATCCCCTACTTTCCCCTCAACTCCTGTTTTTTTCATTTTTCACCCTCAGCTCCCTATGGCTTATTCAGAAGGTGATGGGGTGAGGTCAGTAGGCCAAGTGGACAGGAAGCAGAAGGGCAGTTTTGTAGAAAGTCTGCTCCTGGTCTTCCCCATCTGCCTCATCAATGAAGGAGCACAAGGAGTTAATGGCTTCGCATCTGCTGTGTTGGCTTCAGGGGGGCTGGGAAGAAGTCCCCATCCACCTTTCCACCTGATGGACTGGAAGGGGGTGTCGCGTCAGAGCCAGATGTCCCTCCAGCCCTGGCATCTACTGCGGCTTGGATGTCAGAGGATGCTGGGCAGCCATCTGCTCCATCCAGCATTGACATCGAGGAGCACCTGCAGGGAAAGCCCCCTGCCCCCTCGCTGAGAAAGGGCTGGGGGATGCCAAAGGTGCCATCAAACTGCAGAAGAAAGCTTGTCATTGCAGGGAGGAAAGATTTGTAGGACACAAACACTTCAGTTGCTCTGAAGGTGGCTCCAGGATGCATAAATGTCTCTCAAGATGACCCACAAAATCACTTCTGCCAGGTGGAAATCACAGTGTGCTTTCAGGGGTGCCAAAAATGCTTCCAAACTAGCCTGATTTTTGCCTGTGGACTCCTTCTGAGTTTTATTGCTCCAAATTCTCTCTGTCCTGCTGCTTTTCTCCTATGGCTGGGGCATAGGAGACATGGGGACAGGCAACAGAGGTCAGAGATGTGGCTCTAGGCTTTCATCACCAGTCTTGTCCAGAGAGAGCACAGTCCCCTGACATGACCAGCAAACCGCACCTCAACTGCAAATATTCAGGAGAAAAGGTTGATAAACATCCTGGAGGCATCACCCCATACCCGCGGCACGTATTATGGCTGAGCACCCGCCTGCCTCTACCCTCTTCCGTCCTTCTTGCCAAGGACCTGAGCCCTTTCTTGCTGTGTTTTAGGACTAATGTGTGACAGGGAGAGGTGACTCCTAGCTTTGGCCCATCCTGCCACCAGATGAGGTTGCAAAGCTGGGTTGTGAAGACCTTTCCCTCTCATTTTCTCCACATGGCATCTGAGCCAGAGGATGGCTTGAGGAGGACAAGCCTGGAGATGGGCAAAGCCTGAACCCCTCGGTGGCCAAGAAGACGATATTAGGAAGAGTTTAGAGAGCTGAGAAAGGGGGAATTGGCTGCTGTATATGATCTACAGAAAAGGAAGCAAGAGAGCTGGGAGCTGGGAGCAGAGACAAAACCACTGGTTCACCCACTGGGGAAACTTGTTTCCAGACATGGTCCAGTGCCAGGAACTGCAGAGCAATTTATCTTTAGGGTAGGGAATAGTCACATTTCTCTGAGGATAAAGAAACCATGGGGAAGGCAATAGCTGGACAATGTGTTTGTTGTTCTCACGTCATTTATTAACCACGAACTGTAAACTCCCGACTGAGCCCAGGGCCATCAGCTGGTCATGGATTTAGATGGCATTTCAACCCACATCTTCAGTCAGCCTAATCCTCCTCCCTGTGGTCTGTCAACTGTGTCGGTTGGATTCCTGTGGATTGGAAACAAAGTGCAGACCTTGGGTCCTATACAGAGAGGCACCATGGAGATGCTCCAGGCTTCCTGCTTGGTCCTCCATCACCTTCCAGAAGCTCCTTCTTCCCAGAGCTAGGAGACCCTCTTGCTTCTGCTTTGCTGAAGCCATTCACCCAACTCACCTTAGCCAGAGTGCTTGGCCAGGGAGATGGAGCTGGTGGGCAGGGACAGGGTGGTTGGACTGAGCATCATGCACACACACCAGTGAGGATCTAACCCCAACCCTCCTCCCTTGTAATGATGAAAAAAACTGTCCACCCCTAGCCAAGAGGGGTGCTGAACCCCAGCGTGGGTCCCAGTGTCACTTTCAAAAAAACATACATGCTGATTTCATAGAATCATAGAATCACCAGGTTGGAAAAGACCCACCGGATCGAGTCCAATCATCCCTATCAAATACTAAACCATGCCCCTTGGTGACTTGTCCACCCACCTTGATTTGGTGATTGCAGTGGAAATCTAGCCCAACATTTGTTTTGCTCCAAATTATTTTTGCCCGACCTGGCCTGCTTTAGGACTGTGAAGGGGAGGTTTGCTTCCTTCATTCTGGGTAACCACCCAAGGATGTTTAAGCAAGCTTCTCCAGTTCAGAAACCAGTTGGTAACCCCTGACTTCCTCAAGGCTACTGCCTGGTACCTCTCCAGCACTGCTACCATCGCTGCTTCTCTTGGGGTTGTTCAGCCAAGGCATGAAGTGAGAGCAGAAAAGGTTCAACGACGCTCCCCTTCCCCTTTTATTTTCCAGTTTATATGTTTTAGATGAACGTCTTGGCCAGCATTAACGTGGTTCGAGCTCCTGTGAGAGAAACAGGTGCTCTCCTCCCCGGCAGAGGTTGTGTGGGTTTGAGGGCTGGTGAACAAAACCCCGCTCCACTCATTCCTCAGTTGCAGGAAGGAAGGTGCTCATTTAATGCCAATTTCTTCAGTTACGATGAGCAGGCACAGGACAAGAGGGCCATACATCAAGGACTAGCTTTTACACAGCATCACATCGTCCCCCCCAGGCACCTACATGCCACCACATTGGAGCATCCCAGCGCACACGCTGGGTTTTCAGTGCCAGCAGCAAGAGATGCAGGAGCCGCCCTTGATTTATGGGAAGACCTGGGCGATGCACCAGGTTGGGGCTTGCCAGCACCGCAGAGGCTTTGTCTGCTCCGTGTCGATACAGGAGGAGACAGCTTAAACCAGCGGGGATGGCTTTGCCAGAGTAGGAAACCATCTCTTTGGATGACATAAACCAGAGTCTTTTGGCTTGTTCGCGTTGCCTCAAGCTGAGCAGGCAGATGTCGTCATGGATTGGAGATAGAAAGTGTCCCCCCCCATCAGAGCAGATGGCATCAACCCAGCTTTGCAGCCTCGGGACCCCCTGCCAGGCCCCTGTGGCAGCTTGGAGAAGGTCGTCTCCCATTCACAGCTCTGTGTGGGTATGAGGGGGCTTCACATGGACTCAAATTATTCCATTTAAGTGGGAACGACTTCTTCACAAGGCTGTTGAAGGGGCTGGAGAACAGGCCTTATGAGGAGCAGCTGAGAGAGCTGGGGGTGTTTAGCCTGGAGAAGAGGAGGCTGAGGGGAGATCTCATTGCTCTCTGCAGCTACCTGAAAAGAGGTTGTAGAGAGGAGGGAGCTGGCCTCTTCTCCCAAGGGACAGGGGACAGGACAAGAGGGAATGGCCTCAAGCTCCGCCACGGGAGATTTAGGCTAGAAATTAGGAGGAAGTTTTTTACGGAAAGGGTCATTGGGCATTGGAACAGGCTGCCCTGGGAGGGGGTTGATTCGCCTTCCCTGGAGGGGTGTAAGGGACAGGTGGACGAGGTCCTGAGGGACATGGTTTAGTGTTTGATAGGAATGGTTGGACTCGATGATCCGATGGGTCTCTTCCAACCTGGTGATTCTATGATTCTATGATTCTTTCAGTATTTTAAGTTCCAGACCAGTTCAATAGGGGCATCCCGCTGTGCAAGTACTGATGCAGGTGAGCCTCTAGGTGCAGAGAAGGCTTTTACTTCCCATAAGCAGTCAACAGTTTCTTGTGAAAATAAATACTGAGTGCTCACATGGCAGTTTTCCTGGGAGCTCAGCCACCGAGTTTGCTCAGATTGTGCAGATTGGTGGTGATTTTATCAGCTCTTCTACCAGTAAAGTTGAATTTTCTGGCTGTGCAGCAGTGCCTGCACAATGGGGTGCTGGCTGCGAATTGGGGGGCTCTCTGTGGCCTCTCAGAGGCGGTGGAGGAGGTTTGGTGGGGGTGAGCGTGGTGGGTGCAGAGGTTTTTGTCACAGCAACTGGAGACCTGGGTAAGAAATGGGAGTTGAGGGTTCAAAAGTTTATGACTTGCCTGCGAGCACCAGGAGTAGGGATGACCCTGGAGTTCCTGGTATTCTCCAAAGCCTCTTCCATCATGATTTATTCATTCATGGGAAGCACTAAGACGTAACACAACCCCCAAAGAGACGACGAGCATAGCCTTAACCAGCTGTAATTTCAGGATCCTTCCTGCTGTGAGATCCGCTGAGCCTGGGGGATGCTGCAGCTCCACACTGGGCAGCAAATGGTTCCTTTCCCTGGGCAGCTTCCTCAGATCCCACCGGTGGGAAGGGTCCATGCCCTGATGAAGCTCATTACTGCAAGAGCCATCCTGGGGATGGAAAGGGCTTTCTATTTATATGGCTGTTTCCGAGGTATGTGCCATGCATCCTGCTGCTGGGAAACTCCTGTAGCAACGTATAAGCCAGCGCCTGCTTCTTGGAAGTCTTTGCTTCTAAAGTCAAAGGGCAAAATTAAGAGCTTGAACCTCCACAGGTTTCCATTTTGGTATAATTTCCACTTTTCCCATGCGCCCCAGCAGTGCATTTTGCCACGGTTTAAATGCACGCGTAACCCATATTTGATTATTGTTAGCATTATTGCTGGTTTTACCGCTCTTGCTGCTCTCACCCCACTGCTAACGACGCTGTGTTTGCGAAGCGGCGACCAGCGACTCCTTCGATACCCATTCATCCTGCCAATAGAAAATTCACTTGAGCAAATAAGTCTAAATTAGCGGCAGCTTTGTGGAGCTTGATTTCCCTCGCTGTACTCCTTTCACGACTGCAAATAATCTAATGGAGGCGTTGAGGCCAGCTGGCCCCTGATGGGAAGCCTGATTGCTCTCCTGCCGCAGCGCTGGCAGCCACGGATGGAGGAGAAGGAGCTCTGGACCATCCTGTATCGCTAGGGTTCTGCTCTGAAAGGGGTTTAGGAGGCATAAAGCGATGGCAAAGGAAGGAGGGCAGGATCCAGTTCCAGCCTTTATGGGGGGATGAGCGTCATCCCATTTGTCCAGATGGGCTGAAACCAGGCAGAAACTGCCAAATATGGGGGAGGACAGATGGACAAGCAGAATATTTGATGCCTGCTTCCTCACCTGCAATAACGAGGGGAGAAAGCAACTACCCCTTTCCCTTTCCTCTGTGTTAACAGGCTACAGCAGGAATAAATCCCTCCAGAACTTTAATTTTTGATGCATGTGCTTAATGTGGATGAAACTAAGCTGGGTGGAAGTGTGGATCTGCTGGAGGGTAGGGAGGCTCTGCAAAGGGATCTGAACAGGCTGGAGCGCTGGGCTGAGACCAATTGCATGAGATTTAACAAGGCCAAATGTTGGGTCGTGCACTTGGGGCACAACAACCCTGTGCAGCTACAGACTGGGAGAAGTCTGTCTGGAGAGCTGCCAGGAGGAGAGGGACCTGGGGGTGCTGGTTGACAGCAACTGAACATGAGCCAACAGTGGCTCAGGTGGCCAAGAAGGCCAATGGCATCCTGGCTTGTATCAGAAATGGTGTGACCAGCAGGTCCAGGGAGGTTATTGTCCCTCTGTACTCGGCACTGGTGAGACCGCTNGCCTCAAGCTCCACCAAGGGAGGTTTAGGCTGAACATTAGGAAAACATTTTTCACAGAAAGGGTCATTGGTCACTGGCAGAGGCTGCCCAGGGAGGTGGTTGACTCACCTTCCCTGGAGGGGTTTAAGGCACAGATGGATGAGGTGCTGAGGGACATGGTTTAGTGTTTGATAGGAGTGGTTGGACTTAATGATCCAGTGGGTCTTTTCCAATCTGGTGATTCTATGATTCTGTGTACAGCTTTATCAGGGCATTTGGGATTGAGATGGGTCAGTGTTGGCACATAAAGAAAACGTGGCCTTTCTGGGTGTTAGTCTGCCTCTGTTGTGCACTTTGGGGAGATTCAGGGTAGCAATTAACTCAAAACACCCTGAAAACAAAAGCTGAGGCTGTTTCAGAATTACTGGGCTGGACTCGTGCTCTCTGCCCCTCTCTCCATGGTGAATGGGCTCTTGGTTCAGCCGCACAGCTGGGAATCATCCCCTTTAGGATGGGAAAGTTGAGGAGCAGGGTCTTGTTCTGGAAAGAACTCGAAATGACCATTTGAGCAAAAAAAACAGGCAGTCAGACCCCAAAATCCCCATCTAAATGAAAACAAGCTGTTGGACCCCAAAATCCCTATTAGAGCAGAACAAGCTGTTGGACCCCAAAATCCTTATTAGAGCAAAACCCAACTGTTGAACCACAAAATCCCCATTTAAGCAAGAGCAAGTCATCAGACCCCAAAATTGCTGTCTGAAAAAAAAAACAGGCAGTCAGACCCCAAAAAACTCTATTAAAAAAAATAAATCAAACACTTGCTGGACCTTAAAATTCCCATTTGAGCAAAAAGAAACTGACAGACCCCAAAATCACGATTGGAAAAATAAAAACAAATCATTTGACCACCCCCCCCAAAAAAAAAATCTGTTTGAGGGAGAAGAAAGACAAGAGTCCCTAAAATCCCTGTTAGAGCAAAACTTATCAATTGGATCCCAGAATCCCTATTTCAGCAAAAACAAGCAGTTGAACCCCAACATCCCCATTTGAAAAAAAACAAGTTATCAGACTTTAAAACTCCCATTTTGGCAAAAATAAGCCACTAGACCCCAAAAATCTCCATTTGAGCAAAAACAAGCTGTCAGACTGTTAATTCCCTTTTGAAAAGCCCCAAGAAGTCAGACTGCGAAGTCCCCGTTTGAGGACACGAAGATCTTCTCCGCCCCGATGGGTAGAAAGAGTTAAGATCCCGTGGGCGCAGGCGGCCCAATCACACCGAGCTCTTTGCGGCCCTTGGCCCCAGCACAGCAAGCAGGTTGCTCTCAGCAGGTGTTATTTTAAGTTTTTTTTTCCTGGGTTACCAAACAAGGAGAGGATGAACGTCGAGATCTGCGGAGGATGGGGAGCTGGAGGATGCACCCCTGGGTCGGCCAGGTAAATCCTGTTGGGTACCAGCTTTTGGGGACGCTCTTTCTTTTCCTCTCCTTCCCCCTCTCACTGAATCGCCTTTGTTCGAGTCCAGCAAGAGGCCAGGCAGGGGAATGAAAGGTTTTCAGTGGATCATTGTGGGGCCGAGCTGGTGGGACCCCACTGCAGATGGTTTTTTTCAGGATGGAACATACCCACTGGGCTGTGGTGGCACCAGGGGGGTTGAAGCAGAGATGGGGTGCAGGGAGGTGGGTTGCTCAGAGTGGGGAAAGCTGCTATTTCCCTGCCTATAAACTCACCCTGCATCACGCTGGCATCCGCCAGCAACAGGACTTTGCACCCCAGAGGGGTTTGGGGCACCCCCCTGGTTAGCAGGGCTAATCCCAGAGGTGGGGACACGCCACTCAGGGGCTCACTTGGAACACGGTCTTTGGGGAGGAGCGAGCATGTCCCAGGCTGGCTCCGCGCCCTTGAAATTCCTCAGGGTAAGTTAATAATAAATCACAGCCGGGTCAGCAGTGTGGGTGGTAGCTGGGAGCTGGTGGGGCGTCCCCTCGTTGTCCTTCCTGCTGGGACAGAAGTTTGAGCAAGGTCTGGGGACAGCAGACCCAGGCAGGGGCCGTGGAGATGGCTGTTTGGCTCCTATACAGAGCTGATGGCTCACCCCAAGGGGCAGGGGCAGGCTTACCCTGAAAACACTCGGGGCAGGGGTCTAAATCGCATTGTGGGGGAGGAACTGGTGACAAGGGGTGTCCTCCTGCTCCCATCGTGAGGTGCTCAGGGCCAAGGAGCGGGTTTGCGCCATGGAATAACACTGGGATGCCCCAACATCTGGGATCTGGGGTCAGACAAGGATGCTTAGGCAGATGCTGGGGTGCCAGGCTGGGGTAGCTCCCCTCTGGGTGACTTCCAGGGGCCAGCAGGCACTGGGCCAGCACTTTGTGGTGAGCCATGAGCTTCTCTGTCCCCCCTGCTGCGATAATCTACATCAGGTGGCACCATGGGGACAACCAGCAGCAGCTCATCTCCAGCCACTTTGCTGAGGAGAGGGAACTGGAATAAAGGGAAACTGAGGCACAGAGGGTGACTTCAGGTGGTCCAGCCTATTCTGTAGAGCATCCCAGACCTGCAGCCCCACAACCAGCACCGAGGCTGTTCCATCAAACCATTGGTTCCCAATGCCAAATGGACCCAAGGAGTTTTCCTTGTGCTACCAAAGCATTTTCTGGGCAGTGGCTGTCACCATGACTGCGCTGGGGGACAATGACCAGCCCACAGCTGGTGCTGAGCATCTTCTGTGTGCAAACACAAGTATAGGTGGGCATGGATGAGACCATGTCCAAACCCTGATGGACACATAGGATTTGGGTTGCTAGTTTGGGCTAAGCTTGAAACCATCCTGTCCTGCTGGCGCTCCTTGGGGTGATGGGGACAGACACTCCATGTGATGGAAAATCCTTCCTTTTAAGTGCCGTGTAATGGAAAATCTGTCCTTGGGTGCATCCTGGAGGACACCAGCTTGGATCCAAATGTGGGTTTCTGATAGAAACCTGGGAAAGCAGGAAACATGCCCCTGAGGATGAGGACTGTGCCAGCCATGCGGCCCCATTCCCCCATCCATCATTCAACACGGCTTGTTAGAACTCTCACCTTCCATTGCAGGATAATTCGTGGTGGAAGTGACCTTGGGGGTCTCCATGCCACTACCTTGTCCCTTGAGGTAGGATCAGCTATGAGCCCAGATCCTACTTGGTCCATTCGGGGCTTGAAAACCTCCAAGGTTGGAGACTGCAAAACCTCCAAGGTTGGAGGCTTTTAAACCCCCAGGCAGGGGCTGGTCCTGTACAAATCACAGAGCACCACATCACATTTCCACATCACATTTCCACATCGCATTTCCACATCACCCACCGAGGTTTCTCTGGGGCTTTCCCCACCTTGCTGCAGCCTCCAAAGCAATTTTGCTTTCTTTCATTTATTGGAGCAGCTCGAGACTGGCGCAGCCTGTCAGGTGCTTGAGCTTTTATTCCATACCTTTGTCTGCTTTTTTGGATCCAGAAAATGCTGTGGATTAAAACCGGGGACACCCTGAGATGATGAGTTGTGGTGAAACTGGGCTTGGGAGAGGTGGAGCAGCTCCTTCTAGATGAGCAATAATAATGCCCAGATTGATTTATTGATAATTTTGCTGTCGTTAAGGGGGGTTCTAAGTAGCTGCTGGGCTCTCTAACCCTCTTACACAGGGATGCTCTGGGGCAGCAGCAGCCACAAGCTTGGACCCAGCACAAGCTTCTAGTGTTCCTCATCATCCCCACCATCATCATTTCCCAGCATAGGACAGAAGGAGGAGGGGGCATCCCAGGAGCACCCCCGGTGAGCAGAGAAGGATGGAGGTCAGGCGGGAGGGCAAGGAGCCAAGGCCATGAACTCCAGAGCGGAGGTTTCAGCTGTGATTCCCCTCTGCTGCCCCTTCCTGGGGGATGGGGACCTGGAAGGGTGGTGGTGGTGGTGGAGCATGGTCCTGAGCCACAGAGACAAACCCAGGAGGAAAACTGATAGCAAAGCATGAGGATTAGCTGGGGGAAGGTGGAGCAGGCTGCACTATTCAGGCTTTGTCGGGGTGGAACAATGGGGCCTTTATTGAGGAAAGGAGGTGGTGGGTTGGCAGGCTGGCAGGGACAATTTGGTACACAGAGCGTCCCTTGGTCAGCTGAGGGGAGAGGGCGCTGGGATGCGGGATGGGAGAGTTTGGTACCCAGTGTCCCCTAGCTAGCTGTGGGGGCAGGGAACTGGAACATGGGATGGGACAGGTTGGTACAAAATGTTTGCTTTGGCCAGCTGGGGGGACATGGAAATGGGATATGGGATGTGGGATAGGATAGGTTGGTACCCAGAATGTCCCTTGGCCACCTGGGAGGAAAGAGAAATGGGACATGGGATGTGGGACGGGACAGGATGGTGCAGCGAGTCCAGAGAAGAGCAGCAAAGCTGGTGAGGGGGCTGGAGAACAGGCCTGATGAGGAACGGCTGAGAGAGCTGGGGGTGTTTAGCCTGGAGAAGAGGAGGCTGAGGGGAGACCTCATTGCTCTGTACAACTACCTGAAAGGAGGTTGTGGAGAGGAGGGAGCTGGGCTCTCCTCCCAAGTGACAGGGGACNATACAGGGTCCCGACCCCATGACCACCCCTCCCAAACCCTCTGGCAAAGGGAATCATGGCAAGTGGTTTATGAGAGCGCTTTGTGTTTCTTCTGGGGCCCCAGAGACACTCCGAGTTGAGAGTGAGGAGTATCCCATCCTGGGGACATCCCACACCAAGTGTTGTCACCTGCTCTGGATGTCAGTATAGGGACCTTGGGGTGGGAGAAAGCCATCCATCATCCCACAGGCTCTCCCTCACAGTGATATGGGCTCTGGGAAGAGCCAAGAGCCTGGGTCTTTTCATCTCCTCTCTTTTGTTTCAGGCTCATTATGTAAATAGCTGATGCGGCCCCTGTAATGAGAAAGTAGTTTCCCAGAATACAAAAGTCTGTAATTATCTCATTAGCAGGCGGAAAGGAAAAGGAAACGTTTCTAAGCCGCTTGCTTTTATTTCCCACAGCAGTCCATGAAAGGGTGGCTCCTGAAACAGGGACCTTCCTGCTCCAACTTATGGCACCCTGACCTGATGCTGCTGTCTTGGCAGGAGAGAAAAGCAAAACACGGTCCTCACATCTCAGAAATAGTTTTTTACTGGTCCCAGTTATCCTGAGGATGCTGCGGGTCCTCATACGGAGGCCCAGTGCTCACAGCTGCTGGGATAGGAGGTTGTGGAAAGTGGTGGGATCGTAGAGGGACTGAAGTTCAAGGCCAGGTTGGATGGGGCTTTAGGCAGCCTGGTCCAGTGGTTGGTGTCCCTGCCCATGGTAGAGGGGATGGAACTGGATGATCTTCAAGGTCCCTTCCAACCCAAACTATTCTATGATTCTATGGTAAGTTGGCCAGTCAGATCGCAGTTCTTGGCTTTAAGTGGTGTTTTTTCTCCAGGGCTTGTTAATATTTCACCAGACACAGGTGGTTTCACTCCCTACAAGTGTCTTCTCGCTGCCAGCCAATTACCAGTCTTCCCTTCCCTCTCCGTATAATTTTCTGGAAGAATCATAGAATAGTCGAGGTCAGAAGAGACCTTAAAGATCATCCAGTTTCAACCCCCCTGCCATGGGCAGGGACACCTCCCATTGGATCAGGCTGCTCCAAGCCCCATCCAACCTGGCTTTGAACACCTTCAGGGATGGAACAGCCACAACTTCCCTGGGCAACCCGTTCCAGTGCCTCACCACTCTCACAGTGAAGAAATTCTTCCTGATGTCTAGTCTAATAATCACAGTACATTTTTCACAACCCTTTTAACGCTGTTTCTAAGCTGCTCCACCACCCCAGGACGCGATGACTTTTTCCCCCTCAGCCATACCAGCAATCTGGCACGGTTGCCAACAAACTGGAGAGCCACCAGAACCCTAAACGCAGCACAGGGGTAGGTCTTACCCCTCTGGCAAAAAAAACCCAAAAAAACCAAACGCATGTTTTCATTGTGCCGGTAATTGCACGCTTATTAAAACAGATGCAAACGAACTCAGCTATTGAAGGTCATGGACACACCTGTTACCGCAGTTGGCTAGGGGGGGAGATTGTTGACCTTCGGATGCCTTTGCTGCCCGTCCTGCTGGGAGCACATGCCTGGGATGGCGCGTGTGCCAAGGCACTGCCTCGCTTTCGGGCTGTTTGCTTGAGCTGCCTCTACCCAAGACCAGTGATTGATTTCCTTCTCGCATGGCACGGTGCCTAGGTATGTCTCCCAAAGGCCTTTGTTGCTAGAGTGTTAACAATTAACCCACTCATGCAGAAACAGAGCCAGGCCTTCATCATCCAGGCTTAGTTAACCATTCGGATGCTTAAGTGAAAGGGATTTTTCTTCCCTCTAACTGGAAGGCGGTCGCTACCTCATTTGGGTAAAGCAAGTGTGAAGACGCAGGAGATAGGACAAGGGGGAATGGCTGTAAATTGGAAGGGGGAAGATTTAGATTTGACAATAGGAAGAAACTCTTCGTGATGAGGGTGGTGAGTCCCTGGCCCAGCTTGTCCCAGGAAGTCATGGTTCTCCCATCCCTGGAGGTGTTCAAGGCCAGGTTGGATGGGACCTTGAGCAGCCTGGTTCAGTGGGAAGCGTCTCTGCCCATGGCAAGGGGGTTGGAATTGGATGATCTTTAAAGTCCCTTCCAACCCAAACCATTCTATGAGTCGATGATTTTACTGATTATTATATTTACAGCAGCATCTAGGGATCCCCTGGAGCTGCAGGCACGGTTGGAAACCACGGTAAGATGTGGCCACAAGGACTTTACCTACCACAGCTGGAGTGAAGGAAATTTCACCCCAGGTTTTCTGCATCATGCATAAAAATATTGTCATCTCCAAGGCAGAGCTGTTGAGGGAAAGGCCAAGGGGACACCATGGCTGGATGGGACAAGGAGGTCAAGCACCACAAAGATGGTGGGTAGCTGCACCATTGCATGAAGTCATCGAATCATAGAATGGTTTGGGTTGGAAGGGACCTTAAAGACCATCCAGTTCCACTCCCCTTGCCATGGGCAGGGACACCTCCCACTGGACCAGGTTGCTCCAAGCCCCATCCAGCCTGGCCTTGAACACCTCCAGGGATGGGGCAGCCATGACTTCTCTGGGCAACCTGGGCCAGGGCCTCATCACCCTCAAAGGAAAAAAAAATTCTTCCTAATATCTCATGTAATTCTACCTTCCCCTGCTAGAGAGGAGACTGTCCATAACAATTTGACAGAACACTCTTCCTAGGTAAGGTGCTGATGGAGAGATGCCTACAAGGAAATCTGCTTCGAGTTGATCCAGGCAGACAAATAAACCCTTTTCAGCTTTTATTAACACAGTAATGCTGGGAAAAGGGAAACCGGCTCAGTGTTTGTTCTGGAACGGTTCCCTTCTCCTCCTTTGTGTCTGCAGAAAGTCCCGTCACTTGATGTTCCTGCAGGAACCACGAGGCTCTGGGGAAATGAGACAAGGGTAGAGTTCAGCAAGGGCTGACAGTCGGCTCTTGGAGCTGGTGGCTGCTGTGATGGACGGATAGATGGATGCAATTTCAAAGCAATTTGTGTAAAGTTGGTCTTCCTCAGGAGGTGGGATGGACCTATTCTCTTCTTAAGAATCTGCTGCAGATGAAGAGTGAGGTGGTCCTGGTGCCTCCTCACCACTGCCGATGGGATGCAACATCTGGAATGATAACACATCTCAAAAGGGTAGCGGCTGGCGAGTTTCTTAAAACTCCTGCTTTGGTTTTCCACCTGTGTGAATCCTTCCCTCACTACCACTAAGGGCAGGGGAAACCACTTTCATCCCCCTACTGTGGCCCAGAGGTCTCTTCCAAGCCCAACTGTACTTCTAGTTGACTTCTCTTTCCTTCTAAAGGTCAGATGTGAGAGTGTAACCCTGGTAAAGGTGAACCAGTTCTGCTTCTCTCCGTTGAGTGTTCGTGTATTGCCAGGCTCAGCATCTTTTTCTCTCCTTGGCAATCACCTGCAAACCCAATTTTAGTTTGTGTTCCCTTGGGAGGGAGGTGGGTATGAGATTTAAGGAGGAGAAAAGTCCTGGGGAAGTTTTTAATCATGCATTCTTCCAAACCTGGAAGGAGAAAAGACCCGGAGCCTCCAGAGTTATCCCTTACCTCCCTGTGTTCAAAACTTGATTTCACAGTTCAGCTGAGGAATGACCCTGGTGAAATCTGACTGGAACTGGAGCTGGCTAGAAGAAACAAAAAGTGAGAGCTGCTGTTCTTGAAAAAATGGCCCTTTTTAGCAAACCAAGCTGTACTGTCAGGGATCTGTTGGCACTTTGGAATCCCCTTATTAACATGTTGGTAATGCTTGTCCGTATGCTGTGTTTATCACATCGGTGGTTTACAGTAAACATAAGCTAATAACCATATTTTTTTCAGAATATTTTCTTGGATGATTCCCAATTAAAAGGAAAGGGGGGGAAAAAAGCAGGAGAAAAGGTCCATTTTCAAAGTCTGTTGCTTTTGAGTTGCTGGCACTGAGCTGGAATGCCAGCTCAACATCCCAGTGGGCTTGGGACGTGGCCTCAAGCAGAAACCTGCTTGGTATAAAGGTATTTTCCTCCCATAGTTCATAACGTAACACATTTATTTGAAATACTATAAGTATCTCTGGAGCTCTGAAGCAAGTCCAGAGAAGAGCAATGAAGCTGGTGAAGGGGCTGGAGAACAGGCCTTATGAGGAGTGGCTGAGAGAGCTGGAGGTGTTTAGCCTGGAGAAGAGGAGGCTGAGGGGAGACCTCATTGCTCTCTATAACTACCTGAAAGGAGGTTGTGGAGAGGAGGGAGCTGGGCTCTTCTCCCAAGTGACAGGGGACAGGACAAGAGGGAATGGCCTCAAGCTCTGCCAGGGGAGATTTAGGCTGGACATTAGGAAAAAGTTTTTCACAGAAAGGGTCATTGGGCACTGGCACAGGCTGCCCAGGAAGTGGGTTGAGTCACCTTCCCTGGAGGTGTTTAAGGCATGGGTGGACGAGGTGCTAAAGGGCATGGTTTAGTGTTTGATAGGAATGGTTGGACTCGATGATCCAATGGGTTTTTTCCAACCTGGTTATTCTATGATTCTATGATTCTATATGGGAAGCACTACCTGTTAGCCAGGAGGATTCCAAGGGCAGAGAAAGGTTGTGACATTCTGCTGGTGAACACCAACGATGGAGATGCTGTGGAGCTGAGCAGCCTCTCAGCAGTGTCCAAGGGGGCATTGCTGTGGCTTTCACCAGCATAAGGACTGCTTTACAGGAGATTTAGATGAGATTTTAGGAAGAATTTTTTTTCCTGTCAGGTTGGGGAGGCACTAGTACACGTTGCCCAGAGAAGTCTGGCTGGCCCATCCCTGGAGGTGTTCGAGGCCAGGTTGGATGGGGCTTTGAGCAACTTGATCCAGTGGGAGGGGTCCCTGCCCATGGTAGCGGAATGGAACTGAATGGGCTTTAAGATCCTTTCCAATCCAAACCATATTATAAGCAGCCTGACCCACAGCAGCAGGGTTGGAACTGGATGGGCTTTAAGGTCCCTTCCAACGTAAACAATTCTATGACACTTTCCTCCACTGCTTGTTGTTGTGTTGGCGTGGAATTTTTGGGGGGAAGGATCAAACTTTCCAGTGACCTCACACTGCCCTCAGAATGTCAACATAAATGTGCAAATGTCACTGTGGAATTTACCCAGCGAGGAAAAGCTGATGTGCGTTTCTCCTCCAGTTGCCAAGTGGGGTTGGGGTTGACTGCGTGGAGGTGATGCAGCCACCGCCATTCTCTGCTGAGAATTTCCAGCGCATCCCTCTTGTGGTGACTGGTGTCCCATAAAAAAAAAAAGACATGGCCTGTAAAGATCTCAAATTCACTGAAAAGCAGGTTATTCCTAAATTAGCAGAACAAAGTCTTCCCTTGACCAATAAAAACTAAAAGCACCATGAACTGAGTGCAGCTTCAGGTAGGCAGTATCCATCTCTCCTCATGGCTCCATAGCTCAAGTCTCCAGGTGTCCAGCAGGCACTTAGATTGATCCCTGGGCATCATGCACTCATGAATTAATAATGGTTTTGTTCTTTGGAAAGTGCCTCTAAAGCGCAGTGGGGTCGTGAGCCTTTGAGTCCCGCTCGGTGTGCTAGAGAGAGATGTGTCCAAAAGTCACATGGCCAGATGCATGACCAGACTGGGACACTTCTCTCTGCTGGTGGAGGTTTTGTTATTTACAACTGATAAAATTATATATTTTGATTGTAGCGGGTCACCATGCCACACCATGTGGTGCTTGTGTGATACTCACTTGCTGCTCAACCTGCAGATCTCAACCAGTGTGTGACATGGAGATAAGTCTTTTGGGGGACAAAGGTGCAAGCTACAAGAAGGTCATAAGCAGTGATTAGAAAATGTTCACTCAAAATTCACTACTTCATGTTGCTGGGGGTCCAGCAGGATAAGTCTCCTGGGCACCCTCCTTGGGTGGGGTGATGTGCAAGGGGATGGAGAAGGTTGCACCACCCCGCATGTCCCCTGTCCCCGATGGGGCACATCTGGTGTGTTTCAGACCATGAAGGCTCCTTCACACCTGAGTTCAGCTGAGATGGTGCCTTTCACCAGGGCAACTCATGAAACCACTTCTTCTTCCTCTTTGACCACCTCCTTACTCTGCTCTCTCCCGCAGGAGCTCTCCCAGCTCACTGTAGGTATCAGCTCTGTGTCCTCTCCCTTCTACACAGCAATTTGCAATTTCTCTACGAGTCCTACGACACAGGGCAGCTCTCTATGAGAAGATCAGGTCACTGGAAAAAGGGAGGAGGAGGCTCCAGGCAGCCTGCAGAAATGCAATTTATTAAAAGCAAAGTTGAGCAGCACAGACCCTGCTTTAATCCACGACTTCTCTGGGCAACCTGTGCCAGGGCTCCACCACCCTCATGGGAAAACATTTCTCCCTAATATCTCATCTCAATCTCCCCTCTTTCAGCTTAAAAATATTCCCCCTCATCCTATCCCTGCACTCCCTGATCCAGAGTCTCTCCCCAGCTTTTCTGTGGCACTTCACTGCTGGAAGCTGCTCTAAGCTCTCCCTGAAACCTTCTTTTTTCCAGGCCCAACTCTCTCAGGCTGTCACAGTCACTCTCTGCAAGTTCTCCAGCTTCTGCTCCATCTCAGTCCAACACCAAGCAGCTTCCCCAGTGCTCATATTTTATGGGTATTCCTATCAGAAAAAAAAAAAAGAAAAAAAAAAACCCAAAATTCACAAAAAAGATGGGTTTCTGTAACTAAAGAAATTCTGTTGAGAGAGATAAATCCATGTGGATTTTTCCCTAGTCCCAATCCATGCTGGGGCATGATTGCAGAGGCTTTGTCGCCCTCAGAGAGGTAGGAGGGCAGTGCAGACCTGATCCATTGCCACTGGGACCAAGAGTGCAGAAACAGCTTTGTCTTTAGCAGGGACTTTCAGAAGGGCCTTTCAAAAGTTAGAAATTGTCCCCATGTGAAACCTGTCTTAGCATCAGTAGCTCTGAGGTATCCACTGCTCCTCTGGGCAACCTGTGCCAGGGCTTCACCACCCTCATGGGAAAACATTTCTCCCTAATATCTCATCTCAATCTTGAATCCTGGGTTCAGTTCTGGGCCCCTCACCACTAGAAGGATGTTGAGGCTCTGGAGCGAGTCCAGAGAAGAGCAACAAAGCTGGTGAGGGGGCTGGAGAACAAGAGGAGCAACGGCTGAGAGAGCTGGGGGTGTTTAGCCTGGAGAAGAGGAGGCTGAGGGGAGAGCTCATTGCTCTCTGTAACTACCTGAAAGGAGGTTGTAGAGAGGAGGGAGCTGGGCTCTTCTTCCAAGTGACAGGGGACAGGACAAGGGAGAATGGCCTCAAGCTCCACCAGGGGAGATTTAGGCTAGAGATTAGGAGGAAGTTTTTTACGGAAAGGGTCATTGGGCATTGGAACAGGCTGCCCAGGGAGGTGGTTAGTCACCTTCCCTGAAGGTGTTTAAGGGATGGGTGGACTAGGCGCTGAGGGACATGGTTTAGTGTTTGATAGGAATGGTTGGACTCAATGAACCGATGGGTCTTTTCCAACCTGGTGATTCTATGAGTCTGTGATTCTATCCCATATAACAAGAGATGACAGCTTCTGTCCTTGCATCACCCAGCCCAGTGATTTGGTCATCTCTGAACAATGCTGATCTGCAACGGGTATGGTAGGTAACAGGCACCTCTTTAACAGTCCTTTCCTTTTCTTCCTTCTCCCAGTGCCACTGACCTGTGCCTCCACCTCACCTCTGTGCTGCCATGGCCACGCTAGAAACACTGCCCGTTCTTAGTGACCCAACCTACCCCAGCCTGGAGAACTTCCGCAGTTTTGCTCCCCGGCCATCCCAACCCACCTCCCAGAGCACCATGGGGAGCGTGGGCAGCGGAGTCGCCAACGACCAAGAGTTCGCCATGAAGAGCGTGGGGACCAGGACGCAGAGCAGTGGCCGGCAGACGGAGGGTTCTCGCAATGGGTACTCCACACGAGAGGTCTCCAATCGCTACTCCGGTGAGGAGAAGATATACAAGTCGGAGAAGGTCTCTAACTCCCTCTACATCAATGGTGACCTGCGCAAGAGCGAGAAAGTGAAGATGGACATCTGCGGGAATGTGACCACCAACAACGAGAAGAACATGCCGCCTCCTCCCCAGTACCGAGAGCCCAGTAACCCACCAAAGATATTGCCAATCTCCGGCAAGCTAGACCAGGTGAGAATTCCCACCTCCTGGAGCATCGTGATGACCGTGGCACATCTCTGAAAACAGAGACCAAAAAGCCTGGGGTAATGGCACAATCCTGATAGATAGTTTGAGTCTTATTATATAAATGGCATCATTTGATGTTGAGGCTCTGGAGTGAGTCCAGAGAAGAGCAACGAAACTGGTGAAGGGGCTGGAGAACAGGCCTTATGAGGAGCGGCTGAGAGAGCTGGGGGTGTTTATCCTGGAGAAGAGGAGGCTGAGGGGAGACCTCATTGCTCTCTACAAATACCTGAAAGGAGGTTGTGGAGAAGAGGGAGCTGGGCTCTNATGGGAACGGTTGGACTCGATGATCCGATGTGTCTCTTCCAACCCGGTGATTCTGTGATTCTGTGATTTTTATGTACAGATAATATAATCCCTCTTACTTTCAAGGGGTTGAGCAAAGGGGAATGCCAGTTCTTGAGGAACCCAAGAGCATAATAACAAATCTTCCATAACTTAGTTTCCAGCTCAGTTAAGCCTATAATTAAATCACTGTCTATTCCAACCTGCCCAAGATGCTGTACCTGCCGTCATATTGACAGGGGAGGAAGCTGAAGTCAGCTCTTATTTCAGTAGGTCCGGCATCTGAGTCACAATCTTATATTTTGTGCCATTTATAGGCATTTCCAACAGCCCACTGCCACCAAAAGGTGTTGTTTGAAAGCAGCTATGACCATCTGTTCCAAATCCTGGTGCTTCTTGTGAGGGACAAGTTGACAAGGCTTGAAAAGCAATCCTGTAAGCATTATAATAGACTCGTAGAATAGAATCTTAGAATGGTTCGGGTTGGAAGGGACCTTAAAGCTCATCCAGTTCCACCACCACCCCCCCTGCCATGGGCAGAGACAACTCGCGCTAGACCAGGCTGCTCAAGGCCCCATCCAACCTGGCCTTTAACACCTCCATTCAAGCACAGCCCTCATGGGTCATGTCAGCTTCAAGGAGCAAACATCTCCCAAGCCTGGAGGAGCAGCAGCCCCAGAGCCTTCTGCTCTGCTTGAGCAACTCCCATAATTTGTGCCCTGGGGACGCTGCCTTGTGTGGTATTATTTCTGCAGCACTTGGTGGCCTTGTCTCCTGGGTTGTCAATCCACCAGCCCCTGGAGTCCATCTCAGTCCTGCATGCCAGGCACCAGGCTTTTGGCCTCCACCAGGGCTTGTTGTGTTCTTCCTGAAAGGCATTTTCACAAAGTCTTTGCTAATACAAAGCAGCTTCTTCTGGATTAATTCTCACCTAAATTTCAACCTGCAGTAGGGGAGACTCAATTCCATTTTGAAGAAACTTCTTTTTCTGTGGGTCCATTCACAAGGCAAGGAATGTGCAAGGTTTTAAAATCCCTTCTAAATCCCTCGCAGCTGCGGGCCATCCTTCCCCCAGCATTGCTTATGGCTGTAGGATACACAAATGCTGAAATGAAGAGCAGTTTCAGCACGTTCGTTGCCTATTGTCACTGCTGGGATCACAGCTCTTGAGTCACCTTCCCTGGAGGTGCTTAAGGGACGGGTGGACGAGGTGCTGAGGGACATGGTTTAGTGTTTGATGGGAACAGTTGGACTCGATGATCTGGTGGGTCTCTTCCGACCTGGTGATTCTATGATTCTATGATTCTATTCCTGTCCAAGCACAAGCAGGATATGATGTCCACACATGGGAGCAATGACTGCTGACAGGAAGAAAATGTAATGCTCCTGGGACAAATCAGCTGCTAATCCAAGGGTTTAATTCAGCTTTCAGCAAAAGGGCAAAGCACCCTCAAAACTGTGTGTCTTTCATATCATAGAATCATAGAAACATTAAGGTTGGAGAAGACCTATAATATCCTCAAGTCCACCCACCAGCCCAACACCACCATGCTTACTAAAGGACTGGAAGACTGTATTTTGTTCAAATGCACTTTGTTTTGCCCAAATCAAAGAGTTGGTTTGGTGAGGTCTGGCAGGCAGGGGGCAACCCTCCTTCTTGCAAAGAACGCTAAATGTTGTTCAGCCTGGAGAAGAGGAGGCTGAGAGGAGACCTCATTGCTCTCTACAACTACCTGAAAGAAGGTTGTGGAAAAGAGGGAGCTGGCCTCTTCTCCCAAGTGACAGGGGACAGGACAAGAGGGAATGGCCTCAAGCTCTGCCAGGGGAGATTTAGGCTAGAGATTAGGAGGAAGTTTTTCACAGAAAGGGTCATTGGGCATTGGAATAGGCTGCCTAGGGAGGTGGTTGATTCACCTTCCCTGGAGGTGTTTAAGGGATGGGTAGACGAGGTGCCGAGGGACATGTTTTAGTGTTTGATGGGAACGGCTGGACTCGATGATCCGGTGGGTCTTTTCCAACCTGGTGATTCTATGATTCTATGATTCTAAGAGGAGCCAAGGAGAATTCTAGGGAAAAGTCACTCACATCTGGGGGGAGTTAAGATTTCCTTTTTTAAGTTGAGACAAGACCCCTCATGTTAAATCCCCAGTAGGGTGTAGAATCAACAAAACAGAGTCATTAAGGTTGGAAAAGACCTTTAAGATCATCAAGTCCAACCATCAACATGGTACCAACATGCCTACTAGACCATGTCCTGAAACACAACATCTACATGTTTTTTGAACACCTCCAGGGCTGGTGACTCCACCACTTCCCTGAGCAGCATCTTCCACTGCTTCACCACTCTTTCAGTAAAGAATTTATTCCTAATATCCAATCCAAAACTCCCCTGGGGGTTTCAGTGTAACAAAGGTGGAAAATATGGAGCTGGCCCAAGACACCTTAGCTCCATCAGCCCCACCCTGTGCTGATATGTCTCTTTTGTGTGTTGTTATCAAGCTTCCTGCCGTGTTTGATGCGTGGTCCTTT
Source organism: Piaya cayana (assembly GCA_013389865.1). Lineage (NCBI taxonomy): Eukaryota > Metazoa > Chordata > Aves > Cuculiformes > Coccyzidae > Piaya > Piaya cayana. The sequence continues at coordinate 23,235 of WAAB01005040.1, forward strand.
TTCCTTTTGCAGAGCAATGAGCCCTTAGTTAGACCCTCAGCCTTTAAACCAGTAGTTCCTAAAAACTTCCATTCCATGCAGAACCTCTGCCCGCCGCAGAGCAACGGGGCGACAGAGAACAGAAAGAGCTTGAACCACACCAACAGCAATAGCCCGTCCGCGCCCAAAAGTGGACTCGACAAGAGCAGCCTTAACAGGACTACAAACCAAGTGGGGGGCCTTTCGGATTCAGGCCGTAACTCGTTAACGAGCCTGCCCACTTACGGGACGGGCTACAGCCAGCACGTGGGTCCAATGAGCGCCTCCACGAGCCACATCAACCGCATCGGCACAACCTACGTGGACAAGAACATCGTGGGATACAACGGGATATCTACCTCAGACAGCGGGCGGTCGTCGAGCAAGAGCACCTCTTCGTTCAACAGACTGAACCATCTCAACGAAACGATGCCTTTCCACTCGCCTTCCACGGACGACATCATCCAAGACCTGGAAGACCGGCTGTGGGAGAAGGAGCAGGAGGTCCTCCAGATGCGAAGGAACTTGGATAAAAGCGAGGCAGCCATCTTCCAGGTGTTTGAGGAGAAGCAGAAGATCTGGGAAAGGGAAATGGAGGACCTGCGGCAAAACTACGCCAACAAATTGCAGCAGGTCTCCAAAAAGGCCCAGCGGGCCCAGCAGGCCCTGCAGCTCCAAATCTTCAAGCTCCAGCAAGAGAAAAAAAAACTCCAGGACGATATGGGACAACTCCTCCAGCAACGAGAGGAGCTGGAGAAGAAATTTGTGGCTTTCAAGAAGGAACAGGCTGAGTTTCTCCCAAAGATTGAAGAGACCAAGTGGGAGGTAAGTTGTAGCAGATCTGGAGTGAGATTTTCACTGAGGGTTCTGATAGCCCAAAATACCTTCCATTTGGTTATGGGTTGGTGGCCTCCAGGTAACAGATGACATTTGGCCTGAGTTCCAAATCTGTAGTTTGAATTAAACCAAGTGCGATTTTTTGTGCACACCTCCCGTGCTCATTAATAATTTGGCTTCCCAGTCAGGTCACTCCGACACGTACCATTTGAATCCAATTTCAGTGCCTACAGGTCTTTCCATCCAGGTATTTGTGCCCACCAAAAATGCATTTAAGTCTATTTTAATTAAATTCTTCTGACACCTGCAACTGGGCAAACCTTGAAACTGCTTTTACAAATATTTGACTTCCTTTTCTATTTAAGAATAAAGCAAGTGAGCTAAGAATGGCACCGATAGCCAAGTCTACCTCATGCTTTCCATTATAACACACTGTTTTCTGTTGCTAATAAGTTTATCTCTCCTAAAAGGCTGAAAGGCAAATTCCTCTTTCTAGTTCTCCTTACTTTTTTTTTTTTT
>WAAB01005041.1:19205-33794 GCA_013389865.1 Piaya cayana
CACTCAATGCCTTCATCCAGGTCATTGATGAAGACATTGAACAGGGCTGGACCCAGCACTGAGCCCTGGGGGACCCCACTTGTGACTGGCCTCCAGCTGGATTTAACTCCATTTACCACCACTCTCTTTAAGTTGATTAAAGCCTAGTACATTAAAGTTAATGAGAAAATTTTTAGTCCTTCCCCTCTTGCCTACAGGACTTGAGCCTCAGGAGCCAAACCAGTACTTCTAACCAATATGAAATTCAGCTCAAGAAAACACTGAATCAAATAACTCTTCCAACTCTGCATGGAATTGCATCATGATGCTAAGCTCTTGCAAATTTTTTCTGTTCCAGAAGACAGTCATGCAGAATCAGATCTAAATGAGTCTGTGTTTGAGTGCCCATTCTCAGCTCAACAGGATTATGTGCCTTCCAGGATTTGCCGTGATTGTGAAAACAAAGACTGAAGTAGGTTATGTATTTACATGATTCGCAGCTCCTTCAAGTGTAGGTGGTTTGTCTCCCCTCTGCCAGAAGCAGCTCCAGAGGATCCAGTGCAAGGGCCTTCGTCGTAACTTCACACAAAGCCAACCCCGGAACAGAGGGAGCAATGCAGGAGAGAGATAAATGTCCAGTTAATCCAAACAGTGCTTTATCCCCTAATTCAGACGCTTAGAAGATTTAACAAGAGGAGAGCTCCTATGTAGCCTGCACATATGTGCTAGAGAATGGTCAACGTGCCCTGAAGTTTGATAATCTGAGTAAAAATGGATTTGAGAAATTGATTTGGATTAACTTGATCTGCGTTTTAGTGGAAAGATTTGGAATTCTAAGCAAGAAGCTTAGCTACGATTAACTCATTTAAACACTTTCACAGCTATATGAATTCCCAGTGCCCCAAGCTATAGGAGATTTACCCTTTGGACATTAAGCTGAACGTCATTTGGGGGTTCTCCCGCCCTTCTCCTCCATCTCTGTTCACTCTCCAGATTGTTTCTCATCATAGCAACTCTTTCCTTCCTTTCGCAGTAAAGAGGCTGGAGAAATCACAACGTGGGAATATCTCCCCATCATTCTCACCTGGTTGTGATTTCCTCCACCCCTCGGTTGTAAAAAAGATGATCCGAGTCACATTGAAGAAGCCCAATGACAAAGAGTCAGCTATGCAGCTGCTGTTGTAGACTGGCACACAAACCCTTGAATGGGAAGGGGAACCTGGCTGTACCCCTCTGCTTAGACCCTACCCAGTGATAAGAATTAGTCCTTGAAGGGAGGTTGTAGAGAGGAGGGTGCTGGGCTCTTCTCCCAAGTGACAGTGGACAGGACAAGAGGGAATGGCCTTAAGCTCCACCAGGGGAAATTTAGGCTGGACATTAGGAAAAAATTTTCACGGCAAGGGTCATTGGGCAGTGTCAGAGGCTGCCCAGGGAGGTGGTTGATTCACCTTCCCTGGAGGTGTTTAAGGCACAGGTGGATGAGGTGCTGAGGGACATGGTTTAGTGTTTGACAGGAATGGTTGGACTCAATGATCCAGTGGGTCTCTTCCAACCTGGTGATTCTATGATTCTATACGATTTGTTCCTTGGCACTTTCCCATTATATGTGGGAATTTCCAAATTATATATGACCATCCAGAGAATTTATGCTGCTTTATCCTTGCCTCTAGACCTGTCAGGACTCATTGTCTTTGCCTACACTAATGAATTCAATTAAATGATGTAATGTGCCCAAAAAGCGTCACACAGCCACCCACAATCACGTTATTTGTGGGGCACTGATCAGACCTAGGACGACTTGCAGAGCACGGTCATGACTCACAGGTTAGTGCAGGGCCTCATAGACAATTTAGCTGCACTCATCCTAATTTGGGGATTAGAAGGATTAATATAAGCATAAATTGCACCAATTGGCCTCAGAGCCAAAGGTGGATCCTCACCCATTTTATTTGATAGCACAGATTGATGTTAATGGGAAACTAAGAACACAACGGGCAGCTCCAGAGTTCCTTGGTGTGACAGATGCTGAGGAGGGGGCAGTGGTGTCGGAGAGGGGCAGCCACTGCTGCTGAGAAGTCAGTGAAATGTGGTTCGCCTCCCTGTTTGCCAAAAAGAAAGGATCTGCCTGAAAAAAAAACTAATATTACACCATAAGCTGCAGTGCACGCCTGTTGTTTCAGGATAAGGAATAAGGCTACTTGCTCACAGGTAGCCCAGAAGAAGCTGACACTGAAAGCAGAGAAGTCCTCAAAAGATGGAACATTTTCTATCAATTAGATAAAATGAACTATGAAATTCCAGTGCTAGAGCTCATCACAGATGCTCAATTTTTCCCATAACTTCTTTTTTTCCTAGGAAGAGACCATGATTTTTTTTAATCTCCACAGGAATGTTCGGGGGGGGGTTGTTTTCTGTTGGTTTGTTTCCTTCCCAAAGGAGGGGGAGGATCTGTTTTCAGGACTAAAAGCACCTGGAAACAAAATGCATGATTTATACCAGACCATACAAAATTTATGCTTTGGCTCTTCACATTTCTTGAGCCTCGCTGGTGAAAACTGGTGTTTTGTGTCCAGACGCAACCTATTGCAAGGCAGATGTCTAACCTTAAGCTGCTTCTCAGTGCAGAGATACAAGCTGTGCTTCCTCATTCAGACACTTTTGCTTTAATTCTTTTGGGTTTTACTGCTTTTTTATTGCTTTTCCTTATGTTTCTAATTAAAAAAATAATAATTTTTTAGGATCAAACACACAAAAGATGAACCAAAACAAAGTCTTGTTTAGAGAGCACGATCTGAGCCTTTCCAGCAAGATTAAGCTGCTCTTAGCACTAAATGGCAAAGTCTCGCTCCAGAAGCCCAGGCAAGACAACATACAGAGAAAACCAAATTTAATTAGAAATGTAGCTTCAATTAGTCAAAGTGAATTAAATCACTTACATGGAAACTCCATGCAATAACTATGAGGTTCTTTCTCTCTTTCGTTCACTAAAATATTAAAGTAAATGCCCAGTGCATTGGATTCACTGTCCTCTGGGGTAACGTGCTACAAAGTGTGATGTAAGGGGGAGTTAGAGCTGCAGAGAAAAGTAGGTTCCTATCCTGAACACTTAACTCTACTGTGGTCCTCAGGATCCAGCACGCCGCTCTCTGAAACACCTCCACTCAAGTTCTTCAGAGCCTCAAATTTCTCTCACTAGCCCTAAGCAAAACCACTGAGACATTACATTGCCTCCCAGAACTTAGATCGGAGCAAACCAGACCTTGAAGTCTCTGAAATCCATAGTTTTCACTGAGGAAATGCAGCAGAGATGGATAGTTTATTAGAGACCTAGACTTCTACTCAGGGCTGTGAATTTACCTTGTTTATATGTTAGCTTAGAGTTAGCTGCAATGCCTAAAGCACGTTGTGGGCACATCTGTGAATCATAAAATCATTAAGGTTGGAAACAACCGCTATGATCATCAAGTCCAACCATCAGCCCCGTACAAAGTGCCTATTAAACCATGTCACGAAGAGCCACATCTGCACAGGTTTTTTTTAACATCTCTAGGCTGCTTCCCTGGGCAGCCTGTTCCAATGCTCCACCAACCTTTCAGTAAAGATTTTTTTTTTCTAATATCCTAAAGGGTCTTCTGCACCCTTCACAAGAGAGGAATAGGAAAACTAATGAAAACTTTCAAAGGCTGCTCTCCAAGATGAAGCTTAATCCTGGCGTACTCTGGCTGAACAGTTATGGAGTGAGAATAACCCTGTGGTAAATTATTTTCCTTGCACCAGCTCAATTTCAAGATTATAATTCACAACACTTCACTTCTTTCAGCCTAAACAAAAACACCGATGGCTTTACTAGTGCCCACGATTACGTAGTTCTGTGTTTATGCTTTTGCCTTTTAAAAGACTTTTGGGGTTTTGCCCCAAAGCTCAAGATGAGCATTATAAATTGCTTGTTGTAGAGAAGAAAATAAACACTTGTTGCATACATGGATTTGCTTTCAAAAAGTTAGAAGAGAGTTTACGAGAAAAATCTCAGGAAACCAACCTCTTTAATGATGGCTGTGCCATGCTTTTCTGCTTATGATAAACAGAGGAGAGCTGACGTTGCTCAGCTCAAATGGTGTTTTCAGCACAGATCTGGGAAAGAGCCAGAGCTTCTTTTAGTTAATTTGTCAGAGTAGATTAATTTTTCAGCAGCCCATTACTGCAACGCAGCCTGCCCAGCTTCAATCTTCGTTGTGAAAAGCCGGTGATACTGAGCTGACAGCAGTTGTGGGCAGACAGAGCCCAGACGTGGTACGGAGCTGCAAGAACGTACTGATGACATCTCAAGATCATGAGCTTGCTGCTCATGAGAAAGACTTGGAAGATGTTTTTCAACAAGAGCCAATCTACTTCCACAATCAGGCAATCAGTTCCCAAATGAATCAGTCCCAGAATCACAACTCCTGCATCTTGGATAATATCTGTCCTTGGCTTCCAGTTCTAAGGGGACACCAAGAAAAAGAATATATAGCATAACCGTTATTTCGAGCACTAGATATCAAACCCTGAAGTATTCCCCTAAACATTTAAACATGGGCATGGTTTAGAGATTGGTGGGAATGGTTGGACTCGATGATCCAGTGGGTCTCTTCCAATTTGGTGATTCTATAATCCTATGATTTACCACTGCCTCTCTCACTTAACACCAGTAGGAAGATCTGATGAAGATCAAGTCCCAGGAACTACAGATGACAAAGGCAAAGCTTTTTCTTTATCTAAAATTTACATCATTGAGACAGTGAAGGTTAAATGTGCCAAAATCATGAGGATCTCAGTGACCTTTATCAGGAGGGATGAGGTAAAAAAATGTACACTTTTCTGAGGGGGACGAAGCAATTGCAAGTTCTGAGATTTCAAGGAATCTCTATTGGAGTAACACAGATCCTGGCAATGATTCTCACTGTTACTTTATTGTGGGCTCTGTACTATGACAGAAGGGATCCTGGGGCGGATCAGATCATGGTCCTCAGGACTGATGCCTCACAGCAGCTGTCACGTCATTCCGTAGAGCTACTGAAACCAAGCCTAACAAGGATCTTTGAACACTCACCCATGGCAAACAGCTTTAATACACACTTTGAAATGGAAGAGCTATAGGTGATGCGATAAATCTGAGAGGTCACAAAGAGTTTTAACTGGTTTTTTTTAGTTGTTTTTTTTAATGTTTCATCAAGTTGGTTAGACTCGATGATCCGGTGGGTCTCTTCTGACCTGGTTATTCTATGATTCTATGAAATAAATAGTTGTTATCTCCATTTATCCAAGGGTTACTATAGTCAGAGCCCCTGTTCTCCTGTTCAAGTGCACTGGCGGAGTGTTAGTCCTGTCCCTGCTTCCAGCCTCCTGTTTGCAAAGCCAAGAGAGTCAAACACCGATGTTGTTAGCTTGTAGATTAAGTACCTGAGAAAACCAGGTCTACTTCAGACAAAGAGGTGGTTTTGTCTTTAGCAAAGCCAGAACATTATACTTTTCACTCCTGCAGTGGGAGTTTTAGCCGATTTCATTGATGCATTTATTTATCTTCTCTCTCACACAAATAAAAACAGCATAACTCTATTGAAGCTACCGCTGCAGCATCTGACACTGCACCAATGTAGAAGCTCCTTTGTAGTTCACTTGTTTTTAATTAATGAGTCGGTTGCAAGGACCTTCTTCACCTCCTATGTATATATACACAAAACAGATGAAGCATCAATAACTAAAACTAATGTGATGTTAAAAAGCAGCATGAAGCGAAGATCAGGCCCTTTGCCATCTGTTCTCCTGGCTGTTCTTTATTCAAAAGCAAGATCTACTGCATATACATCGGCTTTGCCTGAATGAAAAAGCATTTGCATACATCAGGTTACATGTTGGGAGGGTTAAGCCTGAAATTCATGAGCAAATCATGGAATCTTAGAATACTTAGGCTTGGAAGGGACATTAGAGATCATCTAGTTCCAACCCCCTGCCATGGACAAGGACATCCCACTAGATCAAGTTACCCAAGGCTCCATCCAACCCGGCCTTGAACACCTCCAGCAATGGGGCAGCCACAATTTCCCTTGGCAACCCATTCCAGTGTCTTAACACTCTCATGATGAAGAAATTCTTCCTAATCCTTAGACTAAATCTCCCCCTCTCTGGTTTATCCCCATTCTCCCTTTTCCTACCACCACAAGCCTTTATGAATAGTCCCTCTCCAGATTTCTTGTAGCCCCTTCAGGTACTGGAAGGTCGCTATAAGATCTCCTCGGAGCCTTCTATTCTCCAGGCTGAACAATCCCAACTCTCTCAGCCTGTCCTCATATGAGAGGTGCTCCAGCCCTCGGATCATCCTTGTAGCCTCCTCTGGGCCCATTACAACAACTCCATCCCCTTCTTAAGTTGAGGATTCCAGAGCTGACCCCAATCCTCCAGATGAGGTCTCCCAAGAGAGGAATAGAGGGACAGAATCCCCTCCCTCACCCTGCTGGCCACGCTGCTCTGGATGCAGCCCAGGACACGGTTGGTTTCTGGGCTGCGAGCACGCATTGCCAGCTCATGTTGAGCTTCTCATCGTCAATTTACAATAACGAAGTAAATACAATTAGTTCACATTCCATCCTGGAAAACGGAGGATATTTCATAGCCAGTGTCTAAATATGTCAGTGGTAAATCACATCCCACCAGTGAACTGAATTGGCCGCGTAGCACCAGCCACACTAAGCTGTTTACAAGAAAAGATGAGATATTTCTTTTGCCGAAGATAAAGAGACCTTTTCCCACACACAAATAAGTTTTCACTGATGAAACTGCACCGTGTTTTGTAAATAAAATTTCTAAGGCTTGGGCTTTCATCCAAAAGGACTAAGTAGACTATTGGAGACTATGTCATGGCTTAGGTCCTCCAGGACTACAGCTGGGAGGGAATTTGGAAAGCCAAAAGTGTTGGGGAGAGGGATCTGCAGAGTAGGGTGCTTGGAGTCAAGGGACAGAAGGACCATGGATTGATGCATTTGGGGCTGAAGGTTGCCAAGGAGAAGTAGCCCATTCCTTGATGCACTCAGCCCTCAGCAAGCAGACTGGCAAGAGGCTCAGATTCACCATCCTCATCCCGTCTCGTCCTGGTGGTTTTTGTTCTCCCCTGGTCCACAGGACAATCTGCTAAGGGTTGCAGCATTGCTGGCGCTGTGAACCCTGACACAGCCCTGGATAAGGAATCCTGCTGAGGTGTTGTTATGATAGAGGAGGCACTGCGGGATGGGAGGTCCCAAAAATATGTCAAGATTGCAGAGCTGCACCTTTCAGGGTCTTGTCAGATGGCGTTCAGCCTTCTCTCCCAGGAAATCCATCCGTAAGTTCTGTCAGATGAGCTCCTTCATCTTCAGGCTGTATCATTAGCAATCACTCTTTCTCTTCTCTTTTCTTTTATCAGTTCACAGAAGCAACCTCGTCATTGCCAGATGACTTCCAGTTCCAGGAGAAGAATCTTGCATTGGTTTTGGATGCAATTCAGCATTTCTGACTCACGTTGCGTTGCTCGAGCCCTCTTGAGCCTTTTCTCTGAAATTGTCCTTTAATAAGATGCCAGAAATACACAGATGCTTTACTGGTACTGTAATCACACTGGGAACTCGGACACCTAGGACAGCTATGGACTGAAACAACACTCTCAGATCCTCCTGGGTCGTTACTTTGGAGCAATACAGTGTTGTTTCCAGAAAAGAAAGTAATTCATACGAAGAACTGTTTAGAAAAAAACATCCAATGCCTCTGAGCTTGGCTGTTCCTGGGTGGTCTAGAGGCTCCAAAAACACAGGAGCTGGAGGGAGAACTACTTCTGTCCCTTCTAAACAATTCATTCATTTAAACAAAAGTCCTGCTACACCGAGAATGAGGCAAGGGCCGTTCCACATAAAAAGGGATTTTAAAGACATTTGCAAGAAAGGGAATGTACAAATTGATGCCTTTTTAAAAGCCAAAGGATGATAAGTGCTCTGAGGAGCTTATGNCTGCCTTTTCAAAAGCTCAAAGGATGCTTTTCCAGCACGGCACCGCATCCCCAGATAAGTGCTCTGAGGAGCTTATGTTTCCCTCACAGATACAGAATAAAATCAGACTCCAAACACAACCAGAAAATAAACAAGCCGAGTCAATGCCCTGAAAGGAATTAAAGGTGCCCTTCCACTTAGATGTCCCATATCAAGGGGGTTTAATGCCACTTTCCATCATTATAGCTCACATTTCTTCATGAAGCTGTAATAGAAGGGGAGAGGAGGTGTTTTGCTCATAGCTCCAGGAAAGAAATTTGACTTTGTTTCCGTCTGTTGTCACTATTTGTCCTCAGAAAGTGTTTGCTCCAAAAACATAAGCTTATTATGCAGGAGAAATGATTGAAGTTCTCAAGAGGTGCCAAAGTGGCGACGTTTGCATTTGGCAAAGGGCACAAAGCCTTGGTAGAAATAGGTCGCCATCAAGACCGCATTTACCTTGTTCAAGCTCGGCCTCAACATGAGGATTTTCTGTCCTTCGCAGTCACACAGATTTGCTCAGAACATTGTCCTTCAACGGAAAAGAAAAATCAAAAGCAAAGTCTTTATTTTTCACTTCTATCTCCCAAACAGTTCAACAGAAAGAAGGCAGATGAACTAATGAAAGCCAAGATGCATCCTGATTCCATGAAAAACATGGAGTTTACTCAGCAGTTAGTGGGAAAAAGGTTGCACAGGTCCCCAGCCAGCTAGGAGAAATAGAGAAGGAGGAGTGCCATAATTTAGAGTCCTAGCCATAACTGGAGAATCTAGGGGTGAAATGGAGGAGGACTCTAAGAGGTTGCTAAGCAAAGCAGTAGCGAAGGAGGGACTGGGACACCTCAAAGAAAAATGCTTCAAGGGAATGTTTAATTGGGCATTAGCACAATTTCACACCCTTCTCTAGTCGTTAGAAGTTCATCTAGAAGAACAGCTGATAAGAACAGTTTGCATCAGAAACGGCATGACCAGCAGGTCCAGGGAGGTTCTTCTCCCTCTGTACTTGGCACTGGTGAGACCGCTCCTCGAATCCTGTGTGCAGTTGTGGGCCCCTCACCACAAGAAGGATGTTGAGGCTGTGGAGCGAGTGCAGAGAAGAGCAACGAAACTGGTGAAGGGGCTGGAGAACAGGCCTGATGAGGAACGGCTGAGAGAGCTGGGGGTGTTTAGCCTGCAGAAGAGGAGACATGGCTTAGTGATTGATAGGAATGGTTGGAGTCTATGATCTGGTGGTCTATTCCAACCTGTTTATTCTATGATTCATTACATAAGCAAGTGTCTGCACTTCCCAGAGCATCCATTGCACGTATGCTTCTGAGTGGCTTTCACGTAGTCATCGTTCAGCAAACACAAAATTCACAATGTCAGGATCCAAGGAAAAGGCAGAAAGATGCCACAGGAGATTGTAGGCTGGATATTAGGAAAAGGTTCTTCCCTCAGAGGGTGGTGGAGCACTGAAACAGCTGCCTGGGGAAGCAGTCACGGCACCAAGCCTGATAATATTCAAGAAACTTTTCGACAAAGCCTTCAGCCGCATGATGTGAATGTTGGGGTGTCCTCTGCAGGGACAGGAGTTGGATTCGATGGCCCTTGCGGGTCCCTTCCAACTCAGGACATTCTATGATTCCATGACCATACCAAGAACTCAGGGTTCTCTGATCCAAACCTCTAAATAGTGATGGTTACCCCACTGTTGCTGGAATAGGTCCATTAGTGGTGGGTAACAGAAGCCCCCCAACACAATTTATTTGCTTCAATTCTACTAAACTACCACATCCACTCAGAGTAAGCGAGCTCCTTCAGACCAGAGGGGTAGTGTGTGCACACCTGTTGTAACATAAAGTTGAGCTGCAGTGGAATGAATCAAAACCACTACTGCCCTGTTGGTGAAGTAAAGCTTAACTGTGACAGTCCTTGAGGCAACTGGATAAATAAACTAACAGAGAAAGGGAAAATGGAGTAAATTACATGAGGAGGCAAACTGCACCAATTATAATAAGTAGACAAGGAAAAGCAACCAACGCTCTGTCAATTTTTTCCAGGTATCTAAGGACACTAGAAACTCAGTTTGTAATATTAAAACTTCACTGTGGTGGAGACCTCAGTAACGAATGTGAGCAGAGGGATTTCTGGGCCAGTCTAAGATGATTAATTGCTTCTGATGCCTCCATAAACTTAAGAGAGTCCGTGCAGCACAGGAGGAAATTCAGATTCCCCTCAGCACCACAAGCACATGCTTTATATCCTGGCTGTACAACAGCTAAGTGAGCACACGTTATTTGCACAGCCCCCAGGGTGCTGGGGAAGGTGGCAGGCAAGGGGTTAAGTAGTGGCATTGCGGTTTCTGGAAGGGAAGAGCACGCCTCATTAACTGGCTGGAATTCATCGAGGATATGAACACCAGGGTGGACATGGAAAAGGCAGCAAGCTCCATATTACTGAGATTTTCAGGGTACATTGAGCACAGGTCAGTGCCGATGGCCTGGGTGATAGTGGGATGCGAAAGCATCAGTGAGAAGTTCAAGGGCGTTGGGGAGCAGGTGGGAGAGCACAGTGGGTATCTAACTGGAACAACTCACCTCTCTGTCGTTTCTCCACACACAACTGTGACGTCTTGTAGAACCAGCTCCATCTGTCATAGAATCATAGAATCACCAGGTTGGAAGAGACCCATCGGATCATCGAGTCCAACCATTCCTATCAAACACTAAACCATGTCCCTCAGCAACTCATCTACTCATAACTTAAAACACCTCCAGGGAAGGCGAATCAACCACCTCCCTGGGCAGCCTGTTCCAATGCCCAATGACCCTTTCTGTGAAAAAAATGTCTAGCCATGTGGTTCCCCTTTAAACCAACTGACCATGCAACTCAGAGTCCAGGATTCTTCTGTTCTCCTCCATTATAAAATTATATAAATAAACTGAGGCATAAAGAATAGATTCTCATGGAAAATGACCTCAGCTTCTTTTTTGTCCAAATGGTCACTGNCCACCAGCCAAGAGGATAACTAATCTGTGATTGACCATCATGTCCAAACCATCATTTCCACATATTCAGCTTCTCCCAGGAGTGAGACCCTTTATTTTCCAACCCATCACGTTCCTTTACAAAGCTAACATGGTATGAGCTGTTGAACTGTAATTGAATGGTTCTGTGGTTGTTAATCCAAGTATCCTGTAATTTGCAGAAGTGTGAAAGCTTCCAGCTATGTGGCACACGCACTTCTCAAGGTTCACTTGCCATTAGCCTGCACCCCAGAAGACAGGACACAGCAACAGTGACGGTGTCTCCTTTAAATCATAGAATCATAGAATCACCAGGTTGGAAGAGACCCACCGGATCATCGAGTCCAACTAACACTAACCCATCAAACACTAACCCATGTCCCTCAGCACCTTGACCACTCATGCCTTAAACCCCTCCAGGGAAGGTGAATCAACCACCTCCCTGGGCAGCCTGTTCCAATGCCCAATGACCCTTTCTGTGAAAAAAATGTCTAGCCATGTGGTTCCCCTTTAAACCAACTGACCATGCAACTCAGAGTCCAGGATTCTTCTGTTCTCCTCCATTATAAAATTATATAAATAAACTGAGGCATAAAGAATAGATTCTCATGGAAAATGACCTCAGCTTCTTTTTTGTCCAAATGGTCACTGATGAGGAAATTCAGTCATGAAACAGCAAAAGTTGATTTCAACTCCTTTATCTTTCTTGGGGAATTTATATAGTGATATTCTGGAAACAAGATCTCACTTTAATGTAAAAAATTAAATAAGCATGAAAGTAAGAGAGCAGAGCTACGCCTAAGCTTCTTCAAGAGGGATTCACATTAGCCTGGTAGAAAAGCATGTGTTATCGACACCCTGGTTCTACAAGTGTTTAAATGTTTCCTATGACATTGTGAGCACAACACAAAAGACTGAATGCAGACAGCTCCAAAGCTCTGTGCGCATAAGATACACTTATTGGGGGTAGGAAATATGGATTTACCTGATTTTCTGTATTCCAGGTGAGTGGGTTGGCTCCATTGGTTTAGAGTTAAAGGTAAACCACCAACTCCTGCCCCACAAATCTTGTAGGTTTTTTTCCCTAGACAAACCATTGAGCACTTTTGGGACAAATCCAGAAATAGTTACAGAATGACTTAAAGTCTTTTACTTACAGTAGCTCAAAGGATTGTATATTTTTTTCTTTCTCTTTAGTCAAAGCCTCTTTGGAAATGCATGGCCTTGAGACAAGAGGAGCTAGAAGGTACGTGAAAGCACTGCGTGAGCTGTAAAGACCACAAGTCTGCTTTTGTTACATCTTGTTACCTAGGGCAAGGTTGAGCTGGGCTTGTCTGCTCAACTCTGAAAAGCAACTCCACAACCTGCTCCCTTCTCTTGCAGGCTGCGACTGGAAGATTTACAGCAGCACCAGCGATGCTAAGGGACAATTGTTGATCCATTTGTAACTGTGATTTACATTTGAAGCAGTTATTTTAATCCCTCGGTTGACTACGAGGTACGCTCAGACTTACTGCACTTGCTCTTTCCTCTGGTCAAAAAAAAAAAAAATCATTTGGGAAAATCATATACATAAATCCATACATTTATAGCACTATTACAGTCGGTTTTGCAATCTATCTCCCAGGACACGGGGCTCTCAATCTGAAAATTTGTTGTCCTTTAATCGCCAGAGCTGAGGGGCTACAGGGGAAAACACATGGCCCACAAAGCTGATCCCACTGACCTCATCCTGGTGCTCTTCTCCTCTCCAGCCTCAGCAGAGCACATTCCACATTCCAGATAAAGCACAACACCTGGCAACGCAGCCAGGGCTCAGAACCTGCTTCCTGCCCCATTTCCAAACACCAAAATCACCTCCCAGGTCCACACCGAGTCTTTGCACTTGAACCTTCGCAGGCCTAGGAACAAGAATTGCTCTGAGGTAATTGTGTTGCCTTCACAGCTGAAACCACCTCTCACCGGTCAGACTCATCTCTGGTGTGTATCGTCAGCAGCACCAGCTCCAGTTACTCAGCTTTGCTCTCACCCTGCAAGGGATGGAATGCTTTTAGTGAACTCTTAAGGCATAAGCATGTCTGAGTGACTGAGGAGCACATCCCAAAGCCATGCAGGCTCCAGCAGTGTTGTGCAGACCTGAAAAAAAACAAGTATTATGACTGAGGTGGGATGAAGTGATGCAGGGAAATGACTAACAAACATATAGACAGAGAGTAGGGCGGTGNTAATTGTGTTGCCTTCACAGCTGAAACCACCTCTCAGCGGTCAGACTCATCCCTGGTGTGTATCATCAGCAGCACCAGCTCCAGTTACTCAGCTTTGCTCTCACCCTGCAAGGGATGGAATGCTTTTAGTGAACTCTTAAGGCATAAGCATGTCTGAGTGACTGAGGAGCACATCCCAAAGCCGTGCAGGCTCCAGCAGTGTTGCACAGACCTGAAAAACACCAAGTATTATGACTGAGCATATAGACAGAGAGTAGGGCGGTGATATCCCATTCTACGCTCCAAGAGACCACTGAAGGGACACTGAAATATATTTCACCTTTTTTTCCCCTCAGCTTTTTTGGCTCATTTAACATTTGCTTCTGGCTAAGGTATGATTTGGGTTTGGGGAAAAGACTCAAAGCATCATGAAATCATGAAAATCATGAAAAATCGTTAAAATCATGAAAAAATCATGAAATCATGAAAAAGCATCATGAAAAGCAGTGTGCCCAGGTGGCCAAGAAGGCCAATGGCATCTTGGCTTGGATCAGAAACGGTGTGACCAGCAGGGCCAGGGAGGTTCTTCTCCCTCTGGACTCAGCACTGGTGAGACCGCTCCTTGAATCCTGTGTGCAGTTGTGGGCCCCTCAGCACAAGAAGGATGTTGAGGCTNACAGGGGACAGGACGAGGGGGAATGGCCTCAAGCTCCACCAGGGGAAATTTAGGCTGGACATTAGGAAAAAATTTTCACGGCAAGGGTCATTGGGCACTGGCAGAGGCTGCCCAGGGAGGTGGTTGATTCACCTTCCCTGGAGGGGTTTAAGGGATGGGTGAATGAGGTGCTGAGGGACATGGTTTAGTGTTTGGTGGGAATGGTTGGACTCGATGATCCGTTGGGTCTCTTCCAACCTGGTGATTCTATGATTCTATGAAATCCCTGGGACTCTCTCACTTGGTGCTGGTAAGCTTTGAGATGCTCTCTTGAGAACCAACACATTGCTCAGGTGCTTGTTCCTGCCCACGTGCACTGCAGAAGCCAACTGATGGGCTGCAGCCAAAGGAGAAAGTGCCTCCAAGTTCCTGCATGGAGACGTCAGCCTTGATTACCTGCAGAGGCGTGTTCCTCTTCCAAACCACCTCCCTTGAGCAACATCTGTGCCAAAAGCGAGGATGCAAATTCAAACGTAATGAAGCAAACCAGAGTTTATTTAGCATTTATTACCCATTCTGTTGTCATATGTGGCTTCTTCTGTCTCCATTTTCCTCTGGTAAACATAGACCTTTTCCTTTTTTATTATTTTTTTAATAAAATATATAAAACATTGTGCATTGCTATCTATAGGAAAACTTTATTTTAACAACAT
>WAAB01005043.1:1413-45844 GCA_013389865.1 Piaya cayana
GTCATTGATGAAGACATTGAACAGGGCTGGACCCAGCACTGAGCCCTGGGGGACCCCACTTGTGACTGGCCTCCAGCTGGATTTAACTCCATTTCCCACCACTCTCTGGGCCCGGCCATCCAACCAGTTCTCCACCCAGGAGAGTGTGTGCCTGTCCAGGCCGGAGGCTGACAGTTTCTGTAGCAGAATGCCGGCAAAATTACCTCTGTAATTCTGTCAGCACTGACCTCACAAATAGTAGCATTCATACTTTAACTACTCCAAATACTTGTTCTCTAGATGTATCTTTAATGAAGGAAGTACCTCTTTTAGTTGAACAAAACCAGATATTTTATGGATCTTCTGGGGAAAACCACATAGAAATGAGTGGAAGTCTCAAAAATATTTACATATGAATTCTAAACTACTGCCAGCAGAAAGTCACAAATTCTTCTTAAAGTTTAATAAAAGCTTTTCACTGGTCTAGTAATTAATAACTATGATATGGGACATTATTTTTTAGGTGACTGTTGAAGCAGTAGTAAACAGTGATATTTGGAGCATATATACTCATTCCCCTTTGCCTACGAAATCTCTGGGAATTAGACTTTTGAAAAAAAAGTGGTCTATAAAGGTGGCAGAGGAAGCAAAATATAGCTTGTGAACTTTTCTCTTTCAAATGTCACACTGGAACTACTGGTACTATGTTTTCCTGCTTTCATGCCAGAGCGGCGAAACCACAGGTCCCATTAAAAATCCAGTTTCTTTGTTGTATTTGTGATGCTAATTGTAAATGGTATTGTAATGCTAGTAAAGAAAATGAATGTTATGTCAGAAACACTATTCAGATAATAATCTACAATCAACTGCAAATTTTTCAAGCTTTGTAACAGTTGATTTTGCAAACAAGGAGCCATGCCTTAAAATCACTGAATTATGATTTGAAGTGTATACAATTAGATTTCTGATTTTCTGGATTTTTAAATTCTACAGGTTTTTTATTACTTTCAGTTTCACAAAGAATTAGGAAAACCTGAGATGACATGTGCAATAGGAATAATTTTCATCCTGTATGATGAGACACCTAATGAAAAGACTGTCTAAATGCTATTCAAGTTCTCAAACAAAGTTCTTAAAAAGAAAATAGTTCAAATGCAATTCTAATTCAAGGAGTAATCTGTAGATTATTTTTTTGCTTATGTGACAGCTTTCTAACACAACTGAGAACTTTTCTGAGTCATTTCATGGGGACATGTTAGGAACCAAGAACTAACATGCTGTTGTGAAAAAAGTTGTTTGTTAAGGCACACTCAAATTTACAGGGAGATTATCACATGTACAGACTCAAAGAGATGTTCAACTCCCATAATAAATTGCTTCTATTACAAAATCTGTCTTTCTTTGTTAACTAAAGCACCACAGGCACTAGAATACAGCTAAATAATTACTTGTACTTTGCATTTTCCTGCTCTAAAGAATGATGGAAACCTATTTACATTATCCACAGTAGCTTTTTTTGAATAGGCAAGTATAAAGAACATAGATGTGACAGGTCTGTCCTGCTCTTCACAGGCTATTAGGCACAGAAAAGCAACCTTGAAATATTCTCTGTACTTTCAGAAGCTTTGTAGTTGTCTGAGCAACAAAATTTCTTGAACTCAGTTACAGACATCCTTAGTGCACTGTTCGGTGTCCAAGTCACAAAGGAAAATATAACTCCCTCTGCTTGACACTAGAACCTTGGATTTAGTACAAGGCTAAAAACCTTTAGTGTCTATATATTACTCAGTTATCTAAATAACTACTACAGCAGAGAACCATGGTTTGATTAAGTTACCTAAATGTAAAGATCTAGAACCATTTGAGGTGCCCAGGACAATGTAAGGAACTGGCAGATATGATACAAGAGCTGTGGAAGAATTATGTCTTTCTGGATCAGTGGCTGGAGTTCCAACAGGACCCCTGGGCATCTCAAACATCACTGGAAGTCTATTTTTAAGAAATTTAATTGAAAGAAATATATTTATATATTTATATAAATAATGATAAATAATTGATCTAATGAAATAATGATAAAATATTGATCTAATAAGGGAACATACAGAGTCACAAAATCATAGAATGNTAAATCATTACTTGTACTTTGCATTTTCCTGCCCTAAAGAATCATGGAAACCTATTTACGTTATCCACAGTAGTTTTTTTTGAGTAGGCAAGTATAAAGAACACAGATGTGACAGGTCTGTCCTGCTCTTCACAGGCTATTAGGCACAGAAAAGCAACCCTGAAATATTCCTTGTACTTTCAGAAGCTTTGTAGTTGTCTGAGCAACAACGTTTCTTGAACTCTGTCACAGACATCCTTAGTGCACTGTTCGGTGTCCAAGTCACAAAGGAAAATATAACTCCCTCTGCTTGACACTAGAACCTTGGATTTAGTACAAGGCTAAAAACCTTTAGTGTCTATATATTACTCAGTTATCTAAATAACTACTACAGCAGAGAACCATGGTTTGATTAAGTTACCTAAATGTAAAGATCTAGAACCATTTGAGGTGCCCAGGACAATGTAAGGAACTGGCAGATATGATACAAGAGCTGTGGAAGAATTATGTCTTTCTGGATCAGTGGCTGGAGTTCCAACAGTACCCCTGGGCATCTCAAACATCACTGGAAGTCTATTTTTAAGAAATTTAATTGAAAGAAATATATTTATATATTTATATAAATAATGATAAATAATTGATCTAATGAAATAATGATAAAATATTGATCTAATAAGGGAACATACAGAGTCACAAAATCATAGAATGGTTAAGATTGGAAGAGACCTCTGAGAATTATTTGGTTTAGTACCCCTGCTTGAGAAGGGCCCCCTAGGCCAGGTTGACCAGGACTTTTTCTGGGTGGCTTCCAAATATCTCAAAGTATGGAGGCTGCACAAACAATCTGGGCATCCACTGCCACTTCTCTGCCACCTGCTTAGTAAAAAAAAGTGGTCTCTTATGTTTAAATGGTACCTTCTGTGTTTCAGTTTGNTACAAGAGCTGTGGAAGGATTATGTCTTTCCGGATCAGTGGCTGGAGTTCCAACAGTACCCCTGGGCATCTCAAACATCACTGGAAGTCTATTTTTAAGAAATTTAATTGAAAGAAATATATTTATATATTTATATAAATAATGATAAATAATTGATCTAATGAAATAATGATAAAATATTGATCTAATAAGGGAACATACAGAGTCACAAAATCATAGAATGGTTAAGATTGGAAGAGACCTCTGAGAATTATTTGGTTTAGTACCCCTGCTTGAGAAGGGCCCCCTAGGCCAGGTTGACCAGGACTTTTTCTGGGTGGCTTCCAAATATCTCAAAGTATGGAGGCTGCACAAACAATCTGGGCATCCACTGCCACTTCTCTGCCACCTGCTTAGTAAAAAAAAGTGGTCTCTTATGTTTAAATGGTACCTTCTGTGTTTCAGTTTGTGCTCATGTGTCCCATCAGCGCAGAGAAGAGGGGAAGGAATCTCCTTGTTGCTTGTTGTCTTATAGGAGACCAAATATTTATATTAAAATATATTTAAATGATTATGTTTAGGACTAGATGCCCACAAAAAAAGTCTCAAATCTGCACAGCAATATATGTTATGTGGGCATATTTCCATACCTGAAAGAACTAGTAAAGCCAATATCACCTTATTTTGGATTATTATTATAAACACAGATGGCTTATTATAATTCACACACATTTTTCTTTTTCTTATTGAATGAATATTAATCAGTTATCCAATGCCTATTCTAACTTGTTTCGTTCATGATACAGTGGGTTGCATGATACAGGTGGTGTTTATGTTACAGTAAAAAAACCAAAACAAATGTGAAGCACCCCCATTCTGGATTTAATAAGTTAGCATATTTTTCAAAATACTACTCTGAAAAATAGATGGATTTTGATCCCCATAGTGAGTTTAAATGAAATTCTGTGCATTTGAGATTGTGTCTTTTTGCATGTGTGAAATATTAAGTCATAGGCTCTCGAATAAGCACTATCAATCGAACAAAAATTCACCTGCAAGATCAGAAAAAAATGTCAGAAATTGGTCGAGTTGCAAATTGAGAAAAGATTTATCTTATTTTTATGTCCTTTAGCAAGGTGAATTAAAAGTATTTTATTAGCATAATAAGGAAATACTCAGTGCTACTGAATTCAGACACCAGTAACAATAATTGATTGAAAAGCATATCAGAAGCCAAAATTTGAAAAAAAATGTTTGCACTCTTTGTTCTGACAGAACACTTTTGGTACATAGGCTAGTGTCCTTTTATCTGATAGGCTTTACCCAGAAGCAAGAACCTACCTGGTGAGGTTTAAAACACTGAATGTGATAACTGTGCTCAATAAATCAGCTCCTGCTACTAGCTCTCAAACCTTATTTAATAAATTAAGCTTGCTATACATCACCTTTCTACACTAGCATTACTGGAGAAGATACTTTTTCACATAATTTGTCTAACTATAGACTGTCTTATAGAATCTCATTCTTAAAACCACATTCCTTAGTTTCAATAGAAAAAACCCCACTTAAATTAACCTGTTATTTGGAAGTTTCATAAATCAACATACAAAAATATCCCCTAATTTAAGGATTTTTTTTCTCTGAAATACTTCCAAGTAGTTTTGTCTGAGATTTCTTCTAAACCAGTGAGACTGTAATGAAATTGTCTTATAGCAAGCATGATTTTTTCTGTCATCATTACCACACGTGCCAGCATCTCACACATGTTTCTGGGTAAATCCATTTCTGATAAAGAGGAAAAAAAAAGATAGGCTTTGGTAGTGACAGGAATAGGGTTATCTCTGTCAGCCAAGTAATCCCACATCTCCTTTCACCATGCTCTTCTGCACTGATTTATGATCTCTGTGTGGAGCCCATGTCAAATAAAGTTACAGTAATACAGTGAAGTCCCAAGAGGTAACACTGTTGAACCCTGCAGACCTTCACAAGAAGTGTTTTCTAAGGTTCTGTACAATTGGTGTCAGATTGAATACATCTGGGATAGATTTAGACCAAGCCTATTTCCAGCAGAGTTGTCCAACTGTTCAACACTTATTGAAAATTATTCTTATCCCTAACATAACTGTGATCTATTTGTCATTTTCTAGTATATGGAGGTCCATGAAAGGGATTATAATTCTGTGACAATTAAGGGAAAAAAAAACATAAAAGGAAATCCTCAAAGTGAAAGTTGAACTGAGAATGTAAACTAAAAAACCAGTTACAAGTATCTTCTAAGGGCTGTGTGCTGTTTTCCATATGCATATAATTTGTTAGAGATATCACTACACTGAATAAAATTAAAAAGTCAGGAGGACACCGATGTGCCATATACCTTACAAGTTAAGAAGGATTACATCAGCCTGCTGTCCTCCTTGAGAGCAGATGGCAGCACAAAAAACCATAGAAGTTCAAAGGAGAGAATCATCTGTACTTGATACAGGGTTGTAGAACTGCCCTTTGAACACAGAACAATACCACAAATTCTTGCATTATCAAGACCTTTATTTATTCCTTCTGAAATGTTCCTTACTACGATGAGTGAGCAGTTTGCACAATTTAGTGCATAATGTATATCTGCTTTCTCCTGCTGTATTTCTTTGCTGTATTCCCTAACTTATTAAAGGGCAGAGGAGAAAAGGAACATGGCAAATATAGTCACTACTGATCAAAGGTAAGGCAAAATAGATAAATCTAGTATATAGGACAAAAGTAGAAGAAGCTACAAGATTTTGTTATAACTCAGTAACTGTTCATTCACCTAGCTAGTAATTCAGTCCTAAATTAGCACCTTGAAACAATTTGTGTATTGAGTTTATGTATTTGCACCTGACGTCTTCTTTTAGGTTTCTTTTTTTTTAATTCTGTTCAAAAAATGTTCAGTGTTTGCAAGATATGAAAAGTTCATATCTGAATTAAGCAAAGCAACATATAAAGGAAGATGTGTAAACTCTAGAAGATGTTTCTGTTAGAGCTTTGTTGAAATACAGCCCTTGAGATAGAGCTACTAACTGAGAAGCTGGAATTGAGTGTCTGGAAGTGAAAGACCTAAGGAAGAGTGTGCCTGGCACATTCTTGTTCATCTCTTTTTTTGATGGCAAGTGTGAATACAAATAAAAATGAAATAATCACAGATTTCATATCTATGATTTTTCCTTCAATGTCTACGAGACACTCAAATGCTTACCTCAACTCAGCAGAAAGGAAAAAACCCACACCATTAAGACATTGATCTCTGAGAACAGATAATAATCCTCGCACGGGACTGTTCCAGGATTCATCTTTCTGCCTTTCCTTTTAGCTGCATCAGGGCCGGTTTCCTGACCTTCCACTCAGTTTATGGGCTAGCTGTCTTTCACACTAACCCACCCCAATAAATACAATACTCGCCTCCCAGCATCCCTTTTAGCCTTTGTTATTTTACAAGTCCACAGCTGAATTCTGTTCTCTTGCTATAAGCAGGATTCTGGTGTGTGAGATACTAACAGCCAGCTTAGAATGCCTTGAGTTCTTCACCGCACTCATTTGAATCCCGTTTTGAATTGTGTCATGGTGAAACAATGTGGATTGGCACAGGATAGTTTTAGGAGGAATAAGTAGGAAGATTTGAGTGTGAAAACCAGTATGAAGAAGTAACTCAAAACAAAGGAATCTGGGAACCCAAAGTCACCCACAGCACTGGAGGACTTTGATTTACTTCTTTTCCCCATAAAATATTTTTCTTCAGTGCTTTCCCTTCCACAAAATATAAATAGCCAGCAAAGGTGTTTTTTGAATATCACTTTCATACTTGAGGGGTGTCTTACATGACAGAGTTGTAGGGCCTTTAGCAGTGAACTTGAGCAACACTGAAAGACTGCAGTGTCTGAGATGAATAATGTCTAGAGGCTTAAATAATCTTGATGGGAAGTTCCTGGAAAGCTGACAGTTTTTAATTAAAATTAAGATACATATATCAGCAACATTTTACAGATAGCAATGTTCATTCAGAATTTTGTATATTATTCCTGGTATTAATATATAGATTCAGGGGCAATTAATTATAACTATATCCTTTTAAACTATTTTACCCATAAAACTTCCAGAGAATTTTACATTATTCTAGGACACTGTACATCATTTTAATGCATACTTAACATGATATTTTAATGTGTTAACATAACTATCTTGACATCCAAGCTTGGCACAAAATTTTAATTTTTTTGTAGTCTGTAAAGCTCATGCTCATGAATTATTAAAAGTCTTAGTTTGGCTTATGGAAAAGAGATGTCTGGAGTCATTTAAGATGCTTTCTGAGGGTAGTGTGGTCATTGGCAGTTCTTGCACCATGCAGTGTTCCTTACTGTTATATTATATCTAATTAAATCAAAAAGCACAGTTACCTGTTCTTTTTTGATTTTTTTTTAAATAGGAGAAAGTAATTGCTTGTTTTAATCTGAAATATTTAATTTTCTGTTTCTTTTCTGTTTCTAAGGTTTCAAATTTTTACTTGTCAATTTAACGGAGTTATTTTGTTAATGAAAGGTGCTATGTTGAATAGATACGCTATTAAATGTGTTTTAAAAGTATTTCTTGCTCAAAAAAATTCTAATATGAAATATTTTCTTCTCGATTTTTGATTTAAATGCCCATTTCCTATATACCTCTATTTCACATTAAAGATAAAACTATTCCCTTATTTTAGTGAGATATTAGAAAATAAAGCTATGCCTGATATTGACTGAAAAAATTGAGAAATATTTATATGCCTTTTCTTGAAAAAGTTGATAGCACCATGCACCCAAAGATCTTCAAACACAGCAAAGACTTCAGACTGGACCTATGATCACTCTTATATGAGCATAACCTGCTAGGCTATTGACTTATATTAAGCTATTTACAAATTCTTTTGTGCTGTTACAACTATTACAAGATCACAGGAACAAGTATTAGAGATTGTGGTAATATACTTAATGAAGAGTTTCAAGCAGAACAACTTCCTGTTAATTCTTGTCATGGGAAATAATACAGTTTATGAGCCCTCAGATTTCCTTTTTGATTTTTCTCTTTTTAAACTCATATTCCCATGCATCCTTGAAAATAAGTTTGAATATTATTAGCTACGCCACTACAAAGTGATGTCTTTTTAAACACTTGTAGTGATTTAAAACTTAAGAAAAAGAACAGGTCATTAAAAACAGATTGAGAGTACAGAGTAAAGATGGGAAAGAGCCAGAAATGAAAGCCCCTGACCTGATACACAGCTGATCACAGTCAGGAGTTCTGGAACTAGTCATACAAATATTAATCCAAAAGATTTTTCCTGTGTATTAAATTTCATCAGAAATCAGAAGACTCCATTTAATGTAGCACGGTTATTTTTAATCCTAATACAGCTCAGCTATGAAAACATCACCTGTTTCTTTTTAAAACTAGAGATATAGATGGCCTGAACCTCAGAGTGGGGCTTGGAATCATACAGAAAGTCATTGATAGGTAGGAAGAGAGCAAGAAGAAAAGTTGAATACAGTATTTTGATTTAGATTATTAATAAGCATAAGCCTGGAACTAAATTCAGATGTCCCAAAGAGTAAGAAGAGCAGGAGCATATTTGTATACAGAGGGAATGCGAGTGGAGAGAAGTGAGAGAGAAAGGTTGCTCCCTACCATTTTTAATAAAAGCTTTGAAATTTGGAGATTGTTCTCCTTTGAGTCTAAAACATACATAAATAGATGTTTTGTCTAGTTCAGACTACACCTTATGGAAGTCCACTTTTGCACCATGGACCAGGATGTTCAGCCCTGTTTTCTGTGGTTTTGGAAACCCGTTTCAAAGATACAGCAAGAAATCATCTGATCAAGAGTGGACAGTGAGTGTTCCATAGCATATCTATGGTGACATTCAATCGCTACTGCTGTCAATATTTAAGAAAATGAACTGTTGTCTTGTATCACTAAGCAAACTCGTTTTAATCATGGCCACTGAACTTTTTCAGTTTGCTAGTATTTTTGAGATGCTAAATGTCTGGAGATTAAAACAGTAAAATCCATTTTACTTTTGACATTACATTGTGATTCACAATCAGTCTAGAGCTGTGATGACAGAGAATTTTAAAATTCAAATACATTTTGTATGATTGAAACATTTAATTTCGGAAATGTATTAAAAACTTCCTTTTTGTCCCAGCTCCAAAGGAGAAATACTGTCTTTATTAGAAGTGTTTCAATTTCATAATGAAATAATTCCAACTGAATGATTTTGCTGAATGCAATTTATACACTTAAAAAGGAATTCAGTACACTAAGAAAAGTAAGAAATAGCCATACAGGCATATTGGAATCAAGGTAATATCAGTTTTCCTGTTGAATGAAACCATTGCTTTTTAGCCTTGTAATTAGACAGTTAATCTAGTAAATCTAACAGGTAAAAGGGAGTTTTACTTTTCCTAAATTATAAGTATAGGATTTTTTTTTCTTTTCTCCTTTTTACCATAAATAGCTGTCTTCTATGCAGATTACTGTTTATGTCTGCACTGAAGTGATAATATGCAGAAATAGTGTTTCTATTTATATTGAGAAAAATAGCTGTATATACAAAACCACGCATTCTTACTGTGTATTTATTATGTATAAGACATGCATCGGTTACAGGAGGTATGGCTGTGATCTGGACAGAAAGGACAGGCCACATCTTTAAATTATTACTCAGTTTTACTTTGTAAATATTCCTTGAACTATCAAAAGATCGTCTGGAGGACCACACGAGGTCTGGTGCTTAAGAGATTTGGGAGATTATAACAGAATTAGATTTCTAACTGCTATAAACTTTGAAAGTTTCTAGTGGTCTCTGGCGATTAATCCCATCACAGTTGTATCATGAAACATAGTACTTTACATGACTCAGCTTAAATTTAATGATTCTTTTTAAGGAAAATCTTTAAATTTCTTGTGTTCTTGTAAGGTAATGTTAAAAGGTAATGTTTCTAGCAAACTTTTTAAAAGTAAAAACTTTACCTGACTTTTAAAATTTTAAATGTATTTAAATGTGTTTACACATCATGAACTCAAATGTTTGGTTATGTAGGAAGGGCTTTTCACTGCAGAGTGGACTGTAGAGATTCTTCACGAATCCTGCACTGCAGGGAATATTTCTAGTATGAGCAAAGGACAATTACTAGTGTCAGTCCAGAGGAGAAAGCAGTATTCTTGACTTCCAGGGCCAAATGTTGCTCTTGGTCACACCCAGATAACCTCTGGAGGAGGTCACACGAGTGCATCAAGCTGAGGAGCTGGCCTTTTGCTCACAGATGGATGAGCTCACCCACAGCAAATTCTGGCCTTTCACAGCAGCAATCTGTGAGGGAACACAGAACACTTGTTCAGTACGGATCTTGCAACACTGAAATACAGTTTTAACAGCTTGAAGTTCAATGAATTCTGTCAGAGATTATCACAATTCCTCTCTGGTTAAGAATAACTTCTGTACTCTACTAAGACTGAAAACAACAAATCAAAAAGGAAAATGGTTATACCTCAGGAATGTAATATGTTCAAAAGTCTTAGTATCCTTAAATTACCACTATGGTCTTAGAAGAGGAGTTTTTATTGATGGATCTAAATTAGTAGTCCTTGCAGAATGATACTTTCTTTATATAACTTAGAATATTTTACTCTGTGGAAATTGTTGTGGTTTTTTTAAATTTTTTCTATTATTTTACATATTTTAGTTTCTTAATTGTGGCTTTATGAAATTCACAGAGCTGTACATTAGTAACAATAGATATTGTCTTGTGCTTCTTTTGTGTGTGGATGTAACAATGAAACCTACTGCCTGAGCTTGTCAACTATTCTGAACATTTTCATTTCCATTTCAAACATTTATAAAGCAAATATCAAACCCAAGCTGTTTCAGTCATGATTCCTGTTGTTATGTATTAGTACCACTTTTTTTTTTTTTCCCCCAAGAATTACTGATAGAAGACAATACCTTGGCATAATTGCTAACTTCCTAAGAAAATTTACACTTTTAAAAATTTAAATTACTTACAATATTTTCTGGCATCTGCAATTGTATTTTTTTCTAGTGAACAGAAAATCAATAATAATTTATAATATAATATTGTTAACTTACCTTTACTCTTGCCCTCATCAACTGAAAAGGCAAAATGAGAAAAAGAAAGAAAGAGGGAAAGGAGAAAGAGAGAAAAGAAAGAGAGAAAAAGGAGGGAGGGAGGGAGAGAGAATATTTGTGTGCTTATGTGTGTAAATATGAATATATACATACACCTCTGGATGTATGAATATCAAACTTCCCTAATTCCCAAGGTCTAACACTTCCTCATGTGCTACAAACACAACGTTGGACCAAGTATTAAACTAATATCTACTATTTTGAATACATTAACTCATGAGAACAGAAAAACTGCATGGAGCATTGTATGCAACATACATATGTGATTGCACACCCACACAATCTTTTCACAATATGGAACACATTTTGTTTGCATATGATAGGTAATGTGTATTAACTTTTCATAGTAACTTATAAGAACCATTGGCTTGAGCTGATTATTGACTGGGGGCAAACTTCCTGTTACTACATGCAAACTAAAATTAAACAGGAAAATTTGAGTCCACTACAGATATATATACAAATATATCTTCGTATACATTTTCAGGAAGACTAAATGCAATGGAGTTCTGAATGAGACCACCTCTAATTCAACATAAATCCATCTACCTCTGAATTATGGACTGTGAGTACTTCAATGTTAACTTTCCTTCCTGAAACAGATTTTTCACATATTTGTTTGAAAATCACAACAAAGTAGCAGCCATTTTCTATGATTTTGTTTCTTGTTACCTTTTCCTACTCTCTGGCTGACATAAAGTGTTTTTCTTCAGCCCTCTGCAACCCAGTTATATTTACAATTAGATAGAACTGATATTCAAAAGCCATGAACATGGCCTAGGCAGCTCTGTGTGAGCAGAGATCACTGAACCATACGGCACTTAGAAGTCTCTTCCAGTGTCAGTCTATTACTTTGTGCCTCTGTCATTCTGTGTCTGTCACAGTTAATGATTTCTCTTCTATGGTTTCCTACCTTGTTCCCAGATTCTTCCAGAAATAGAGGGAGTCTTCATTGTGCCACGCAAAACATCTAAATCCCTAGTTGGTGTGAGTTTTCCTAGTTACAATAAGGCAAATAAATTATAGCAATGAACAGCTGATTTTAGAGGGTGAACTTGACCATCCACTGGTACTGAAGAGACAAGGGAATTAACCTGTGGCTCCTAGAGGAGTTTTATCAAGGGGGCATAAAGAACAAAATGACTGGAGTAGTGAGTAGAAGAACAATGGTTCAACTAAAGAAGTGGTGAAGTAGACATACATGTCACTAAGGAGAGAAAAAACTGAGCCAAAAAGAACTTGGGAAAAACTTCACCTTTTGTATCATACCCAGAAGTGACCTGGGGATAACAACTAGCACCTGACTATGTGAATGGTCACAATTAAATAAATCTTTCTGCTTCGGCTCTTATGAAGCACACAAACTCAAACTGTTTTGAAACTTGAAATACAATATTTGCCAGGTTTTCTTATTTTATCTTTCATTATGATGGATTACAGAAGTATTGGTTTTGACATTGCTTTATTTTTGCTCTATACTCTGTCACTTCTACATAAAGAGAAGAAACTCCATAAGAGTATCTGAATATATCCAAGTATTACTCTTCAATCAATGACTCTTACTTGTAGAAATACTTCACAAAGGACTAAATTTTGGATAACTGGAAAGAGTGACTGGACTCCAGCTAACAGCGCTCTCCTTACTGGGATTGGAAGAATGTTGTCAGTTTCATAGGAAATTGAGAAATTAAAGGATTTTTTTCCACTGTTTTGAGCAAAGCCTTTTGATGTGATAATGACCATGTGTCTTGCATGTCCTATTTTTGTCATCACCAAAAATGATTGCAGAACACTATACAGCTGTAATTAATTGGAAGCATTGCCACTGACCCTTTTTAAAAGCTGCACATCTGGGTAGAAGTAAGTAGAACCAAGAAAAAAACAAGTATAAGAGAAGATCACTCCAGTTCAGTCTCCAGAAAGAGGCAATGATGCAAAGAGATCCTAAATATTTTTCCCCTAGCTATCCACGGTAGAGCTTTTTTTAATCAAATGTGGCATCAACATTTTCCTTGTGTATTGTTACCTTTCAGCTAGATGATCTGTCTTCTACCTAACCATTCATACATTTGTGCAGCCAATTGTACTCTTCCTCAGGCTCCATACGTCTAAACTGAATAAGCCATATAGTTTTGTGAAATCTTTTCTTTATTGTCCTGCTACTTTTACTGTCAATTCTGGTGTCATATTATAGAATTGCATCTTTCTTTATAGTGTGTAAGATAAGACTCTGCTTCTGTTACTTAAGTCCAAAAGAATCTAATAGAACAAAAAAAAAAAAAAATCCAGGTCTTTCCTGTGATCTCTGTTCTCAATATTGACAATATCTCTCAGTTCTCTGTGACTAAAATTCACAAGTAGTCTCGGCCATTGTGCTGAACTCATCACAGAATTTAATATCTGACACCAAGATCACATATTGAAGAATTCTTTAAAACACCCTATCAGTCCAATTCAGCATAGATCACAGTTGCCTGTCCTTCTTAATTGTTCATTACCTACTTTAAACTTAGGTTAAGCACTTCTCCAATTCCTTTGTCTATAAAAACTTTCATTTCACTAAACATATTCATCTAATGCCTTTTATAAACTCATACTGCAGTTTATGTCATTTCCCACTTACTTCCAAATCGATAATTATCACTTTTTAGAAAATGATATTGCTTTTTATTTCAAAGCTTTTCAATTGTGGACTCCTGACTTACAATGTGTTAGTAAATTGATAAAACTTTTCTGCCAAATTAATTTTACAAATTACTGATGGAAGATTAAGTGACTTTTTATGTCTCAATCCTGTTTTTCTCTTTCTTGCACATAACTAGAGCATTTCCTAATTTTACACTGACTTAAGTAATGTTTTATGAGACCACTATTCCACATGCTATTTTCTTCTAATCTTGTACTGCAATGTGTCTGGTCTCATACCTTTGGCACAATCAGATTTTCTTGGTTTTCTTTCCACCATAGATACAGTAACTGTGATTTTCATTAAGTCTTTCCCACACTTTATTTCCCAGTGTCCATCTTTGCATTCACATTTCGTGTAAACAAGAGGAACAAAGGCTTATTTGTTCTTTTGGTTGTAGAAATCCTTAAATAGCTTTTTAAATTCTTCCACGTAGAATATTTATTGTTGTTGCATTCTTACAGGATTTCCCATCTCTCCTTTTATTACTCCCCCCTTCCTTTATGGAAACTTTTATTTTCCATATTATCGTCTTTCTCAATTCAGATCACTTAATCCCCTCTGAAGCAATGAATGAGGAGCACCGAAACACTGCTTTGTAACATCAGACTATGACTTTTAAATCTCCTCCCTTCTTTGACATCCTAATTCAGCATAACATTTTGCTACTATAAGCTGTCACATCACAACATGGATGTCAGGACTCAAGAGCAAAAGTATTGTTAGAGGAGACAGTAGTCAATGTGTGATCAGTAGCATGTTTAAGATCCTTATGTCTACACAGTTCTGAAATCACCCTCATGTCCATATGTATTGTCCAGCCCTTGACACGGGACAACTTAGTGCACATGTAGATATGCCCAAACACACTGGTCTGCAGAAAAGCAATATTCAGATTACTGTATACAACGCCCATGAAAGTTGAGACAAGCAGCGTGTTTTGAAAGCGTAAGATATGAGATTCAGGCAAGATCCACCTTGAGAATGCACAACCTCTCTCAGTGGTGTCTGATTATAAGATATAAATAAATAAAACCCATTAGCTTTGTTACTGTTTATAATTTGAATAAGCTTTAAAGTATGTTAAAATAGGCAATATTGCATTTTCAGTGGAGAATTCAGAAAATAAAATTATTCTTCCCATTAAAAAAAAAAAAAAAGAAAAAACCCGCAGTTGCACTCAGTATCTATTTGATGTACATACACAGGCATATTGTTATCTGAAAGTTTTTCACTGTCTTTTTTCTTATTGATTCAGTTAGGGATTCTAGACATGACAGGACCATTATGATGTTATCTGACCTCACCAGACATAAACCTTCACCTTATAATTCCTAATGTCAAACCTTTTTCAGCCAAGGCAATGAATTCACAGCATTTCCCTTTGACATTTGCTGTCCACTGATATTTATAATTTGGTCTGTGAGAAGTATATGAGCTGTCGATATATGGTGAGTTTTGCAGGAGGAGTGCTTTTTATACTATTTTCTAACTGTACTGCAACAATTTATCTATTTATAATATGTTTTAGAAAAAAACACATAGATCTTTCATAATTATGGACAAAAATCAAAATTAAAAGAAAATAAAAAAGTTTAGAACAGGATATTTAATTAAAAGATATTGAGTGTGACATTTCTAGAAAACCATCCAAAAATATTTTTAAGCTTTTAATAACTGGAATAATTACTCCAATGTTGTTGCAAGTATTCACAAGCAGAAAATTCTTAATTTGTTGGTGATTTTTTGAAAGAGAGCACTGATCTTTGGTACAAGCTAGAGAAGTTATTTACTTTAGCATTCTCAATTGAGCACTGAATTATTCCTACATTAAAAAAATAAAACTGTATCTCGGTTTTTCTTACAACACATTTTATAAAGTAATATGGAAACAAATACGCTGAGATAATTATATGATGAATGTTTTCTGGCTGCGCTTTGTGGCTTATAATGCCTTAGAGAGACATTCTTATAATACCTTAGAGAGACATTCTTATAATCACCACACCTCTATTTTTGAATTCTGGCCCACCAAAAAATGTATGTGTGGAGGCAGGATGTGCTAAACAGTAACAGGCTGACCTTAGAAGTATGAGCTGATTGCACTCCTTCCTCTCAGAAAACTGCCCTAAGAGACTTGTCAGGTGAGAGTGCATTAAGGCAGATTAAATCTTTGCATGTTTCACTGAGTTCTGCAAGCCAAAATTCCTACAGCTAGTCTTGGTTTGGCAGGACAAAACATAGGAATTACATCTGTAAAAATGAATCTCTGTAACCCTTCCATCAAAATAAAAGGTGCTCAAGAAGTATTTGACATCTAGATAATTTTGATTAGCAATGTAATACTTTATAAGCAATCTCTTCTTTTCAGAACTATTTTTGTGTGAATTATTGGAGCACACTGAACCCTATATTTATGGGATTGCACAAGAACTACAAAGTACGTCTTGAAAGTAAACCATAGATTCACATAAATGATGAGGTACATCTAGTCCTACTTGAATTTCGAGGATTATCACCAGCAATAATAAAGCAGGTCAGCTATGACTTTGCATAGCCACATTTTGAAAATCTTCAAGAATTCCTAGCCTCCCCGAGTGACTTATTCCTAAAGAAAAATTCCTGATGTCCAATCTAATTCTCCTAAACTGCAGTCTTTGGGCCTCATTATAGCCTCTGATACTAATGATAAAATTTGGTTCCAGTATCTTTCTAACAGCCATCAAATCATAATGCTTTTAGATGGCCACATGATCTCTTCACCAGACCAAACAAGCACATTTCCCTTTAGCTTCATCTTGAAGATTATATGCTGTTGACCCTCAACATCAATGTAGCCCTCCAATAAACCTTCTCCAGTTTCTTGACATCCTCCTGGAATATGGGGCCCCCAGACTGAGCATTATATTTGAGCAGCTGTCTTATTGCTAAAGGAAATACTTTCACTCAGTCTGCTTGCAATACTTCTTTTGATGCAGCTCAGTGTGAAATTCACAAAAATTGTGACATGTTTATTCATTTGTCATTTGTGTATTCACCTTACCACCACCTCAACATTTAAGTACTTTTCAGTAGAATTACTGCATTCATACGGTGCTATTATGCCCCAGGTCGGTACCTTTGCAATTCTTCATTTTGAACTTCATAAGATTTACATTGGTTCATTCTACTTAAAGTCCCTGTGGATTGAAGCATGGCTTAGAGATTGGTGGGAATGGTTGGACTCAATGACCTGGTGGGTCTCTTCCAACCTGGTGATTCTATGATTCTATGACCCTATGAAGCATCTTTTACCACAATGGGGCATCATCAAAACTTTACTTGAGGGTACAATCTAAATTATCAACCAGGATTTGCATCTAAAGAGCTGAAGTACCTTCCATACAAGGACAGGTTTTATTAGCCTAGAGAAAAGAAGATTCCAGTGAGAGTTTATAGCAGCCCTCCAGTGATAAGAGGGGGTCTGCAAGAAATCTGCAAAGGGTTTTTTTATCAGGGAATGTAGTGATAGGACAATGGGTAGTGGTTTTGAACTGAAATAGGGTAGATTTAGATGAGCTGTTAGGCAGGATTTTTTTAGTGTGATGGCACTGGAAAAGGTTGCCCAGAGAAGTCATAGATACCCCCTCCTTGAAGTTTTTCAAGGCCAAGCTAGATGAGGTTTTAAGCAACCTGATCCAGTGGATGGCCCTGCTCATTAGATACAGAGTTGAAGCTAGATGATCTTTAAGTCCTTTCAAACCCAAACCATCCTATGATTCTGTGATTCTAGAATTCTGTACTGATGAAGCCACTGAAGAATATGTACTGCAATATCAAGTCTGGAGTATAAACATATTCAATACTGGCTACTAACTTGATGCCATTGAATAATAGCCTTTTGAATCTAGAAGTTAACTGATGTTTCTGTTGGTGTTTCTGCCCATCAAAATGAAGTATTGAACATGAAAACATGTTCCAAAGGGCTCAATAAATAGAAGGTAAGCTAAGAGAGTATTTTTCTGAGCTCATTTCCAATGTAAAATGGCAAGTTTTAAAACTAGTTTTGATTATGAAGAACAACTGAATTACTTAACATTTGGGCAGGTAATGTTTTGGTTGTCTCCAATGTTGTTTGATTAGCAGCATTTTCTGGGAAACCACAGTGAGCAGAATCTCTTCTATGGAGGAAAACTCTTACTCTAGGTGAATCATTCTCTTTATAATAGACAATAACATCATACACAAATATCTGTAGTGTTCCAGGGAAAGACATCCTTCTTTTATCAGAATATTAATTTTGTTCCTCCATTCTTGGTGTGAACAAGATAGAAGACTCTAAGACAATTTGTCCATCAAATGACTCCTCCCTTTTCTGCAGAAAAATCCAAACCAAAATGAAACTCACCAGGTCTTTCATTACAATAAATCTATCATTAAATAATATTTAAAGAAATTATCTTCATGAGGTAACTAACTAATAAATAGCCAAGAAAGCATCATCTTTTTTAAATACTTTCAAGCAAATGTATGTTACTGTAGTATGCTGGACAGATAACTCACTCCACGTTAGGGATACCATACAATATTGCCTACACCAATTGCCTAAGACAAAGTTCAAATATTCCTAAAGATTTCACTGTCTATTGCTCTGCAACTTCCCCCAGGTAACATGCCACAAAACTAGCTGCAGAGAAGAGCTTAATGGAATATTCCTTAATGAATAGCAGCAAATAATATTCCAGTATTCAGATCCTGACAGAATAATTGTATTTCCATCTTTACAGAATAGGACTTAGTGACAGTTTTGGCTGACTGAAGGCTAGCAATTATGTGCTTTCATCTTTATATATGATACTTCTAAATACATACTATGTCTCAACAGAAGTTAAAAAATGTATTTAACCCTTCGTCTCTTCCTGTCAACTCAATACAAAAAAGTCTCCTTCCATTTCACAGGACAGAGGCGAAGGTCACCTTGTTTGAGCCTTCCTCATTCCTATTGATTCCAACTTGAAAAACTCTTGTGATATGGAGGTTATTTCATAGTCCAAACTATTATAATGATAGACAGATGAGAACTTCTAAAGGAAAAATAGCCAGAGGAGCAAGAATAATTATAGGCTAAGTATACATTCAAGCTTTGTTTTAGAAGAACCTCACCCACGCAAGGTATTAGGCTTTGTATGAGAAAATAGCAGACTGCTTGCATTTCATATGTGTGTGCATACATATGTCACTTCTTAAAAAGCAGGTCACAAGGAAAATAAGATATCACATTTAACACATTAACACCACATGCCATTTCAGACAGTGAGATAAGATAGCATGGTGAATAGGGCTAACTGTTGGTGTTTAAGCTATTAATCACAACCCCTCCTTTCTATTAGCATGGGGGGAAAAGTCAGCATAGTTTACATATTTCTCATGCACATGCTAGCCTGTACTTTTGTATTGTAAGCAAGCTATCTTTCCAGCACCATGATTTGATCCATTGTGTCTTTTAATTTCGTTGTGGATTACAGTAATCAATGGCAGCTGCAAAGGGTACATTATTTTCATTATTTCATATCAAACTGAAAATAAACTTTAGGCAGTATGACATGGAATAAATTAAATCTCTTCTACTTCAGATTACATTCTAAACGTGATACATCAATCATCCACTCCTAGTATTATGGGCCTCTTTTCCACCATGTTCCTTGGTGACCTTTCAGCGTGTTCAAAAGATAATATAATAAAGTAGCATTAAAGAGATTATTTTACATACCTCTCTTACTTTATATTCTTCCAATCCATTACAATAAAAATATTACAAATCTAAAGCAAACAGACCTAGATTATATATGTTCAGCAGATCAACCACTGGTTAGGTTGATTAGGCAGCAGAAGTATTAGAACACAAGGTACAACTTATATAAACCTCTAATACTGGTTAGAGTGAACCTTCAGCATCCAGAGTTCAAAGATTTATGTGGAGCTGCATCAAGTCTAAGCCTTGATTTTGGCCTGAGTAACCTTTTGCATCATAGTGAGAACATTAAACATAATTGTTGCCCAAATTTCTATTTTTTAATTTTCTAAATCAATGACTTCAATAATTTAACTTGCTCATCTCCAGATTTTCCTATCAAGGTTTGCTTTTTAGGGAAAAGTAATGGGGGGGAGGGGAAACTACACTGAAGTAAAACAAGCAAAGAAATAATTTTCCCAGAGGATAATACAGACAGCTAAAGAATTTGTCCACTAGAACTGTGAAGTTGTCATTTTACATGCTGATTATTCTCAATCTAGGAAAAGCAACTCAACACATATGCAGAAATTCAAGTCAGAAATCATCATGCTGTGTGTTTACCCTTTTATCAATAAAGTAAAGAATGTCTCCACACTTTATTGAACAAATCCTTGGTGTATGACTATGAGTTCTAGAGAAATCCTTAGTGTACTTGCCTGTTTTCTTCTATTGCAGGGAATACAATCACTATTTTCTTATAAACAAGAAGAAATTTCTGTTGTATGAACCACTGCTAAAACCAATCAATTTCACCTTGATGTTTTTAAGAACATTGAATACTGTTGTGCTTTTTATGCCAGCACAACAATATTCAATAATGTGGCCTCAAAATGGAATCAGAACAGAGAATGGTATCTGGTAGTCCTCATAGATTTCCTCATATCTACTTAAAAATTTCCAAAAAGTATCATTAATACTGGACCAAAGTCATATCAAAATAACTAATTTGTATTATATCTTTTAGCTTGCACCAGTAATATTCTCCTTTCTTGTCAAAAGTACAGTCATTTTAGCACTGCTTAACATAGTCAAGAGGAAGCTATCTCAAAACAGAAATTGAGGGTCTACACTTGAAAACACTTAAAAACACATAGCAGTCTATTTTCTTTACCATAAAGAGGCAGTTTATAGGCTGGAAACCCTTGCTGACTTTTGTTTTTCCCTCGTGTAAGCAGGGTGTGGACCAAGGCAGCTGTAATCTGTTCTTTCTTAACTCGGAATAACTTCCTATTGTCAGAGCTTCCCCTAAGAAACTTTAAAAGCAAATAACTTGACTTATTGCCACACAGTCCAAACCTCAATTCCATTGTCAAGGAATCTGATTTTTTATATTTATTCTAGAGTCTACCTTTCTTTATTTTTACCTCATTACTTTTTATTATGTCAGGTAAAGTCAAATTTCTCCAAGGGTAGCTTTTTTTTTTTTCTTTTTTAATAACCTGATGATAAAGGGAGTAATTTCTCCACTTCATTTCCAGCTCTGGTGCTTTGTTTTTGCTCCATAATTGTATAATTTTCCTTTCTTATTCCTTCACATTGCAGGGAAAATTCAGATATATTGATTGTAGGCTTGGTGGAATAAACCCATGAATGTATTCTTCCTTGTGAACTTTGTGACTGATCTGTGCTCATTCAAGTCAATAGACTTTGAATAGTTAGGGTCATCTCTATCACATTTATCAAGTAGTGTCTATAACTCTTAAGATTATTGTAATGTCAAAGTATATAAAATGCTAAAGTAAATAATCTCTTAAAAATGCCCACAAAATCAGTATTTAAGTAAGAGAACACCTTCAGAGCCAGTCTAAGAGGTTTATCAAATACCATGGACAATAACAGCTTTTAAAGTCCAATGAAGTCATTATTGCTGCCTTTAAAACTGTTCTCTAATGGAAAGTTCTTAGAAAAGCCACCCCCCCTAAAAGTACATGGGCTCTATTTTAACTGTTGTTGCTTGAAATAAAATTACTAAGATGCTGACAGAGCATGATCGTATTGTTAATCAAGAGACTGATCATGCCCTATCACTTTTATATTATCCCTTGAAATAACTATAATTTTATTGCAGTATTGTACACACTCAGCACAATTTGTTACACAGAATGTATAATACTGGTATAATACTGTTCTGACCACAATATCTTATACTAATTTCAGATATGAAAAAGAAATATATAATTATGCATCTGTATTTTGCAAACAAACTATTTGTGATACTGCAAGAAAACTAGAAAATGGGCTCTTGAGTTGTTTTTCCTAGGAGAATCTGAAAAAAACCCCACCTCAAAGCAATTTCACAGTATAGGCAATATTTCAAAATTAAAGTATTCCCTTGTTACAAAAAATTGTGTCAGAGTACTATAAATTCTAGAACAACCAGTCTACAGAGAGATCAGCTGTCATTGAGGTCAGCTTTGTTTTGGTTGCTTTTCTGAGAAACGTATTTATTATTTAATAATTTCATTTCTACTTATCTTTTGAGCTTTTACCTCAGTAACAATTCCTCAACAAGCACATGGTAACTTTCAGAGATGCAGACTAGCAGACAGGTGTATATGTGGAGGGGTGCATGTGTGTTCTTTATCCAAATGACAGGTAAGTAAGTAATTCTCCAATACATACCAGAATTTAGATAGAGTGCTAGTTAAGAAAAGTGGTATGTGAAATCATTGTCTGAAATAAGGAAATTTTATGATGAGTGTGTGAAAATTAATCTGATAACCGTTACTGGCATCCCAATGACTGTCATGAAGCTACCCCACCTAACTTCAAGTATTTAACTTGAATGTATTGTGTTGTATAACTTGATGTATTTAAGATAAAAACTGATTCTCCTAGACTTATTTCTTGTTTTTTTATATCAGCCTCATTTCAAGCCTTACATAATGAATAATTTGTGGATTTTAAACCAGAAGTCAAGCCAGGATGACTGGAAACTATTAGCACTTGTATTTGTCTCATAGAAACAGGTGAACAGTAATCATTAAAGACTTATAGGCTTCCATGATGCTCTTGTTTAAGTATAATTTACTTAGCAAAGTTTTCTTTCCATTCTTTTTCAATTTTGGAGGGAATTATAAATGCTTCAAGTAACCTTTTCTCATTTAGACCTTGCAATTTTAAAAGGAGAGGAAAGGAATGAGGACATTCTTTATGAAAAACTTGCTTTAGAGATATATGTGTCACTTTGTATGTCTTAAGACTGTTTAGCCTGAAGCATACTATATAGCAGGAGACAATTAAATGGTTCCAAAAATAAGTCAGGACTCAGGTTTTGTGATTCCAGGAGTTGTCAAGACCAGTATTGGTTTATTCTGATAAATGGTTCCTAGGAAATTAAAGCTATTCTGAATTGCAGCAGCTGCATGGGCTCTCAGCTAGCTTTCCAGAAGTTGGGGACTAATGGTATAAAACCATCTGTAAATATCTTATATTACAGCAATGTTACACTAAAGAACTTTTTATGGTTAAAAGGGGACCATGCCTTCTATATGGAGCCAAGAATTTAGTGTTAGCCAAGCTGAAAACTTCACTGGTATAACCAAAATGAAACAAAAAATTATTATTAGTAGTCCAGACACACTGATGTTAATACAATCAAAACAGAAAGCAGATCTTGTCAACAATACTGTATTTTCTACCAACATCTTTTTTATCTCTACTGTAAGACTTAAATTTCCAATGCTCTCTGGAGCCTAACAGCAGTTCAGTCTAGGGGGAATTACAGGGTTTCATGATCTCCCTGAAATTTTTGCTGGGAGAGAGTGATGTCAGCGATGTGTGTTAATTCCTTCTCTTTTACAGAAGGAACACAACGCTGATGTCTTCTTCCTGTTGCCTTGCTGACATTTTTGTGGGTTTTTTAATGTGCTTTACATCCTGCAATTTTGTCCCTTTGTACGCATTGGATACTTGTTCCCTGTCTCTTTTTCTACCTCAAACGCAGTTTTGTCCTCCTTTTGTTCCCATTCATTTTTTCAGTAGCTGATTACTGGTGAGTTGTTTAAAACCTTGGAATGACTACTATTATACTATGCCCAAATCTTCAAGACCTCTGCTGTCACCTCAGATTTGACCTCCTTTAAGCTGCATTGTAGTCAACACTACAGTAGTTCACTGTTGCATAGCCTAACTACTCATTGTTCCTATCTAAATCATTAACAACAGGCATTGCACCACATAATTATAAAATGCTGAAGAAACTAAAATTTAATAACAACCACCTGGTCATTAATCAGTTGGTTTTAAAACTAAACAAGCTAGAGTAAAGCAAGCCAAGTACAAACAAAGCATGTTTTATGACCTTAAGCCTGCAGTTTGCCTTAGCTTAAAGCAGAGCTGATGGCCTGTTGCAATGGCAATTCTGTATTTGCTGGTCACCAAGATTACAGCTAACAGAAGGGTATATACTGACTATATAAGACAGGAATTATTTTCTGGCGTAGGCACCACAATCTGCCTATAAATCTGGATAGATAAACTATGTCACTGGTGCTGATGTCCTGTCTTATAACATTGAGCAATTGTACAGCAATATACATTTTCAAATAAAGATCAGACATCAATGGAATGAAGAGCCTTAGTGCATATCTATCTGCAGCACAATGTCTTCAAAGATCCTTATCTTAATGCTTTGAAACCACAAAGAGATTTTAAGGGGGGAGGAAAATAACACATGAATGGATGATTTCAGTTATTTACAATCTTTTTCTGTATGTGTGGTCAAAACATTTCTCTGCTTCCAGATCTGCTCATCTCTTGGCTATGCAGAGATTGAAGAGGAGTCTGCAGAGACCCTGAGTAACAACCCAGAGACCCGTGGACTGGCAGTAGAGTGACTTTGTATTCATGACAAAATAGTAAGTGTTGGGTGTACTAGGTTCACAAAATTGTATTGGAAATGGAATATGACCTCTTGTGACATCTAATATTACACATTCAGGGAGGTCAGCAAGAACATCTTAGTAGACAGTATAAACGTACAGTGTTCTATAGTCAACCAGCTTATATATTGTTATCCAGATATACTTCATTAAACAAGTAGAGGTAATGTTATTGAAAGCTTATGAGACAGAAGAAGAATAAAGGGACTGAGGCAAGGTAATTGTAATGTGAGCTTTATATCAAGGTGACAGAAGAAATGCCAATTAAAATGAGTTCATCAATAAAAGTTCTTTTTCCTGAAATGATATATATGAAAATTTTCAAATTATTTTATTTCAGTTTAGATATTCACATAGCATTTAATTCATCATAAAATATACATGGCGCAGTTTACTTCTTGCTATGTAAATCACAGTGCTCAGTTTCCATATTATTACAGCAAACAGTTATTTTCATTTGGTTTCTATTTTCTTTTCCTTTAAAAAAAACCCTAGAAATTGAATTGAAAAATAAATTATACTAATAATTACAAGGAAAATATATACAATTTGTATGGGTTTTGTTTTGCAAGGAATCCCTCAGGAAAAAAATTCCAAATTGTTATACTCATATTCATCAAAACTAAAAGTCCCAGTAACTATAAGGTTTTTATCTACTTATTATGTAGAACTATTTGCTAGCATGAACTTTGCAGTTTGTGCCTCTTCAGAGGCACACACTCTGCTGAATTTCAGCGATGAAGAAGAGCTACAAAAGAGAATGGTCTCTCTAACTAGAATTTCAACTTTGAACTCTATGGACGATTTTAGGTGACTGAAAATCTGCATACGCTTAAAAGTTGCTACATGTTGAAAACATTTCTTTATGTAAAATAATAATTCCTTTCTAAAAAAACTATGCAATAACCATCTCATGGTACCAATTCAGAGCTATGTTTAAAGTGGCCTCCTAAAGAGGGGAAGTCATTGCTTCCTCTTGGGTAGGAGCATGCTGATGTGAATATACAGAATTAAAGTTCACGGTTCAGTTACTTCTAGCTTAGTTACTTCTTGCCTTCTCTGAAACTATCTGGAGAATAGTATCTCATCTCCCCATTGGATTCTGAAATCAGAGGCAGGAATATAGGCTCAGAGAGTCAATAAATTAGGCTTCTATTGTTGCACTGGATGTTGTTGCTCTGAATTGAAATGGTCAGTTTGTCAGCTGCTAGAACTGGAAATAATCTTACTGCAGAGTATATTTACTAGCTTCCATGCACTAAGAATCTTGTCTAGGGCTTTCTTTCTCCCAAAGGTGTTTAAAATCTTTGGGGTTTTTACATAGAACAAGATCTAAATACACTTAATTTTTGTTTCTTTTGGCATCTGCTGGGAGAATCACAGTAGACCATCCAATATGTTTGCCAAAACATGTCCGGTCCAAACCTTATTTTTCTATAGGTAACAAAATACAGCAGAGCCGCCCTTCTTAGGAGTCATGCTGATGGAACTACTTGTAGCTTCTTTGCTTTTTCTAGAATTTGTTAATGCTCTCCTATAATTTATGATAATAAAGGTCAAGTAGATGAAAGGCCAGAAATGGCACAAGTTTAAGAGTTAATATGACTGAGAGGTCACAAATCATATCAAAGACTAAATATACCTGAAAGTGGGGCAGTCATACAGAAACTATTCACTTGCATCAGTATGTACATCTCTACATAAGTTACCTTGTTTTATTAATGGAAGGAAGAGGTTTTGTTTGGGCTTTTTTTTTTGTCCTGAAACTGTCTCTTTCTTAAAGGGAATAATGTTGGCAAGCTTCAACTACACAATATACCTAGAATAATAAACTGATTTTTTTTTTTCTAGTCAGGCTTAGTTACCTAAAGACTTTTAAAAAAAGCTTACAGATTTTTATAGATGCAAACATTTTTGCGTCAGTATGTTTTCTATTATATACATACATGAACTCACACACACAAAAAAAGCGTACCAGCAACAAAAAAAATCTAATATTTGCACTATTCCTCTAGCCCAGAATGCTGTCACTCAAGGTAGGTCATTGGTGTGAGAGAATATAGGAACAGAGGAAATACATGTTACACTTCTTTCCAGATCTCTTTAATAAGTGCTGGAGGCTTTCTGTGTCAGAAATGACGACTCTGTACTCTAGTGTAGATTTCAAGGGATTTCTCTTCCACGAACTTATGCAAATTTACTTCGAGGCTGTGTAATCTTTTAACATTTACAGAGTTTTGCAGCAAATTCTTATATTTAATTTTATGGCATATGGATAAATATCTTTCTTTTCTCTTTGGAGCCTAAGATCTCTTTGCCCACCCCAGTTTAATCTGTGAATATTTGGTTCTTCAAGGTGTAGAGACAGTGAAGAACTATTTCCAGTTCAGCATCTGTTCCATGCATAGTTTTACATACTTTTATTATACTTCCATCATACTTCCTTCAGTCATCTCCTTGTAAGGATAAAGAGTTCTTTTCCATATTCTGTTTTTAGTTTTGATTTTGAGCAGGTTTTTGATAGGTGTCTGTGCCATCCTCTTCATCTAGAAGCTATTTTTTACTTCCTATGCCTTTCCAAGTTTCACTAAATCTTCCTTTCTCAAGCAGTATTAACGGATCTTTACAAAGACATAACAAAGTTCGTTGTTCTGATTTCCACCTGTTAACCACAACATTTCTCCTATCTGTTATTGTTCAGTATCTTCTTTCAGTACCATATCAGTTAGATCAGAGTTACTCTTGACACAAGCAAAGGTAGGACTCCTTTTTAATAAATGTTTACTTACATACTCCCTGGGGATAAGGGGAGGAGAATGGGAAAGACCCAGGGTTTCTTCAGCAAAATTTTACACTTAGCTTTCTTTTTAAACACCCCAAACATATGCAAATTTTGTCAACTTGCCATTTGTCCTCCATTCCAAGTCATTTATGTGGAACAGCACTAGCTTTTTCACAGATCTCTGAAAGATTTCACTGGTCATCTATCACTGTGAAAAGCGACCACTTGTTTTACATTTTCAAGGCAGTTCATTATCAATATGGAGATCTTGTGTCCTGTGCCATTGACCCAAATCAGGGCTCCAAAATAAGGAAATAGGAAATTAGGAAATTCAAGTGCTTGTGTTTTCTGTGCAATCTCAATATGACACAGTCTTACATGTAATTGCATATTCAAGTTTTCC
Organism: Piaya cayana; assembly: GCA_013389865.1. NCBI lineage: Eukaryota > Metazoa > Chordata > Aves > Cuculiformes > Coccyzidae > Piaya > Piaya cayana. Next base: position 29,146 of record WAAB01005043.1, read on the forward strand.
AAAGTTGCTGTGTCTTAGTCTCTGCACTGAATCAATTTCATTACAAAATCTGAGCTCTGTACTGATGCTGCATTTCAACTTTGCTTCCTGCAGATGTGGAAGATGAGTACTGAATGACAAATGTTAAGTGTGGGAAAACAGAGTGTAGTTGTACTTTGTCTGGGAGCCTTTTGGCTACATTTGCCTCAGAGACATCAATGTTGGAATCCTACTTCGGGGAGGTTTGTCTCAGGTGTCACTAGCTGTGTGTTTTTACATTTGTTTCTGTGTGTTCATCCTTCATTTTCTTATACGAAATTTGCAGATGTACTTTATTTTGAACAGTGACAATGTATACTATAAAAACGCCAGCTAATAGACACCTCTAATAGATTCATTTTATCTACTGCAAGCATCAGCTGCAAGCTTTCCAACCTTCTCTTGTTTCCATTAGCCACCAATCATGATGAATGCACTCAAATCCCCTTAAACAAACCAGCAGCAGTTTGGCTCAGGCTCCAAAGGAGGTAAAGGTCTGAGCTGTGACTGGGCCAAGAATTCCTCCAGGAAACACATGGGGAGCAGAGTGATGCAGTAAACACTGATAAATTGTGGGTATAAGGAGCCTTGTGCATACCTCTCCTATTGCATACACTTTGACTACAAGCCAACCACTTTTATCCCATAAAAATGACAAACTAAGTAAGCTTTTCTTGAACTATTCTTTCTGAGCAATGTGGCTGCATGGAAGTGATCCTCCCCTTGTGCTTGGACACCTCTCAAGAATGCCCCTCAAAACAATGAGATCTTTTACCAATGATAGATTGCTGGTGAGCTGTATTTGAATTGTCCCTGGGCTGCTGCTGGACTGCATGCCACACACCTCTCCTCTTTGTAAGGGATTAGATGTTTAGATTAAATGAGTAGAATTCTTAAATAGAATAAATTATTTAGGGTTATAATATTGTGTGATTTAGCATGCTGTTTGGTTAGCTTTAATTGTTTAGCATGAGTTGCTAGATTTTCTGAAGCATTAGGCCACAAGCTGCAAACTTCCTCTTTAACGTACTGAGCACCTACCTGCTTAGACAAAATAAGGCTTCCAGAGTGAATAAAAATCAGACAAAAAACAAGGCTTCAAGGATACAGACTATAAACAACAGCTGAAGCTAGACAAGATAATGAACTGTCTGAAAGACAGAAAAGGAACTCAGTGAGGAATCAGAAGACCCCATACTCAAATATTTCTACTGGACTCAACCATTGCATGTTGGATGGGTAATCTGTCTGTAAGAGTATAATCACACATGGATTTCTTTGTGGCTCAGTCCAGTAGCTCTCCCTAGAGCTGACCTTGCTGTTGTCCCACTATATTAAATTATTTATTTTATGAAACCAAATACCTGGGAGTCTGCTTAGGGAAAACTAGGATTTTAACTTCAGAGTGAACCAATGCTGGATGCCTAGACAGTAGGTAAGTGAATTAGGGCTACACATTTTGAAACACTGTAATCTTATTTAAGTGACATAAAGAACTGTGTGTGAACATATAAACTTTTAGCTATAAGCACATATAATCCTTACCCTCTATATCCTTTAGCCACTTAACTTTGACTGAGTCTGATACTAGAACTGGATCCAGCCACACATAGACTCCTCTCTGAGGAGGAGTTTAGAAAGCAGAGGGGTTCATTCTGAATATTGTGACTTGATGGAAGGGTCTCCCTCATGATTTTTCATCCCCAGTCCATGTGTAAATCATTCCAAATTGATTTTAATCCAGTTTTCCATCTGTAAGTTTCCTTCATGTAGTAAGTACTAGAGTGACCTTGCTATTGAACTGCTTTAAGTCACACTTTTTATCTAAATACAGATCTATGAAACATTGCCATAGTCAGCAGGAACACAAAAAATTAATTTGCAGCAGCAGCCCTATCAGAGATGTTGTGAGTATCAATAAATAAATGCAAAGGACTTAGATGCCTTAGTAAGGAATGTTATGACAAAGCACATACTGAATTTACTAATTTATTGTATCTCCTATATTTTGTTCAGCAAATTTAACTTGGGCTACATTGTCTACCTGGACTTGTCCAAGGCTTGTCACAGTTCCTCACAGCCTTCTTCTAGAGAAACTGATATGATACGGCCTAGACAAGCAGTCTATGTGGTGGGTGAGGAATTGTCTGACGAGCTGTATTAAGAGGGTGGTGGTAAATAGCTCTTTCTCAAACTGCCAAACAATTACAAGTGAGTTCTTTGGGGGATTGCTATTGAGCCCATTGCTGTTAATTATCCTCACAAGTGACCTAGATGTTGGGATAAAGAACATCCTGTTGAAATTTTCAGGTCACTTCAAGTTGAATGGGGAAGTTGACACCTCAGAGAAAGATCTACCCTCCAGGAAGACCTGGACAAGCTGGAAGAGTGGGCTGGCAGGAATCTTATGAATTTCAATGGAGATAAGCACAAATCAATTGGGAATACATAACCCTGGAGTGCAGCTCAGACTAGGTTCTGCCTGGCTGGAGAGCTGTAGAAGGACCTGAGGGTCTTGGTAGACAATAGTCTGAACATGAGTGAACAGTGTGTTGCAGCAGCAAAGAAGGCGAACAAGATACTGGAGGGAATCAAAAAGTCAGCACCAACAGAAAAGTCATTATTTCACTCTCCTCAGCACTCGTCTGGCTGCATCTGGAGTACTGCATTTGGTTTTGGTCCCCACTACAGGAAAGAGATGCAGACTGGCTGTAGAGGATCCAGAGAAGAGCTGCTAAGATGATCAGAGGACTAGCAAATCTATCACATGAAGTAAGGCTGAGAGAACTGTTTTGTTCAGCCTTGAGAGAAGGATTAGGGGAGACTTTTATTACTATGTACCAGTATATAAAAGGTGTCTACCAAGAGGACGGAGATCCACTTTTTACATGGAAAAGACAAGAGGTAATGGGTATAAGTATCTCCTGGGGAGATTCCAATTGGATTCCAGAACAAGATTTTTCACCATGAGAACAGTTAAACATTGAAATATTCTCCCCATGGAAGTGGTGGATTGCTCTACACTGGACACTTCTAAGGCTCAGCTTGACAGAGTTCTAGGCCACCTCATTTAAACTATATATGGCCTAAAAAGGTTGCATCAGATGATCCTTGAGGTCCCTTCAACCTAGTATTCTATGATTCTGTGCTTTAATACATGGTAAACAGTGCACACTGTATTCACAACATGGATTAGCTGCTCAGTAAGTGACCACTCCCCGTTCTCCATACAGAGAGAAGCATAGAAAAAGTAACATAAGGTTATACAATTAAATGCCACATGGTAACGAACACATGTAGGATAACCAAAACAAAATAACAAGTGCAATTGTAGCTGTGACCATTCCTAATCAGAATGCTTTACAGTACAACCTTAACTTAAAAAAAAACCCACCCAAACTTATCTTCACTTATCTATTTGGTTAATTATGGATGCATATTGTGGTTTTTTTCCAGAGAATTGCCTGAAGTCAGCAAACACTGAGCAGCCCACATTTACTAACCATAAATCATGTAAATAAATTTAATTGTTAATAACCCCATTCAGTTATTCATGATCTTTCTGGCCAGACATTTTCCACCTAAACAAATCTAACAGAAAATGCCAGCCTGTTACATCTTACCCTTCTCAAGAAAACATCATGATGACAAAAAGATCTTTTTTCAAGAAAGTCTTCCTGAAACCAAGTGGTAATTTTGGACAAAATAAGTACCAGAGTAAGATAAGAAAGAAGGAAGTGAAGGAGACAAAAATTCAGGAGGAAGTGACAATGCCCCGTTAGCTAAGTGCGTCAGGACTTAGTGCAAGATTGTCTGGTATATTTCAGACCAAGGGCTTGAATCACTGTATGAGAATGATTTGGGATTTTTCTTGAGTGAGTTTACTGTATTTTATGTTGGTGATGCTGTCCCATTTTTCTTAAATGATTTCATATTCCCAGAGGCAGAGGGAGGAAGGAAGGAAGAAATAGTAAATATTTACTCTCTGTCTATTGACATAAATGTGTGATAAGGGCATTCACCTGAACTATGGAAAATTAGATTCAGGATTCAATGGGGAGTGCTGAGTCAATGTTATTCAGAAGTTTGATTTCACTTTGTTCATTTTGGGAATAAAACTCAGGATTCCCTAATCCATTGTCTAGTGGCCAGCTTATTCATCTGGTCTATAAGTGCATCATACTCAAGTCTTCCATGTATGTCTCCACGTATGAGTGGAGCTACAAACTTTTGACTCCCAGCGATATTCCTAATTCTTGTAACTAAGCTATGGTTGAGAACTAGCTTTTATTTTGAAAAGATCTATTGTTTCATTTGTTAATTATGAAGGATTTTTTTTTACATTTAGAATTGTGTGCAGACATTTTCCCATCCAGTTACTGCATTCGTACTCTCGCATTTCCCATCACTTGACTTAATGTTATTATTTGACAAGTGATATTTATGAACACACCAAAAGAAAAGGAAGGAAACATATTGGTAACAGAAACTAAGTGATATGCTTCCTTTGTCTGTAACAGATGTAGAAAACAGAAATTTATTTCTGGTCTGGTGTTCATCTAGGTAAGTCTATCCATGAAGCCTCCAATGAAGAGAGTTTAGACAGTAGTTGAAATTAGATATGAAAACATAAGCTCTAATTCAGGCATCTTAAACCTACCAGTAATTTCAGACATTATTTAAGGCAACAAGTCTTTACTGAAGTTAATGTTATCACAGTTTCACTGCTATTATTGCCACCAAAAAACAGTTGCCAACCTTCAGCTACAGTTTTGGCAGTAGCGTGAAAAAGGGTCTCTGGATTTGTGAGGAAAAAAAGAAGAAAAGAAAAAAGTGTTAAAGAAAGGATGTGTTAAAAGTAAACCAGATTGTAAAAAGAGCAAACGTAGGACAACAAAACTGGAAAGCACAGGTTAAAGACAAGGAGATGGTAGGCAGGGGAGATTCTCAGTAAATTATGTAGAGCTAGAGACCAGAACAATGTGAAAGATATTTAGAGAGGATCAGAAAGCTGATTCAGATCATATGAAGACAAGTCAAGATAATTTGAGAAGATGGAATGGCAAAGACAGAAAATTAGACAGCGAAAAAAAGTTTTTCACAGTAATGGAAAAAATCTTTCAGGCAGCACTTAATCTGTCAGAACTGAGGAAGAATGAAGGAGAATGAAGGTCCGAAGTTAATGATAAGGTTGAATATGTGTGTCAAAGAAGAACTGTAATTATTGGAATACAAATCAAAGAATGAGAAGTAATATAAAATGTCTCCTTATTCATAGCCAGCACTAATCAGATTAGTGTGTACTTCACTGAATTTTCATATTGCTACAGTAACTTAAAACTTATATTTTTCTGCCATACAGTGAGCTGTACAGGACACTGACTTTGAATAGTTGCATAATCCAATTACAGACCTAAAGATAAATGAACTTGATGTCAGGTATCAGGAAGAATAATTATGTCTCTGTACAGAATCAAAAGTGAATGGAAATGAGAATGTGAAAATGCAAAAAACTCTTGAGTAGCAATAAAATCTAAAGAGGCAAAATGTTCTCATACTAGAAGCCAGAATAAATTTATTCCAGAATCTGAAGATAACTGGCACATGGAACTACAGATCCAGTACCAATGACTGGCTACTGAAGCAGTCACGCAGAACATACAGAGTAATGGAAGCAGTGTAAGAGGAAAAAACCCCATAAATTTAGATTTATTTCTCAATTGCATGATGATATTAGAACGATCTGTGGATGAAGGAAATAATTAAAGACATGAGAAAATAACGAATGAGGTAAACTTCAACATGTGTTTCCCAAAGACAGATCTTTTAATAGATCTTTGGAAAAGTAACTTCATTAGGAAGGCAGTCCATTTCCAAGCCAAAAGAAATGATGTAGCTTTTGTCTGTCTCTGCTTTGATAAGGGATTTGGTGCAATGACACAAAGCAAATTCCTTGTGAAACTGAAGAAGACAGGGATTAGCAGAGGAACTGAATATTGAACAAACTGATGGCTCAAGGTAGGCAGTGATTGAGGAAGATAGGATCTGACTGGATAAAGGCTTTAAAGGGAATTTCTCAGTTTATAGTCTTCAGAAGAATCTACTTAAAAGTTCTTACAATAAACTTCAAACCTGATGAAGAGCACATTCATGTAAACCACTATGTACCAGTAATCAACATCGTTACAGAGTAACTCTGAAATTACAATCCAGTATTTGCATGACTATGAAAACAAAAAATCTCTGTGGACAGGTCTCCCATCAAGAAAATGCACTGAAAACAGAAGAGGTGAAAAGAACAGTAACTGAGATTTCAGGGAAGAAAGAGAACCTGTCATATATAGAATTATAGAACGGTTTGGGTTGGAAGGAGATTTTGGAGGTGATATAGTCCGACCCCCCTGAATGAACAGGGACATCTTCAACTAGATCAGGTTGCTCAAGGCCTGGCCCAACCTAACCTTGAATGCTCCCAGGGATGGATCATTTACCACATCTCTGGGCAACATGTTCCAGTGTTTCACAACTCTCATCATAAAAAATTACTGCCCTATATCTAGTCTAAATATTCATTCTTTTATTTTAAAAACAATGTTCCCCCTTTTCCAGTAACCAGAGACATCATCTGCCTGCATGACTTTTCAAATATCATAGAGAGTTTTCTGGCTACTACATCAGCCAGTTTGCTCAGGACTCTGGGATGCATCTCTTCAGGTCCATATATATGTATATTCAGGTTCTTCAAGTGGCCATGACTGTGATCTTCTCTTACAGTAGGAGAGACTTTGATCTCCTAATCCCTGTCTTGCAGTCCATCTGCTTGAGAGGTGTGGGAAGAGACATTTCCAAAGAAGACTAAAGCAAAAAAAGTTGATAAGTACCTCAATCTTCCCTAGTGTCTTCTTACTCATTTGCCAGAGTTGTTTATCAGGGGAAGTATGCTTTCTTTGACCTTACTTATTTCTAGCTGACATACTTGCAGAAAACTTTATCTTTTTTGGTTGTTTTTTGGGGTATTTTTCTCTTTTTTTTTTTNATTTTGGAGGTGATATAGTCCGACCCCCCTGAATGAACAGGGACATCTTCAACTAGATCAGGTTGCTCAAGGCCTGGCCCAACCTAACCTTGAATGCTCCCAGGGATGGATCATTTACCACATCTCTGGGCAACATGTTCCAGTGTTTCACANAGCAGTCCTTGCAAAGTTCAAGCCTAGCTGCACCTTGGCCCCTGCCTGACCACATCCCTGTACAACTGTGCAGCATCCCTACATTCTTCCAAGGATCCTGTCCCTGCTTCAACTCCCTGTGTGTTTCCTTCTTGCCCTTNTCATAAAAAATTACTGCCCTATATCTAGTCTAAATATTCATTCTTTTATTTTAAAAACAATGTTCCCCCTTTTCCAGTAACCAGAGACATCATCTGCCTGCATGACTTTTCAAATATCATAGAGAGTTTTCTGGCTACTACATCAGCCAGTTTGCTCAGGACTCTGGGATGCATCTCNCTTGACTAGTAGGCCTTGACTCATCCACGTCAATCTCTTGCCTGCCTGTAGCTATAGATAGCTACACTTGAGTTATGGGATTCATCCCATGAAGTTTAAGTAATGGCAATTAGATCATAACTGTCTAGCAGTACAGTGACTTCCAACTCCTGTTTGTTGCCCATGCTGATGTAGAGATACAAGAAGACTTAAGGAGTTTCTTAACAGAAAAAGACAACAAAGGAAATAATTTCTAATCTAAAGTATATGAAAAGAAGAAGAAATTAAGGTGGTAGGAGAAGATAAAGCCCACACTGGCACAAGCAAATATAACAAGAACAAAGTATTATCATCACTAAAAGCACCTTTGATTTTTGGTGTCAGATGTGTGGTTCAAAATCTTGGTTTTAATATGGAAGTAGAAAAGCACAAAGAACCAGAGGGGCTTCTGTTCCTTGCCACAGCAAATCTGACTGGAGGAAGACTAGGCAGTCTTCCAGGTTATATCCTATATTCCTATCCAGTTTGGTGTACGGTCACAATTTGACTTAAAATATAATTTCAAAATAATCTGCTGCTAAAGTCTGTTGATACAGAAAAATCACTACATTTACTAATATTTAAGAAGGTACAGTGTTTACTTCCTTTGCGAGACATGGCATCATTTTGACTTGTAGCAGATTCCTGAAGACACTTTATCAGTGCCAACAGTGGATTATTAGGAAGATTGTTCTGAATTTGAAGTGCCAAGATCTCTCTACCACACCAAAGCTGTGTGTGACCTGCTCTGGTCTGACTGAGACCATGGGACAAACTAAAAGCTTTTATTGGCATAGCTTCCCTATGCCCTAGCTGTGCACACAAAGAGACTTTGTTCCGAGCTACCTGAGCTTCTGGTTTGCAATCCCAAAATTTTAGTGAAGTCATTTATCAAAACAAGATTGTTTTGTTCTGCACATTCAGGCCGTAATGGTCTTTTTTTTAGCAAACCACAGAAAAGTGTGTGTGTGTGTATACCTACCTTAGTACAACAGAAGTCAATTCATTTGTAGTCATTAAAACTGCAGTCTGCATAAAGTCATGCCTACAAATGGGAAATTACTCCCAGCATATTCTGAAATATTTTTGATATGACATGGATATCACTATTTATTGGATCTTTTTGACTAAATTATTTTCTGTTGCTCTAACTTGATAAAAATTATACGTAGGTTTGAAACACACTAATCACACTGATAAAACACCCATTCTTTTTGAAAGAGAGAGATACGACAATGTTGCACATAAAATTTTTAATAACAAATTGTAGAAGCGAGCAAAGAGCAAATAAGCCTGAAAATGAAGAGACAATGAATAATTTATGGTACAAATACCAATTAAGTCATAGTATGCAGACAGCGTCTGGTGAGAAAAAAAGCCATTGCCTTTGCACACACCTGAAAAAATTAAGGAAGATGGAAGAAATACCTCCTCTAAATAATTGTACAAATCTATGGATTATACATAAAATGGGATTGCTGAAAAGATGCCTAGTAGCATTACAGAAGAGCTCTGGTTTTACTACTGGAAAAGACTCAATATTTTAAAAATATTCTTCAAGCTCATGCTAAAGTGAAGGATATTGTGTCCATCCTTACACCTTTTAAAGGCTAAGTTATTCTGGACTATTGCACAAAGGGTATTTAATTTCTCTAATTATATATATTTCCCCTTTAAACAAGTTGTTATAGCCCTAAACATAGTTTCCCTTCTACTTCGAGTTTCTGTGCCAGATAGCCTGTAAATATTGAAATTCCCTTTGGATTATCTCTAACTTTCACACAAATACTGGAGTAAAAATATAGGGAAATTAAAATAATATACATTGCACTAGCTAACAAACATTTTAAATTTAAATTACAATTTAATTTTGCCTAACATTTTCACACTGGTTACCTACCTCAGTGCTTTGTAATGTGTAGTAGCTATTTAATTTAAGGAAAAGACACGTTCATTATAGCAACAGAAACACAGATTTTTTTTTTTTTTGGTGTATGAAGCATCAAGGAAAAGAGTTCTTCATCTGCAAGAATATTTAATATATATCATAAAAAATAAAGCATTTAAATCAAAATACTGAAAAAATATCTTTTGTACAACCTTAAGAAAATTCAAATATTCACAGTCATACACGTTTTGGAACTAGTACCCCTCAAGAAGGAAGGGGTGGGGCTGATTTAAATGAAATACATGTTCTGATTGTTTGAGAAGTGCAAGAGATTTTTAGATTATGAAATTCTACTAGAATGTAAAGGTTGTTTGCCAAAATAAAGTGTAATAAATTAATGCACAAAAATACTAAGGGTAAAAAAACGGCATGCCCAATATTTCATTTAACTTTAATAGAAAGGAAAAAACCCCCATATCTTAACAGTTTAAAACTGCTTGCATGACACTGCCACTTAAAATTCTATAGGCAGTTCTTCCACAAGTTGTTTTTATGGAATTTTTATATCCACTCCCACTTTTTTAAATATTTGTGAAATTGATGACAGGTTATTTCATGCTTTTTCAACTATGAATTACAGAATACAGAAAGACAGTCTTATTTCAAGTTGCCATCATGAAGCCCTAATTTTGATGGACTATCAAAATTATATTCTGCTGTGAGAGCTAAGATTCAGGATGATAACATATTTATTTATTATTACTTTTTCCTTTCAACAAAACTTTGTTCTAACTCTTCAGTTCGGCAGAGAAGCATTAAATGGTTTTAAATTTCAGTTAGATGAAATAACCTTTGAAATACTTAAAGGATGATTTTCTTATAAATAGGTTTTACATATGCTATACATTAATATTTCCTCACATTAAGCAACTTCCTTGTGAGTCATAAGGAGGATTATCTATATAGTCTCTTAGCAGGCTCTTCTTTCTTTGGGAGTTGCTATAAACTTCATGACATAATTTCATCTCCCTTTTGGTCTGTCGTTATTATCCCCGTCATCTAGGTTAGTTTCATGCATAAAAAATTAATGAGAAGGGGGGCAAGTACAGCTGAAAAACTCAGATCAGCTATACTTGTGCATATTTTTACTGAAAAAAGAAGAGCAAAAATAAGACCTTTATTTGGGAGTTGTACTAGATAATCTCCAGAGGTCCCTTCCAGTCTCATCATTACGTGATTCTGTGTGACTCTGTGCAAAAATAGTAAGTTTTAAGTATGTTTCAGAGTGACATTTTTTACTACTTGAGGCCAAAACTGTGCATGCTTCCCACTTATAATGTCTGCGGTATATGTGTTGAAGCAAGCCACACTAAACTGTCTCTTTAATTAACACACTGGAAGAATGAACCACAAAAGGTGAATCATATGACTTATAAAGATATTGCTACAGATGCAATCAGTAGATGTCTAGAAGGGCATATTTTTCTCCATTAACTCAAAAAATCCACTACAGGAATCAGCTGAAACCCACAAGTTGAACATTGAAAGGTTTCATCTAGAGCATATTGCTGGGCGTCACATAGGATTACTGACCCTGCAGTGGAAGCGGGTCTTCTTTCAGTATGATTCTGCCTTGAACACCTTGGTTCTCCTCTGAGCTCTTCTCTTCATACCAGTAACTGATTTGTACAACTAAAGGAATGAAAAAATATGAAGAATGAAACCCAAAGGGTGAATAATTTTGTGATTACAGAACTACACTATACTGAGAAAGGCGACAATTTTCTGGAGGTTTGATCTATAAATTCACTTTAGCTTTGAGAATCCTTAGAGAACCATAATTTTATTACTAAAAAGTAATATGCACATGTGTATGTACTACTTGTACTTTTCTGTTCTGCATAGGTGATGCACATCTTAAATGCTCAGTAACAATGAGAAAGACTGAAAAAGCTAAGCTATTTCACTTCGTATTTTTCTGTTTTGCATTTTAAATTATTATTATTATTATTATTATTAACCCTGTTCATTTTCAAAAATTGTTCTGTCTAAATTAAAACATTTCAGTAAAATGGGTTTATTTCATATGAAAATATAAGTACTGATTTTCTATTTTCTTTCCCTCAGTACTAGGGTTGTCATAATAAATTCATTCCTGTGAATGTGCTTAGCTCTCAAGAGTTTCAGTGCCAGTCTCAAATGCTCTCTTTTCATAACCCACATTAATCTCAGCAGAAGTGCCAAAGTAATGCTTTTATTTTAACATTTTCACTTTCCCACCCTATCCTCACATAGTCTATGTATCTCTCAGTCTGCATTTGATCTGAATAAATAGAATGGACTGCTGGGTGTGCTTACTGGGATGGGATGTCTCAGATTCATTCCACATGGTGTTTGCTTTTTCATTTCTTCTCCCCCCTCCCATTCACTATTGTGAGCCTTTTGAAGTTTACAAGTCTTCTCTCATTTATAGAAGTGCAATCCCATTAACCCAAATAGGTGTAAGCTAGGACAGGACTTGGACCTGTTCCTACCACTTGCTGGAACTCATATTCTCCTTTCTTGACAGATATCATAGCTGCTGGCTTTATTGTACTGTTTCTTTTAATTTCAGCTCTAAGAATGTGCAAAGATAAGCACTTATCGTAACATGCCATGGATTCTGGAGTTTCTTTAATAAAAATAGCCCAGCATGTGACTGCCACAAATTTCAGGGGCTGCATATTACCTACTCAAAATAAAACAGCACCTCTCCACACTTCATTTTGAGTAGAGGTGGACAAATATGGAATTAAAGACTAGACTTAGGGGTTCTACAAGTGTCTGCAAAATTCAAGTAACAAATATCCAGACATTTTTTCTTCTTTATTTCTTTGGTTTTCAGGCTACTTTTAATTTTTTTTATTTTTAATATTAATTTTAATAATTAATATTAATCTGGTAGTTCAAGTATCAGTCAGGAACATAATTATCTCTACTTAAAAAACTGGCTTAGTGAAAAATAATGTGTATTTATGATAGTGAATCAAGATAAACATTATCTTCATGGTATAGACAAAAGGTATTCTTTCAGAAATCATGTTATTCTTCCAGCAGTGAAACATGCCTGTGAGACTTGTTGAGTCTATTTACAATACTTTCAACTTATTTCACAGAATCATAGAATAACCAGATTGGAAAAGACCCATCGGGTCATCAAGTCCAACCATACCTATCAAATACTAAACCATGTCCCTCAGCACCTTATCCTCTTGTCCCTTAAACACCTCCAGGGAAGGTGAATCAATCTCTGCCAGTGTCCAATGACCCTTTCTGTGAAGAATTTTTTTCCTTATGTTCAGCCTCAACCTGGTCTGGCAGAGATTGAGGCTATTCCCTCTTGTCCTGTCCTCTGTCACTTGGGAGAAGAGGCCAGCACCCTCCTCTCCACTTCCTCTTAGGTAGTTGCAGAGAGCAATGAGGTCTCCTCTCAGCCTTCTCTTCTCCAGGCTAAAGAACCCCAATTTCAAGTGCCTTCCTGGCCAAGCATCTCAATGGTTAGGAAAAGCTGATTCAATTAGAAAGAGGGACAAGGGAGAAAAATTCACTCATAAAGAGAATGAGAGGGAAAAGAACAGGGAAAAAGTCTGATAGAATAAAGACAGGAGAGAGTATAAAAACTGAGAGATTTGGGTGAATCAGTGAGATATCAGGCCCTTCTCAGTTTTGCTGATCAAGCAGCCTGCTTATAAAAAGAAAGTCATGGATAAGAGACCCTGAGTCCTAAATGAAATTTCCAATCAAGCTGTAATAATTCATTTTCAGAGAGTAGGTTTCAGCTCAGATATTGCCTTCAGCTTGCTTCTGATCAAATGTGGGTTTTAACACATTGAAAATGTATTTTATCACCTATCAAACACTATACCCTGATGACTCTCCATGTAATCAGAAACATCATGTGTCTCTCGAAGACGTGATGCATTGCGAGTTCTGCTCAAAATGCTGTCTGACTTTGTCTGAGGCCTGAAGCCTAAGATAATGAACAGCTAAAAATATTTTCATGCTTGTGATCACCAGTTTGAACAGGCAAAATTCTTAGAGGGGCAGTTGTTCATTTTTTAATCTCATGGTTTAACCTTATGTGTGAATGCAACCTGCTTTTAATCAGGGCATAGGGTAGTTGAATCAAAGTTTTTACTTTCACCTGGAGGCAAATCTTCTTATTTCAATAAAATTTCTTTTGAAGTATCAAGTTTGCCTGAGTAAAGGCTAAGGAAAAGTAAACAGTATTCAACTAAATAAGCATCACTCAGGTGATCAATAAAACCACCTGTCAAGAAAGCTCATAGAGAAGCTAGTGCTGCCAGTGCTGTGGCTGCAATGTACAGGATATATTTGCTAACATACTCAGTAATTATTTTTCTGGACAGATACAGCTGGACACAGGGAAATGACATTGTTGAAAAAGTGAGAAAAATCTCCTTAAGTAACTACAGCAGCACAGAATTACTACTTCACATTATCATCTGATCAGAGCTATGAAAATTTAAGTTCTGTCAGTGCCTTTTTTGCCTGTTACTCTGAGATTGAATGAGTAATGCACTTCTTATNGCTTGACCACTCATACTCCTTTTTCCAGTAGGGAAAAAATTACTAATTTGAATTTTTACTCCTCTGAAATTGTCTGTCGAGAAAAAAGATAAGGAAGAATATTTTCTGATCTCCATCCTTAACACCTTCTGATTTTCCTACATTGTACAATTTCCCAGCTTCTGTACTTTTTTTTTTACTGTTATAAAAACACGGACTACCTGTCTGGTAGAGATATTTGGGTTTGGTAATGTGTTTATTTATAAATTATTGCCGGGATCTTCTTGAGAACACATGAAGACAAGTTATTGGATGAAATGCTCCCTCTGCTGTCAAAAGAAAGTATCGGTAGAGGTAGGTTCCTGAAGCTGCAAATATATCAGGGATAGACAACATCATGATGCATTAAGAACATTTCCAACTGTACTGGCTCTGTATACAGTCTCCAAAGGCAGGCTCTGAGCTCTTACCTTTAGTCTGGATGAAACTTAATATCTGAATTTGAATATGTCTACTAGAGCATTCAACTTTTTATTAAAAGAGATAAAATAAAACTAGCCTAGATTTTACACCATAAATTGTACTGATAATCTATTTCACATTCAGTGTAGGCTATCAGTGGCTGGCTGGAAGCCCTCAGAATCAAGCCAAGTTATTTCTTAACTTCAGTGGATTTGCACTGTACTGTAGTTGAGTAAAGTTGATGTCACTTTTAATTTCTATTTTTTTTAACAACAAACAATCCAAGCAATTAAGGGAATGTCCTGAGAATAAAGTGACAGTAAAGAACGGAATAATGTCTGCACATATTAATTTACTTTGATGGCAGAAAGCAGGAGACTTAGCCCTGAATTTAGCAGGGTTAGGATATCATCCAGGGAACCCTGCAACAACAGTGATGTTTTGCTACTTGCTGAGGTAATGCATATCTTTGATTCTGCAGAAGTGCACTTTTGTACATTATACAGAAACTCTGTTAGCATTGGCTCTGTCCTGCAAAAATGTGATCATAAACGTTCATGTACCAGGCGCCACATGTATTTGCTTTGATAGTGTTCATAAGATCTTTTATTCACCTTTTGAGAACTGTTGTACAAGCAAATATTTGTTCACAGGAGTATTTCCAGAATGTGAAAACGTGGCAAGCACTCATGCAAACAGTTTTGTGGGTGAATATTTGAGAAGCAGGTTTTCTTAAAGTGCTTCTGAGGTTAAGGATCTGAATGAGATAGAGCATACTAACTTAAATAAAAAAGGCAGAAATAATAATAACAACAAAAAAAAAAGAACAACAAAGAACTCTAAAACCAAGAAGAAAGATATTTCCTAAATCGTATTGTTTTTCTTTAACATTGTTATTTTGGGCAGAACTCTAACCTATTTGTCATTCCAATTCCTTCATCAAAAGTCAAATGAATTCATTATTACACTAAGAGAAAAGGCCTTTTAAAATACATTTTTCTCCAATTAGGACAGTTCAATTTTTTTTTTTGTAAAAGAGGACCACAAAGGTATCCCAGAAGGTATCCCAGAGGGAATCCAAACCCACTACCACTGGGCTTCGGGTACTATTTTCTCAGTACTGAGTTCAGGAATTGTGTTTTATATGTCACTTATAGATTTTATTTTAGATAATTCTGGGACAAAATCAACAACTAATCTTGAGAGCAGAATCCTCTGTTACTTTACTCTAGCAGAGTGCTACTCTGTGTAGGAGATCCAGGCATTTTTTTGACCATTTCTCCTTTGGAGTGTATGACTTGGTGTTGGTGTAAGGATATGGTAGATTCTTAAATGCTTATACGTTTTAGTCTAGTGATTGAAACAATTTTTTCTTTGTGAACAAATAGGATTGAACCCTCTAATGTTTTGGGAAAGTCTTGAATTCAGGAGAGATGTTATTGTTCTCTACATCCACCTGGAAGAAGTCTGTGCTAAGGTGTGTTTCAGTCTCTTTTCCCCAAGTAACAAACAATAGGACAAGAAGAAATGGCCCCAAGTTTTGCTAGGGGAGATTTAGATTGGATATTAGGGAAAAAAAATCTTTACTGAAAGAGTGCTGCAGAATTGGAACAGGCTGCCCAGGGAAGCAGTTGAGTATTTAAAAGATAGGTACATGCAGTGTTCAGGAACATGGTTTAGTAGTGGATTTGTCAAGTGTTAGGTTTACAGATGGACACAATGATCTCAAAGGTCTTTTCCAAGCCAAATGCTTCAATGATTCTATGTTTCTGTGATTCTTTTACATTGGTGGAATAGTTCTGGTCAAAGAAATATAATCACTTCTAACACGTAGAGAAGCAGTTAGTGATTCTCATAGCATGCTTAGCAACACTGTGCTCCCACTAAGGATTCTGTTAGGAATTTGTCAGAAGAAAGACCTGTATGTACTTAACTTATTGAAGATACTATTGAAGTCATTCATTAACACAGCTTTAGGTTGTTGGGGAAGACTTTTCTTTTTCCTGAAACTGACAGTGTTATCGATCAAATAGACTAGACAAGGTTTTCCTAAACTACCTTCTCTTACATTAGTGTCTAATTTCACCCAGTTTCCGTGGCTAAGTGAATGCTTCCCTAGAAGACTGAATACTTCCATAGAGGGCATCATATTGCTTGAACCTTTTAAATGCAGACAAAGCCCCATTCAGAAGCAAATCTCCCATAAAGCCATAGCACTTAAATGCCTAGTCTTTTTG
>WAAB01005046.1:0-65514 GCA_013389865.1 Piaya cayana
GGGCCTTGGGATGGCTAGTGAGGATATCTGGAGCTCAGGTGAATTTTTTTCTTCACTCTTTCCAGTTGTGGGCAGTGTCATTGGAAGGAACAGATTGGCCAAATCTATTTATACATGGCACCATGGCTGTTGTCACGGTAACAACTTTGAAGTTTTTGATAATGGGATGACCTACACGTCACCTGCTTTACAAGCATAAAATAGGAGACACCTTCCTCAGAGGGTAAGGAGGGCCTTTGCTTAGGAGCTTGCAGAGCTCATTATCAGGCCTTTAAACTAGATGGGACGGGGAAGGGAGATAACATCGGGTTTGCTTATGACAAGATGCAGGACACACTGTGGTTAAAGTCATAGAAGGCTGGTATGGGCCCTCCGCCTATTGCTCCAGGGCATGATGGGGATGTTGCAGCACAGCTGAAGTCTTGTGGAGACAGAGAGTGTTCCCGAGGTAATAGGGGTCAACAAGGAAACTTCCATAGAGCATCTTAAGGGAAATACGGGGTATTCCACTAGAAGGTGATATAGCTAACTATCAGCTATGACCTGACTGATGTTACTGAAATCTGGTGGAATTAATCCTATGACTAAAGTGTAGCTATTCATGACTACAAATTGTTCAGAAGGGACAGACCAGAAGGAGGATCAGAGGCATTGGCCCCTGTACCAGAAAATGTATAGAGTGTGAAGACCTGTCCCTTAAGAACAGCTGCAAACAGGTCAAAAGCTTATGGGTGAGAATAAGAGGCCTAGGCAACAAAAGGAACTATCTGGTTGGTACATGACACCTGATCAAAGGGAGTTTATTGATGACGTCTTCCTCCTCCAGTTACTGGAGGCTTCATGCTCGCAAGCTCTCATCCTGCTGGGGTGCTTCAATCACCATGGCATCTGCTGGAAAAGCAGCACAGCAAACTGTAGGCAATCCAGGTGACAAATAGTGAATTGGAGATAATTTCTTAACACAGGTAATAGGCATCGCTATTCAAGAGGATACAATACTGGACCTGATTGTTACCAGTGCAAGCAAATGCATTAGTGACATCAAGACTGGAGGCAGCCTGGGCTGCAGTGACCACAAATTTGTTTACTTCAGGGTCCTGAGGGATAAGGGACAAGCAAGGATACCCAGGAAAGTTGTGGAAGCCCACTTCCTGGAAGTGTTCAAGGCCAGATTGGATGGGGACTTGTACGGCCTGGTCTGCTGGGACGTGTCTCTGCTCTTGGCAGGGGGTTTGGTTCTGGATGATTTTAAGGTCCTTTTCAACTCAAAACATCCTATAATTCTGTGATTATAGATTCCATGACTCTGTGTTTTTTGTCTTAAGAGAAGCAAGTATGTTATAATTTTTCAATAGCTTTTGACTTTTTTTAAAGTTTCAGGGGAAATATAAAAATCTGAGTAGCAAGTTCAAGCCAGTTGGCAGTGCAGATTTTCATAGGCTACATCTGCTCTGCAAAAGGCTTCCACCTCAGACTGTGCTCCCTGGTTTCCAGTACAAGTGCTTCAGAGTGATATACACCTACATTAAGCAAAAGCATCCCCCTCTCTACAGCTACATGCCACCTTCACACTATCTGTAGATCTTTTCTGGGCCCATCTACACTCCTATAGCTCTCTTGTATAATTTCTGTTTGTAGGATTTGGTTTTATTTCACATTCCAGGTATCAAAAATGCAACCCTTTAGAGTGGAGTTTTTAAGGCAAGAAATTGACACTTTCTATTATGTCCCCCAGAGAAAAGCACAAAACCACATAGCACTGTTGGAAGATATAAAAAAGAATCATGTAGGTCATAAGGACAAAATACCTCTTTGATTGTATTATCTGGAGGCCTGGTCTCAGAATTCTCCCTCTCAGGTCACTGCTTCATTTCATCTTTGAGGAATTAAACAAGATCACTCCAATATATATCTGGAAAACAACTCCACAGTAATGCTGTGTAGATGACATGAGGACCTTCTCTCAGGTGCTCTACTAGGAATTCTTTTGTTCACCATTGTGGACATAGCCTTCATTGATTTCTATGGACTGCTTATAAAATCATCCAAAGATACTCAGAGATCCACAGATTACAGAAATTTTACAAGATCTTCCACAAGTTCATTCTTAAAGATTCTTTGATTAGTGTGGTAGGTGTGAATTGAACCAAAATTTGATACTATGGTCCTGTTTGACAGAAGCAGGTAAGTAACAGTTGTTGGAATTCAGCTTTGCCTTGCATGGCCTTTGTGTCTGACTAATATATCCCTAAAATTTTGGCTTGATTCCCAGCAGAATGTCTGGGGGGTTTTTGGTTTTGTTTTTTTTGTTGTTTTTTTTTCAATCCAGGAAAGTCCAGCATCAATGGCACACAGAAAGTTTCATCAATGCATTTCTTCCCTGCTGTTCACACCTTGGCTTTACTGGAGGATGTGAGAATAGAAGCTGTTCCAGTGTTTGGATGGATTTCAAGGCTACAATGCACAAAAAATGCAGAAGGAGCATGTACCTTACAGTATCCTTACTATAGGTCATTATACTGTCTTTTACATTGGCTGTTCAGAAATCACAGTGACAAATACACCATGAATTCTGAGAAAGATTGTCCCGAAGTTTCACACAGTCTCGCTGCATGTGAATGGGTGTCTGATTTTTCTACTCTAAGGTTGATTGAAATCATATGCTTTTCTCAAAATAACTCAGTAACTTCACTACAGTTTAAGAAGGCACTTCCCAGTGTTTCCACTGGACTCACCACGTTGAAGCGGCTTGGTTACAGCATCACATGAAAGCTTGCTGACCAAATGCTTATTATCCCTACACATCAACACTTATTTGCAGCAAACTTTTTCCCCCATTGACCTTAGAAAAATGTGAAAGCAACAGCATCCCACACTGAAGCCAACTGCTGTTATTCAGGATCTGATAGTGTTGCTTTATAATGATCATAATAAACAGAGAATCCTTGCTAACATTTCCAATGCACCATACAGCTTGGCATTTTCAATATATATTTAAAACAACAAACCAAGACAAGGATATGCTTTTCCCAGAAATTGCCAACCTATGCTCCAAGATCTCTTGCATTTTGCATTGTGTCAGTCTGTGTGAGAGGCTTCAGGAAAGGTAATATAGAAGATGAATGGAAGTCTATCATCTCAGTGCCAAGATGAAAAAGTGACAGCTCATAATGAAAAGAAAAATAGTTTCCATTTTGGGCCTCTGTAAGTAAGAAAGTGACAGAGCCATGGGAGCTGTGAGGCTGAAAAATGGTCCCTTTGACAGACATGCCTGTAAGTGAAAGTGCATGGGATATAATACTAGCCATAATATAGGGAATAATGATTATTTTAGGGATCACATGATTTTGAATAAATCCTTGGCTACTCCATAGAAAATGCAACTGAAAGAAAACCAGGAAAACTGTAGTTTCATTTACAGAATAAATGACCTAGAGAGGTTTTTTTGGCCTCTATATCTGTGATTGAAGCTTCTGAAAAGAATTTTAATACACACAGGTTAGCCAAAATGAGAATCAAGAGTTTCATGTAAACCTGAAATTGCATGCATTGCTCATTATTTAGGAACGGCAAAAAACAAATGCTGGAAAGAAGGCTCAAGCTGATGAGGGTGAAGATTCTAGTCATAAAATCTTTCATAAAGCTTCTTTTTATTAAACCCACATATGACATTTGCTATTGGGTTAGGTGAGATAAGAAATCTTTCCTATTTTCAGAATTGCCATCAAAAGCAATACCTATATGGGCAAGTCATACACATGTAACATAAGGTTTAGATTAAAAGTGGTGTGAACTACTGTATGATGTTCATATTTTCAGTTTAAAGGAGTGTTTAAAGTCAACTTAAGGCAACTCGTATTTGCTAAGTCCACATTTATCAACACAAGTTTTTGTGTAGGCTTAAATATATTAGAGTTTCAAACTGACTTTGTTTAAACCAGGGTGACATCCCTTGATAGACAAGGCCTTGTGACAATATTCACCCTCGTGTGGAGGACCAGCAATATAGACCTTAAAATGGAATTATACGGTGGATGAATTCCACCCTAAAGCATATTTAAAACAGTTTTCCTTGCATGGCTTCTTCCTTTAGTGGCATTCCTCAAGAGAAAAGGTTAATAAGGATAATACTCTCTTCTTCCAGTGTCTATTCCATGATCTTAGTGAATTCTGAAGTCTTTAAAAAAGCATTTATAGACTTTTATGAGACATTGCATTCATTTACCTTTGCAGTGTATTTCAGGAAAATAAAATCCTAATGAGGAAATGGTAAGAGTGGGTAGAATTATTTCTTGGATTTTCTTTTGCAGTTTGGGTTTCATTTTTTTTCTTGTCCATACAAGGAAATAGAGAAACTGATGATCCAGTTCGATCTCTGCTAAGGAAGAGAAAGAGTTCATTGTGTGAAGACTGTCTTTTTAACTTTAAAAGGCTTTTAATATGCTGAACAAGGAAGGAATATGTATGCTACTGTCCAGCATTGCAAGAATTTAGACTTAAAGCAGGAAAAGGAATTTGAAGCTATTCAAAGACACTATAACTGGGACAAATGGGATGAATTTAAGGAAAGAAAAGGCTGACAGTTAAGGAAAAAAGACTTTCCTAGCAGTGTGGAGTTTTAGACTGCAGAATAGTCTCCCAAGGGAAGTGGTGAAAGCCTAGTTTCTTGAGTCATTTAAAACTGGAGTAGACAAAGCACTCTGGAATATACTCCAGGGAGCAATCCTGTCTTGGCAAAGGGATGCACAAAACAACCTAATAGATCTCTCCTATCTTTCCTTCCTGTGATTCTCCTATTTCATAAAGCTCTGTGATTGAATGACGAGCAGAAAACTTTAACCCCTTTTTCAGAGACAGAAAGCATGTTTGACAAGATATTATGAGAGGAAAATCCTCTAGCAAAGAAGAGAAAAAAGCTACATTTTCCACAGTGAGTGTTCAGCTCTTCTCTATCCAGAATGATGAACTGCAAAGAATGGTTCAAAACTGCCTGCTGGATATCTGCCATTTTCAGTAAAAATCAATGTTTTGTTTCTTAATTTCTCTAAATGTCCCAGTGGTTTAGATACTACTCTGTGTTATAGGTTTGTTTTCTGTTTTTTTTCCCCAAAAGACTGCAATTAAATCTTTAATAACTGAATGACTGTCTTTTTAAAAAAGTATTGACTGGTTACTCTCAGCAGCTTGGGCTGTGATTATACTATATCCCTGCCCAGTTTCATATTGAGAAGGAACTACCAGGCCTACCCTTACATAACTGAGACCTTGAATCAGTGCTAAGAGGTGTAGGAGGAAGGGCATACTATGCTCTATTCTCCTTTCCACTTAATCAGGTGGGGAAGGAATGTCTTGGCTTCTGCCTTGCAAGACATCAGCCATAGGTGCAGAGCAGGTGCAGGTAATGGTGTAATCAGCTGCTGCTAAAACTGATTTTTTGCTGAACCTCCCAGATCAAGGAGAAAGTCATTGGCTTTGCATAGAGGAAGAAAGGGAAGTTAGGCTCTGAAAACTATTTCAGAGGAGACCAGTATCAGTTCAAATATTCAGGGAGCTTGAACAAACACCTTCGTGGCTCTGTGTAAGTGATGCAAAGGCATTCATGACATGCAAGTGCGTTCCTTGAAGTCCTGCTGCTGTTACTGCTGCTCTGGACTCCACAGTGGAAAACTCAATTCAAAGGTCTGGAGAAGGTAGCTGGCATGAAAAGCACTCTGTTAGTAGAAATGGCTAGGTGTGGACCATTCAGGTAGGACACGTATTTGTTGCACTAGAATACATTGTTTCTTTTTATTTGCTTTTAAACTTTTCTGGATCCTCTGGTTTGAGCTTTTACCTGGATAAAAAAAACTAGCATATGCATTCTCTTTACACATATGTACCTTCAGGCAGCATGAACAGACTGGGGATACATCTCACTCAGTATCACATGACAGAAGACAATGGCATAAGATAATAGGATCATACAGGATAACTAAAGATGCCTGGGAAAAAGTAAAAAAATATAGCAAGCATATAGTGGCACTTACTCAGAGGACCTCCTGCACCTCCTGCAATTTCCTGTTCAAATTGCACATTGTATCACAGAATCATAGTTGGAAGGAACCCATAAGAATAATCGAGTCCAACTCCCTGCTTCTTGCAGGACCTTAAATTAAAGATTATAACTACAGTGTCATCTAGAAGCAACTTGAACTCTTGACAGGTATTTACAAATCATGTTGAAAACAGAAAGTTATCCAATAAGTTTTTCAAACCTTACAAAAATGTAACATCCATAATACCCTTGGGCAAGGAGTTCTACAGATTAGAGGCTTATTATATCTAGAGTAATCTCTTTTGGGCTTTTTGGACTGTTCTGAAGATGTTAGCGGCCAACTTTCTTTGATTCTTCCCTCACAATTCTTGCACAGCAAAGTACATGATGATGGATATAGCAGTATGTCAGCTGTAAATGAAGGAATTCTGTAGTTTATGGCACCCATAGCTAAAATAAGATGAACAAACCCTAGTTCAATCCTCATTTGCAGATGTACCTGTCACAAAAGCATGCAACTGAGGAAAGAGTCATTTTAGTTACTAGGATGCCAGGATAGAGTATCTAAGTACTGAGAAAGAACTCACAGCTTAGGCTTCAGCTTCTTTGGAAAGATTTGGAACAGGTTACCCAGGGAGGTGGTTGAGTCACCTTCCCTGCAGGTGTTTAAGGCACGGGTGGACAAGGTGCTAAGGGACGTGGTTTAGTGTTTGATAGGAATGGTTGGTCTCGATGATTCAGTGGGTCTCTTCCAGTGGGTTATTCTATGATTCTATGATTCTATGATTCTATGATTCTATGATTATGAGGGATGCAGTTGAAAACATCCTTATCTGGATTTTTAAAAATATACCAATTCCAAATGATTACTTTTTACTTTAGAAGGATTAAAACCAAGGGATAAGTCTCGTTCCTTTTAATTTTTGGAGACTTTGGACATCACTTGAATGCCTTGAGCCTTTGCATTCATTTCTAGTCAATGGGACACGAGTGGTCCTAGGCAGATCAGGAAAACCTCTATACCGGAGATACTTCTATTGAAATGGAAATGTTTATTCAAGTGGATGTCAATTCTGAAAACATTTTCTATATTATCACCAATTGCACTGATATTGTAATTTCATTTTTATTTTAAAATAATAAATGATAGAGTCTAAGATGTCACTCTTCAGATCACTGTTTGAGAAACATGCACTGTAGCTAGTTCTCTGTTGATTCTTGCTGTTCTGACAAAACACAGCAAATCTGCTGCACTCTGTAAGGATTAGCAAAATGCTGCCCAGAACCAGAGTTGGTAATTTACCAGGAATCTGAGCTCTGCACTGGATTTACGCAGACCAAACCTCTGCTAAACAAACCTAGACCTCTTTCTGTCTATGAAATACTTTGCAACTACTGAACTATATTGAATGTTTTTTTCAGGAAAAAAAAATGAGGCAACTTTGCTGCTTTGTATTTGGAACTTTAAGGCTGATGATTTCCATGTCTGAGGGAAAACTAATATTACACCTTTTTTTTCCAAAGCGACCTAAAGTATTGAAAACATCTGTTAAGATCACAGAGAGAAAAGTAAGTTTAAAGCAATATTAGAATAACTCAGAAGGTCAAGACTCATGACTGTAGCCTCAGCTATCAAAATTCAGTCTGCCCTCCTCGACATAGAGACATGACCATAGACATCACAGATTAGCATCTCCAAGACAGCCAAGACTTTTCAGTTCTGGCTCTTCTGCTTGCAGCATTCCAGAATTTGCTTTGATTCTTTGTAACCGCTGTCTAAAAGATTGACCAGTCCTGCAATCTAGGTAACCTAAAGCCATTTCCCAGTGAAGAGGACGATCACCAAGACAAGAATCTGATTTTGCTGTGTGGCTGCTGATGACCGAGAAACAGCATGCTGGACATCTCTAGCCTGCATGTTCTTGAAAAAAATCACTCTTCCTAAACTTTGCAGGAGAAAATAGATTCCACGCCACTTGTGGCAGCTGCAGTTCGTATGGACGATTGGTTAGAATGTACAAAAACAAATTTCCCAAACCAACTGTATTCAATGCAACGTATTTTTCATATGTTTAATGGAACAGAAATTTTTATATAAGAGGCATTTATGAGCACCGTTAGCTCTTTGCCTAGGGAGTGGGGACCTGGTAGGGGGGAGCACTAGCAGGTGTAAGAATAAAATTAGTTTTATCAAAAAAATTGGAAAGGAACTGAGATTTTCTCTCCCTACTTTTGTCTTTAACCACTGATGAAACACAGTCATTAGGCACAAAAATTCTCCTTGTGCACAGCTACTTCACAGTTAAAGTATTTTCTGGGGAGTCAGGAAAAAGCACTGTACTTGAGTAGCTGGCACAAATAACTCAACGGCATTGGCATTGGAGCCTTCAGTTTAAGCCAATACCATTACATTCTTCATTATCAGTCCTGGAAGCTTCTTCCATACCAATTGGTGCTTTCAGAGTCAGAGAGTATTTTGTCGCTCTGTGGTGAAACCTCATAGTCTATAGCATAAGAGATGAATCACTGTCTCTTCTGTCCTCATACACTGGTTCCCAGTTTAAGGGAGAATTTGCCCTGTTCCTACTTACACACTTTTCCCTTTCTTTGAAGAAATATAAACCAGAGACTTGGAAAAAAAGTCTGAAAATGGTTTTGCTGTCACTATATTCCTCTTCTTCCATACTGCAAAGTAAAAAAAAAAACAAAAAAACCCCAAAAAAACATAGCAGAGCTCCCAGCTTAGTCTAGATTCAAATCTTGCCTCAGTTGTGTTCACACATAACCTGTTAATTTCTCTTTGCAGCCATTGAGGATATATTCAGAGAGCACAAGCACTATTCTGAGAATACAGTTGTCTAGGGCCATTTTTTCATGAAGCAAGGGGGTTGAAAAACTGACTTCCATGAAAAATTAAGTTCAGCTTTAACTACAAACTTGTCACTGTGCCCAATACAATATTAGGATTTACTGCAATCATTTTTTGCCCAAAATATCAGGCAAGGGATCTTACTAACACAGCCTATTTCAGAACTTCATTTTACTTCCTTTTTTTTTTTTTTTTGTGAGCTTGAGGCAGTGATAATTGTGCATCCCCTTGGAAGAACTAAAAAAATATTCTTTTTAGGTGAAGATTTTAGAAGAAAATGTTAATCTTTACTTTTCAGTTCTCCGAACAAAAGGGAAGGGGAAGATGAAGTTAACTCATGCTTTAGTTCTTACTAAGGCTGAAGTTCAGGTTGGGGTTAAAAAAAGATTTTCCTTCCAAATTACATTAATTTTACGTGCTAAGAAATACACAACCCCATAGAGAAAAATGGAGAAACAATTTCTAACCAAATAGGAGAATAAACACATCAAGAGTGGGAAAAACGATGCCTCCCAGCAAGAGGAGTAGGAAGGAGGAAGATGAGTAAAGCTCCCTGAAAATAAAAGAGCAGATAGAAATTGAGAGTTGTAGGAGATGGATAAATAAACAACAAGGTTACAAGTTCACAAGCCCACCCGGCAGGCACTATTAGGACTTTAATTTGCTACAATCACCAGTGTACGTGGTGTGTGCTTACTTCAAGGGGAAAGAAGTCGATTTTCTGCTTCTAACCACATATTCTACCAACATATCATGATGCCTGGCCGAATTCACCAAAGCATGTCTTTGCTGTTCTTCATTGGATTGTGTTCAGACACAGTTGTGGTACCTGTTAAAATACTTTAATGAATCTGATACTCATGAATGGTGCTGAAATGACAGCCTTGGAAATTGAAGTCTTCTATCAAACTACAGAACTTGCATGGTATGGATGAAAATAGTACCAACTTCTGCTATGCTATCCTCTCAAACTGTCTCAAAATAACCTGGAAAAATTATTTCTGGTGGTAGCAGTGTTTCAGCCACAATGCTCAGTCACTTCTTCTTACTTCAGATATAATTCCCAGCAAGTGTATGGATTATCTTGGAGATTTTACGCTGCAGGCAGGAGCTGGGTAAGAGATTTTCAAAGAATTATTTCTTATCAGAAAGAACAGTTGCATTGAAATCAGAGTGTTCAGGGAAAGTGTGAAAACTATAACATTCTCCAATGACAGGGGTTGAAAGAATATGCTTTTTTATATTTATTCCATTCACACCTCTTTAAAATTCTGTATTGCTATAATTGTCTATTGTTTTCTATATAATACAGCTTATATTATGAACCAGATTTTGGTATTCTTGAAATGAATCAATTTGTATTGTCAGATTTTAACATTTCAGTGTTTCTAAAATAAATGTTATCTGAATTTCAATAGCAAGGCCAATGTAAAAATGGGGAAATTTATTTTGATTTAATAATAAGAATTAAAAAGGCCAAATTCCCTCAGTTCTTTTTTTCTCTCCATTCTTCTCGTTTAATCTTTTTGTAGAAAGGGAAGAGAGCATCCCTGTTTCTCCATAATCTATGTCAGATAATAGTGACCTGAGATATTGGAAGGAGAGGCTTTGGGTCAAATATAAAATGTTAGTTGAACTACAACACTCAAGCTAATTTTGGAAATATTGGAACTTCTGAACAAGGTAGGACAGTAGTCCTGGTTAGTATCATAAGTTATTTACCTATTATTTATCTACTTTACCTCTGTCCTGCACAGTCAAATCTGACCCAACTCTAGTGATGGGAGGGAGAGGAAGGGCTGTGATCTCCTAGTGCAAAGAGACTTTAATTTCTTCTTTCTGAAGAAGATGTATCTGGAGACAAGGAGATAGGATAGATCTCTCTGGTGCAGTCACAGAGGCAAGGGTGGAGAACGAGATGCTGCTGAAAGCAACACAGAATGAACAATGAGAAAGTTAAGAAGAGTCTGCAAAGACCAGCATGCCAATTGTTCAGCTCTCCCTTTGAAAAAACATGGTATCAGCTTAAGTGATAGGTTGGAAAAAAGTAACAGAAGAGATAATCCCTTAAGGATGTGTCTGAGAGTTGATACAGCAGACCTTTACACATAAAAACAATGTTCATGGTACGTACCAGCTGATAGCTGTTCTCTTTTCTGACCTTTATCTTCAGATGTGAGGACAGACCTGAAAACTCACTCATGGTTTTTCTATTTGAGAGTTATCTTTGTCTTCCACTTATCACATGCCTGCAAAACAGTACTCAACAATTACCTTCACCCAAGATGAAAGTATTATTACATTATCGGTATGCTCACTCCCACTATACTTGATTTTTTCAAGCACTGTGGTGTACTACACAATTTTTTATTTATATACTTAATAAAAACTTGTGGACCTGCCAGTCATTTTTCCATCTTACTGATTTCTGGAATGATCTGTTTGTGAGAAGAGATACAACCTTCAAAGAAGGCACAATTCTTGTCTTATCACAGAATCACAGAATCATTAGGTTAGAAAAGACACACAGCCTCATCAAGTCAAATGATTCCTACCAATCACTAAACCATGCCTCTCAGCACCTCATCCACCCATCTTTTAAACACCTCCAGGAAAGGTGACTTAACTACCTCCCTGGGCAGCCTGTTCCAATGCCCAATGATTCTTTCAGTGAAAAACTTTTTCTGATGTCAAGTCTGAACCTCCCCTGGCAGAGCTTGAGGCCATTCCCTCTTGTCCTGTCCCCTGTCACTTGGAAGAAGAGGCCAGTACCCTCCTCTCCACAACCTCCTTTCAGGTAGTTACAGAGAGCAATAAGGTTTCCCCTCAGCCTCTTCTTCTCCAAGCCAAACATCCCCAGCTCTCTCAGCTGCTACTCATAAGAATTTTGACTTATGTAAGACTTATGGCTTGCAGAAGACAATCACTGAGAATTTGTTCCAAGATAGAAGTGGAGTAACTTGCCAGCACCATGGTCATGTGTACTCATTTGGACTACGTCAAGTACCCTGTATGCTCCATTCTCTTCTAGTCCTTCAGTGCCCAGATAAGTTGTTGTGAGTACCACAGTTTAGGTAGGGTCTGAAATTGGAAAACAGATTAAAAGAGGACTAGCCCTGGAACTGTTTTTATTGCACATCATTGTTAACTCAGGTGTTCAAAAATAATTTTTTGCCTTTGCTCCTCCTTTGTTGTGAGATGCAGACTTGATTACCAGTACGATAATAATGTGGCACACAGTACCATCCGAAGACTAGGTGCTGTGGTAAATTCCTGACTAATCTTGTCAAGACAACTGTGAGTAACTGAAGTTCTGTCATTAAACATACTCAGACTTGATTTTCCAGTCTTTCAAGTATTTATGATCCAGACTTGAGCAGCCTCCTTCATTAGCACATTAACCATAATAATATCTCAGAAGCAAGGTCACATCTCTGGGACAGATCCTGTATCGTGGGACAGTGCAAAGTCAAATCATCAAGTATCATAGAATAATAGAATCATAGAATCACGAGGTTGGAAGAGACCAACTGGATCTTTGAGTCCAACCATTCCTATCAAACACCAAACCATGCCCCTCAGTGCCTCATCCACCCATGCCTTAAACCCCTCCAGGGAAGGTGAGTCAACCACCTCCCTGGGCAGTTTGTTCCAGTGCCCAACAAAATGTGAAAAGTCTTGCTTTTGGTTTGGGTGGTTGTCTTTTTGGTTTATATTTCAGTAATTAATACAAATCTAGTGTCACAAGGTCACAAATAATCTACTGCATCTTCCTGCGGGTTTGAGGAACAAAGGATCTCTACTAACCACCAAAAAAATTACTTCAGACATATCTTACTAGATAGCTATACCAATGTTTCCTGTATCCCTAGCCAACCCAGGTTTCTGGCAATCTGTGGAAAAAGCATAATTAAAATGCAAGAGTTAGACCTTATTGATAAGATAACCAAATAAGAATAACACACATCCTAAAATACATGGCATAATCATTTGATTAGTCTGTCTGCCTGCAAAATGTCTTATCCTGGTAATGCACAGGAAGACTTTCTATAATATATCTACTCAGTAGGGTTTAAACTCATTTAAAATCTGTTCTTGTTCTTTTAGGGATTGGTTGACTAGACTGAGGGATGGTGAATGTGCAATTGAGACAGCCTTTTGTGCCAGATCAGCTCAGCACCTTTGAGACAGAAGCAGTACTGCTCTCAAGACTAAAGATCATGCCCATAGACACTGACTGATCAGCCTTGCTGTCTCCTAAAGGTCCAAACCACATCTGCGTTCCCAGTGACAGCTGTAAGCACGGCAAACTAAATGAAATCTTAGCTCCTACACTTGTTGCATGCAGTGTACAGAGTTATTCTAGACCTCCTGATTCAGTCTATCCAACATAATCTGCCTAAGCCTCTGCCTCAGACTGGTTTTCTCCCAGTGAAACCCTTTGCTGCAGCCTCTAAGCCAGCCTAGCAACTCTGGGGCTCAATGTCCTCTACCTTGACCTCATATTTGGCCCAGCTACATTTACATGCTACACTCCATGCAGACCTGCAGCTGGCTGCACCATTCATGTGGGGCTTTTGGAGACACTCCTCTGGATTTATCATAGAGTAGTATGAATATAAGCTATATTCTGAACTAAACAGAGCTTACCCCCTCCTAAATCAAGCTCACATCACTGCCAAGAATATCCTTGCTTTGGAGGGTGAGGGACAGCCTCCTCTCTTGAGGACTGTGAGTCATTCTTTCCCTCAACTGGAAAGTGATGACAATCTTTAAATTGAAGTCCTTCATAGATAGCTTTCAGGATCTACCTATGCAAGAATATGTATAGTATTTCCTTCCTCTGTTCTGAAGAGACTCTCACTTCTTGTTCGTAGACTCTCACTCCTTTGGTCTATAATTGGAGTTCTGTTAGATCTAAATTAAATTAAAAACCAACTAGCAAACAAGTTGTTTTGCACAAGTATTTCATGCATGCAAATATCTATAATTATGTAGAAATGTGTGGAATTCATACATATTTAAATATATGGCAAAAGAGAGCATGCTGCTCCTTTCAGAACTCAAGCTATCTGAGAAATGGCTGAGTTAACATTACCTTGTTGTTCAGGAGCAATTAGATTATTTTGCTGCATTGTTACGTTTCTTAACTTGCCGTGGTTGTTTCCTTTTTCCCTTTGTTTCTTGTGGCTGATGAAACCTATGCAGATCTGAAAAGCTGCAGAACCGCATTGTCTGCATATTCCTTTCGCTGTTTCTCATCTGAAAACAGTACCTCCTGGCACCTGGAAAACCATCACAGATGCAGAACAGGTGATCTTTACAGAATGCTATTCAAAGTGAACAGTCTGCCAGGTCCATAGACAACAGAACACACTGCTGACTCCAGCTGGAGTGAGCGATTACTTTGATAACAAATTAAAACAGGGTCAGAAATTGGAAATGAAGGGGCTATGCAAGGATGAATAAACTCCTCAGATGGCCCCAGTTTTGTGCAAGTCTATCCAACCCTAGTGCTATAAATTGGTGCTCTTTATTAATAGTTACTGTTTAGCCACTAACATCCCTCAAGAGAACAAATCAGGATCTGGCTCCTGGCGCAGTGCTATCTTCCATCCTGATTGAGGAGACCCTTTTAACATGTTCAGAGTGCTTCCTTGGGATCTTAAAAAATCTTTATGTGTCATTTTGCTTCTTGCATATGCAGATAATTGTAATGCTCAGTTTTAAAATGTTCATATATTTTCTGTCTATGGGAAGTTTACAGCACTGGATAATTCCTGGATGATTACTATTTTTAATAACCACATAATTACTGTATTAATCAGAACTGTCCTGTTGGCTTCTGTGTGACACAGGAGGGCAGTAGCAAGATAGAGATACACACCATATTTCAAAGAGCCCTACTAACGCGGCGGGGGCCAACGAACTTCACGAACAAATAAATATGACTTCAGATGAAGTCCTTTATTCAGGGTCCACTTGTTGTTTATATAGGACACGCAGGCCAAAACATCAGGTAAATACTGATTAGTCACTTCTGCCCTTGCAACTAGCCCCTCCTGGCAACCACCCATCCCACATCTTCCTGCCGCCAGCCCAAAAACTCCCGCCACCATCTGCAAGTTACTTCATTAACATAACACAACAGCGTCATTTAAAACTTTTGTGACTTTCCCAACTCCACCCTGTCAGGGAACTTAAAGAAACAATTAGCAACACCCTACGAGTTTTTTCTGTTCACTTTTCAATATTGCATACGTAGAGGTCAATCCACAGGAACAGGCTTAGCAGCTCTCAGCCAAGAAAGCCATTGAGACCAATGTCTCTCAACAACTGTCAATTTGTAAGAATTGGAAGAAGTTATAACATATGAAGATATCAAAAATGACATCTCATATGACAGTGCCAATATGGAAGTATCCAGTACTCTAGGAATGTGCACAGGTCCTTAGGTTGTGAGTGGACACACAAACACAGATAAGACCCTTCATTCCCCATTAATTAATATTCTAAAAAATGCTGAATTAATTTTGAAATCAGAAAATAAATGGGAAAGTCAGAAAATTTCCACAGATTCTGCAAGAAGACAATAGGTTTGTTGCATAGGACAAAAGGAACAGAAGTAGAAAACAGCCAAATATTATGAAATATGATATCTGCATGACTTGGTGCCTAGAAAAAAACTTTTCTAGCTCTGAGTGCACTTCCTGTTTTGTGCAGTCCTTCCAAAACATCTAGGGAGGATATGTGTGTCTGCACAGGACTAGGCAATATATAAATGTACCCAGGCTCTCTCTAAAGCAATGTTGCAGACATAACCTCACATCATGCCCATACAGTGCTCAGAAAATATGAATTAGAGCAAGGTACAGCACTGCTCCTGCTCACCACCACATTGATGTACCAGCATGTTTGTAGCTGGACTGGAAATATCCAGCAAGAGACAAGTTGCTTGTGGAGATAAACCATCATGGACAAAGATCCAGGTTTGCTGGAGGGTGTGTTCAACATTTGTGCTGAAAAGAGGCTAAGACAATCTCCACAAAGACTCTTGTCTTGCGCAGAAGAACCAAGGAGCAACAGAAGTGTGTGGTGAGTGGAGCATGGGTGTGTATCTCCAGAAAGCAGTAAGAGCAGAAGCAGAGCACACTCAGCCAACTGAAGCAGTGAGGACTGACTGCAGAACAGCTTGAAATTATCAAAAGCAGTCCCTGAAATGTTGTCAGCTATGACAAGCTACATTTGTATTAAATATAAAAAATTAAAAGCAACCATAGTACTTAATTCTAAGTTACTGCCTTTACCAGTCACTCCTGAAGACTGAAGTTGTCAGAGTAAAGACAAATTTCCTTCCCGCTTTTGATATCTTCTTGAGCCCTTTATATTTCTTCTTAGGATATTTGGCAATGCTTTTCCCTGGATACTCAGATTTCCTTTGCTGCAAATATACATAAGCAGGCTAGATGTTCAGCATTCAGTGTCTCAACCCCACAACAAAAAGGCATCCTGTAATGGATATGAACCCTGAAAGGAAGGTTAGTTTTGTTAGTTGCATTAGGAAAATATCCTTTTGTTTGGTTTGATCATCCCATAATTTGGTCTGATTGTATGAAAGTGAAATAGAAAAATGGAGAACAGCATTTTTTTTAACTGACTTTGATGGACAGTTCCTTTTTATAATGTACAAATAATCTTTGTGACCCTGATAAGCAGGTCTGATGATATTCAGCTGAGTAATGTACCAGAACTGAAATTTCCATTTACTTGATGTTTTGCACAGGGCTTTTGATGAAGTCACTGTCACCTACTATTAACTTAATATCAAGTCTTAATAGGGTCCTTTTCTTTCCATCTTCATGCTGTTGGGGTCCAAATTAATTACTAAGGAAAAAGAAAATCTTCACATAAATCCTTAAGCTTCACAGAAAGGAAAAAGTTTCCAGTGCCAGTTGAGATCTAATGGCTCATTAGGAACCTCTGTCTCAACTAGGCATCGGTGATGTCCCTCTTCTTTCATGTACCTTTCATAAAGGCACTTGAAAATGTGCTTAACTTTAAGCTGGTGCATATTTAGGTGCAAAAGGATATCTGATGTATTTCAAGTTAAGCACATGCTTAAGCAATTTGCTCAATCAGAGCTGTTCTTGGCAAGAGAAAACATCATCTTAATGTTTCTTCATGATTTGGCTCCATCCACAGCTTGCCTGAATGCTCTCATCTTTGCTTTGCCTCACAAACAGGAACTGGCAGCTTTAGAGAGATTATCAGGGAGATTGACTCAGAACTGAAGGGCACACAATAATGGAATCAGATTTACCTACAGATGCTAAAATCTTTATCCTTGGAGACTCTGCAAGGGGAAAAGACATTAACAAATGAAAACACTTTTCTTCTTAAAAGGAGCATAGCTTTAATGGTGGATAGATAAATATACACACATCAAATATATAATAGAAGATTAATAACTGGAGATATATTGATTTTACATGAGTTACTTAATTCTAGAGCATCTTGTTCGGTAAAGTGCTGTATTTCTACTAAAATCAAGTGATTCAAATTATTGTTAAGAGTAATAGGAAAAAGACTTTTTGTTGTTTTTTTGTGGAAAAAACATACTTAAAATATAAACCTGCATTGTAAAAATATTTTACTGTTTCCCCCTCCCTCCCCTTTCTCTGAATGCTCTATTGACCAGGGGTTTAAAGGCAACTATAAATAGATAAAATATGCTCTATTCCTTTCTTTTCTTGTGTGTTTCCAGGTATGGTGTATATCTAAGGAAGAAATGAGTGACAGGCCAGTATGCAATCTCTTCCGTGGGAATATATGGCAGGTTTCAATTATGAGGTATTTACTGCTCCTCAATTCTGTGCTGGCTTTGGGGGTATGTTGAATTACATACTACTTTGCTGTAGAGAGGGATAATTTCACTGAAACTAGTGGAGTCAGGTTTGCTAGCAAACAGACTCAACTAGATGATATTCTCTTACACTGATGGCACTATTCACTTGGCATTTTGCAGATGGGGAAATGGAGACTTCACCAGGCAGAGGGGCTTTACTGAACTCTTTCTCATCAGTATTTTCAGCACCTCATATTATAGCAAAAGAGAAAATTACACATTTGTAACAATTTGACTTTTCTCTGACAAGCCATAGTCTTTCCAGCAAACTACTGAACCTGAGTCAAGACTGCTAAATACTTCACTTCCCACCCTGGGTCCTACAACATGGCTTCAAATCAGGTTTAAACCTTTGATAACATGATGGGAGCTAATGGATGTTACACAAGTGTAAATAAAAGGTATTAAGTTTTTGTTTCTACAAGAAACATAGCTCTCTATGAAAATGGGGATTGCTTTGCAGAGTAGATGACTCCCACATTTATTCATTTATTTTTAGGTACTTCCTACTGGAGAATATCTTTTGCTTCTTTATAGAAGCTCAGTTCCTTCTAAAAAGACCTGCCAACTGCTGAAAAGAACCTCACATAGAACAAAAACAGGGGAACTACTCTCAAAACAACTTTGTTACCACAGGTCAATGTAGTAACCCACATCCCCAGGACCTGTTCAGGTAGGTTCATGGGGCTCATCAGTGGGTAAACCAGGGCTCTACATCAGTAAGAATGCCTAGTAATGCCTTCTGTAACCAGTCCTAAGTGCACAGTGATTGCCAGTGTTCTGGTGCTTTCTTTTTAGCTCTAGCTAACTCAGAAACCTTTGCCAGTGTGGATTTGCAAATAGTTGCTAGTTTTTCAGGTGCATTCACAGAAAATTGCCTCTTCAGTTTTCCTGGGTTGTTGCAATATCAGCTTCAGCCTGGTCCCATCCAGCTGCATCAGTCAAACTGAGTTCCACAACATGACACAACCTGACACAGCTGACACAGCCAGGTGTTACAAACCAATGGACACCATGGTTCACAAACTATTCAGATTACTTTCAGATACATATCCTGACTCTGCTCAAATCCCTCCCAGCTGTCTCTTTTCTCAGCTTCATATGAATCAGGGTTGGAGGAAAGAGAAGAGGGGGGAGATGTGGGAGGAAAGAAGGAGGCAGGAGAGAAAACATCCAGCCTGGCAAAAATTAAAAAAAAACAACCTGATTTCTTGCAAACCACATTGCCTGCAAAATTAACTCTTTGAAGGAGCCTTGCAAATATCTCAGCTATAAAGGCATATATATTAAATTAAACATTCATGGTCTGCTGTACTGGGTACTTAAATAATAATAATATTGAAAAACTATCTTTGTTTATAGCATGTTACAAGATAAAAAGACTTGGAGCCAGACAGCCAGACTGGACATTCACCCATGCATGGGCACATGATGTGGCTGTAGGGAGCAGTGTCCCTCAGAAGCCAGTGAAATGATCAGTAGGATCAGCACTGATCTGGGGTGATGGTGGCCTACACTGAGACAAGCCAGGCAACCTCCATTTTGCAGAACAAAAAATATGGATTTTAGAGATAAAGTGACTTGCTGAATGTCATACAACAAGTTCGTGGTAGACTCAGAAATTTAGGCATGAATTTAGTTATCCAACCAGCCATCAGTCACCTTGGCGGAAGGTTCAAATGCAGAAAGAAAGGCTAGATACTCAGCTTCCAATGAAGGTCAATGAGTGTTGAACGCCTCATGTTTCCCATTACTGTCGGAAATCTCCCCCTCAGAATCTAAGTGCTAAAAAATGCCACCTCCCTCTTGAACATAAATCTCTGTGATTTTTTTCTGCTCTTAATTATACTGGTCTGAAGCTGGAGATATAGTTTGGAAGTCAATGGATTTACACCTTTTTAGTCAAAAGCGGAATTCACCCTACAACCTTTATGTCTATACTTTTATGTTTTTTCAAAAACAAATAAAAATGTGGATGAAATCATCACTGTAGACCATTAAGCAGCATTTTTTTACTGGTCTTTATGTAGTGTGTGTAAGACAGCCAAGAGTCCTCCCCTGAGGATTATGCTCTTTTTATCTTACAGACAGTCTCTGTGGGATGCATCTCTCTGTTCCAATTTATTTGTAAGTAAATAAGAAGAGAGAAAGAGGGGGACATAGGAGAGAAAAGAAAGAGGAAAAGAGAGAAAGAAAGACAGAAAGAAGAAAGAGGAAAAGAGAAAAAAAAGTGAAACCCTAGGTTTCTGAAATATCAGTTGCTCTGATATTTGTGTGTCTGTCTCCTAAAGAAACACTAAGAAGAAAGGCAAGCAAAAAAAACCCCAACCACAACGTTGTTCCTGGAGCAGCTGAACTAGCCGAGTACAGCAAGCAGTATATAGGTGTCTTGTGCTGTTTTTATTTGTTGTATAATAGGTGCCTACTGGAACGGGAGAAAGGGCATGAGAAGCTGTCCTTGTCTTTGCAGAGCATGAATAGCATTTATCTCTGTGCAGTGGGCATCGCCAAGTTGGGTTTTTGTCAACCTGTCAATTCTTTTTTTTTTCCTTTTTTTTTTTAACAGAAAGCAGAGTTCAGTAAATAAAGATAAATGATTGTGCTCCTTGTCTGCAGACCCTGGAGCTAAACTGAACAGGCCTCTTATGGTTTGGACCTGCTTCATTGACTGTTCAGACAGCCCAGTAATACGACAGATGTACCCAGCCGTTCCCTCTTCCCCGCTGTCCATTAGATTATGTTCATTTTGTCTGAGATGCCATTATAAGTCTCAAGGTCAAATAAGTCACAGAGAAGAAAGAGGAGGACTAATTTTTTTTCCCTACTGCCCTCCAAGCGTAAGGGCTCATTCGCAACTTGCAAAGCACATCGTCATTTAAGGTGCACATACAGCTCAGCAGAATTTATTGAAATAAAATGCAGGTGTAACATTTACCCAGAGGCTGCTCTGGCATGACAGCAGAGGATACTTCTCAAGAATGATTTCGGCAGCTTTCCTAGAATTCTAATGAATTATTTGTAAGTAAAATTCATTAAGGGGGAACTTTCTAAAAAAAAGAAGAAAAAAATCCCAACAAATGCAGCGGAAAGGAGATCGCAAGGTCTAAAGCCTGTATTTCAAAGGACACTGGGAAAGTTATCACACACAGAGCAGAATAGTTGAAATGTGGAGGAGGGAAAGGAGGAGGAACAATAGCTCTGTGTAAGAGTACAAAAGATTCTTCCAAATGAACCTCATTAAAAATACAGGGATGAATTTTATCCTCGGTTACAACAGGGTGTGTGTCATCCTGTTGGAGTCTTGGGTAATGTCTAGAGATCTACATAATGCCTGAGAACAGCACTTCCACTCCTGAGCCTGCAAGGGAAAAAAGTATAAAAAAACAAGAACTGAATTTCTCTTCTTTAGGCAAATCTTTCTCTTCTTTAAGGAAAAAAAAGAATGGCAATTCAGGAACAACAAGTAGGATTAATTATATAGTTAGCATGATTTTTGTTTTCCCAGAGCTTAGTTCTGAGCAAACAGGAGGATGTCCATACAGTTCTGTGAATTATGGACTATCCTTATTCATAAAGCTAGAATCAATGACAAATTTGAATTAGGAAAAGGTTTAGGGCTTTTATTGAAAAGGAAACTAGATTTGCCTTTTTCTAGTCACTTTCATTTTTAGTAAGTTTTTACTTTAGTAAAAAATGATTCTGTGATTCTGTGATTCTGTGGAATATGCTGCCCAGGGAGGTGGTTGATTCGCCTTCCCTGGAGGTGTTTAAGTTACGGGTGGACAGGGTCCTGAGGGACATGGTTTAGTGTTTTGTGGGAGTGGTTGGACTCGATGATCCAGTGGGTCTCTTCCAACCCGGTGATTCTGTGATTCTGTGANTGGCGGAGCTTGAGGCCATTCCCTCTCGTCCTGTCCCCTGTCACTTGGGAGAAGAAGCCATCACCCTCCTCTCTACAACCTCCTTTCAGGTAGTTATAGAGAGTAATGAGGTCTCCTCTCAGCCTCCTCGTCTCCAGGATAAACAACACCAGTTCTCTCAGTTCTACAGCACTTTAACAGTATCAGACTTCCCTCGGCTTAATCACTACATCTCTAAGGAAAGAAAGCATCATTCAGACTTTGTGGCACAGAGATGAAGGAAGAGAGAAATTAAGGGACTTACTTAGCAAACCTGCAGCTGGTTGATTATGAGAGAATCTGGAACTGATTTTGCCTGTCCTTTATCTCATGTTTGAACTGTACATGCTGGATAGTCCCACCTCTGCGGCTTTGGGAGAGGGCAGACAAGAGCTGGATTTAGTGCAGGTAAGAGTAGCTTTACTGTTACAAGTGAAAGTAAGAGACATCTTTTAAAAAGGATATTCAGAAATTAATCTGTAAGGGCAAGTTCTGATCCCCAAGTCATGTTAGGGGAAATCCAGCATCACCAAATATCTCATAGAGTTCAATGATTCCAAACTCCTGACTCTCAAAACCTGCCCTTTAGAAAGTCAGAATGAGAAACAAGCTAAGATAAGGAATAGAATTTTTTAGAAAAGTAATATAAATTACTGTATTTGGATCAAATTTAAGTAACTTCAATAGTCCTCTATGGTTTAGTTTTACTAAAAAGAAAAAGATAAGAAAGCTAACACTGAGCCCACAGTGTTCCCAGAGAGAGAGACTCCATGCTTGCTGGATGTGCAGTTATTGGTTCCTGTCCATGCTTTCCAAGACTGCTGAGTGCATTGAGGCAGAGCCACACTGGGGCACATAGGGAGGCTCAGCCTTGCCCCTGCTCTGAGTTTGCCAGACATACACCAGTTCTTGCCCAAAGTCCCATAACAGCACTCCTCTGTAGTTTGAGCTAATAAGTCTTCCTTTGCTAGGACTATACAAGCAAAAGAAGCCTGAGGTAAGCATGAGGAAATGCTGAGCAACTGAGACTCTCCCTGAGGCCAGCCGCATGCTGCAAAAATGCAAAAGGCAAAAGTAGCTGCTCTGCCATTTCATAGGCTACCACATCCATAACCCCCTCAGCTCTGGTCAAGACTTTACTCTTCCCCATTTCAACTCCCCATGGGAAACCTTAACATTCATTTCTTTGCAAGGCTATTTTGGTCTTTGCAGTAACACGCTATAGTGATGAGTGCAGATTATTCCTTAGGGGTGTGAGGAAGGACCGCTTTATAGACAATTTCTTCACCCTCTGCATGCAAGATTAAACACAAGTCGATATGAAGTATGTAGGGGTAGAAAAAATAGAGCCATAAGATTTTTAAAATATGAATCCACTCGAGTGAAACATAGACTAAAGTCTTGCAAATGCATTTTTGAGTGTACTGCATTACTTTCCCATCGAGAGTTCTCCACATGGTCCCTTGAGATACGTGGTCCTCTGAAGCCTGTAAAATTATTCTAATCAGCATTTGCTTAGCATTTCAGAAGTTCTGGCAAACACAAGCTAATTAATTCTCACAGTTCCCCCAGAGAAGGAAGATCTCATTTTGTTGATGGTAGCACAGAGGCAAAGATAGTTTAAGTAACATGCCCAAGGCCATATTTTGGATTAATGTCTGCAACAATATTGGAAGTTTGGGGCTAGATACCAGATCAGGACACTTCTTCCATGAGTCAAGAAAGCTGATTGCAGTCCTGTATACTTGATGGAGTCAACTAACTTTCCACCATAGTGAGCTTAGCTTTAAGCATTAAAGTCTATAGCGTTTTGGCCTGAAGATATTTGAAGGAAGATATTTGTCTTCATCAACTGTACAGGAAGTTGTGCACAGATTTGAGGATCTTAAAATGTAAAGGCATGTTAGCTGAGAGAACGGTATACATTAGCTTTTCTTTTGTGGGGAATGAAGTGATACAGATTGGGAGGAAAAGAGTGGGAAGGGGAGGTTATGCATCAGGTTTCCTTCTTAATAGCTTCTTCTCTTTATACTTTTGAGAATAAATAATGTTTTTCTTGTTTTTCCTCTCTGCATGTAACATAAAGCATTGGACCAGAGAATGAAACTTAGGAAAAAGAAAAATATAATCAACATTTAAGGTCAGGTTGGATGAGGTTTTTGCTATCTCATCTGGTTGAAGATGTCACTCTTCTTTGGCGGGGGAGGGGGGGAGGGTCTTAGACTAGATGACCATTAAAGGTCTCTTCCAATACAAGAAGTTCTATAATTTTACAAAACTGGGAGTTTTCCAGCCTGTAAAATGAAGGATTGGAACTGTGAGAATGTGTGATGGGTCATGTTGCACAATGAGTATCATATTACACCTAGGACAGGACCACAGATTCCTAATTTTCAGAAATAACCAGAAATATTAGGAAAGTAAACATAAAGTAAAACTGCTATCATGATGATATCAAGTAAATGTTATTCATTAAGTGTTTTTCTATTACTAATTTGTTCTGAAAATACAGGAATAGACTGTTTAAACTTTGTCAAGAAAATGGATATCTAGGCCTCCTCCAACTCCCACCTATTTTTCATATACTTTTCACAATTTTGACTATATAGATATTGAAGAACGTCCTTTGTGAGTAGGTAGTTGAGCAAAGATTGCCCCTCATGTAATATGGTATTAGTCTTCTGGTGTTTTGATGTGGTAGAAGAAGTGACTTTCTAGAGGAATCCCTCTAAGAACTGCATAAAAAGGAAGATGAGAGTAATTAAGTAGGTATATAAATTTCTACATAGGGAAAACTATATGACTATTTTGAAAATAAAACAAAACAAAATAAAATTCTACAATTGTTTCCATTTCAGTTTGGCCTTGAAGTTAGGATTCTCAAAACCACATAGTATAACAATCTGGAAAAAGAAATCTAACTATCTTTAAGCAGTGTTTCAAGGCTTTTCTTCACAATAATTTCTCTTTTAAAATTCTTTATATAAAGAAAAAGCTAAATATGCTTTTTACACAATAGTGTTATTGTTATAGTCTCCTATTTTACAAAGAGTTAATGAAATCAGATCTTTTCCATTAAGAGTTATCCATCAAAAAATCACAAAGCGGATAAGTTATACTCACAGTGTCTTCAAAACTCTATTGATAGGGATTGTTAAGATATCACTGAAATGAAGGACTGGTTTCAATCTGCAGAAAATTCTACATGCTTTCACTATCCTAGTTAA
The DNA here is from genome assembly GCA_013389865.1 of Piaya cayana. NCBI lineage: Eukaryota > Metazoa > Chordata > Aves > Cuculiformes > Coccyzidae > Piaya > Piaya cayana. The sequence continues at coordinate 24,935 of WAAB01005046.1, forward strand.
TACCTTAATGTAGTTAGAAATGCCCTGAAATCAAATTGTATTGTAAAGAAAAGGAATATGAAATGAAATGGAAGTATATAAAAGTAAATTTCTTTTCCCAAGGCAGGTCATACTAAAGAGTAAAGTGGAAGAGTATCTATGTTTTCTGTATGTTAGGGCTATTTCCTTTGGATGATACTTCATGTCTTCTTTGTCTCAGCCCTTAACAGTAAGGAAAGTTGCTCCTTGTGTGCGCATCTGCAGGAGCTAGAGGAACAGAACAAAGCTCGCATAGTCCAAGAGAAGGTGGTTAGAGACTAGCTTGGCCAATTAGACACTCACAACTCTATGGGGCCGGATGAGATCCAGCCGAAGGGTATTGAGGAGCTGGCAGATGTGCTTGTCAAACCCCTTTCCATCATCTTCCAGCAGTCCTGACTGACTGGGGAAGTTCCACTGGACTGGAGGCTGGCTGATGTTGTGCCCATCTACAAGAAGAGTCGCAGGGAGGATCCAGGGAGCTACAGGCCTGTCAGCCTGACTTGGGAAGGTCGTGGAACAGGTGAGTGTTATCATGAGGCACATGCAAGAAAATTGGGTGATCAGGCCCAGTCAACATGGCAGGTCTTGCCAAACCAACCTGATCGCCTTCTATGACACAGTGACCTGTTCGCTGGATGAGGGAAAGGCTGGGATGTATCATCTTGGCCTTCAGCAAAGCCTTTGACACAGTTTCTCACAGCATTCTGCTCAGGAAACTGTCAGCCTCTGGCCTGGACAGGTACACACTCTCCTGGGTGGAGAACTGGTTGGCTGGCCGGGCCCAGAGAGTGGTGGTAAATGGTGTTAAATCCAGCTGGAGGCCAGTCACAAGCGGGGTTCCCCAGGGCTCAGTGCTGGGTCCAGCCCTGTTCAACGTCTTCATCAATTACCCAGATGAAGGCATCGAGTGCNGAGATTGTAGAGATAAGGCTGCTGGTTTCTTCTCCCAAGTAAGGGGTGACTGGACAAGAGGGAATGGCCTCAAGCTGCACCAGGGGGAGGTTCAGGCCTGACACCAGAAAAAAACGATATCACTGAAAGGGTCATCAAGCACTGGCAGAGGCTGCCCAGGGAGGCGATTGAGTCACCTTTCCTAGAGGTGCTTAAAAGACAGGTGGATGAGATGCCCAGGGACATTGTTTAGTCGCAGATAGGAATGGTTCAACTTGATGATCCAAGAGATCTTTCCAACCTGGTTATTCTATAATTCTGTGATTCTATGATTCAGTGAATCACTCTGGTGAAAGAGCAATGTTGCATCCGTAGTCTTTTCTTTTTACTACAACAGCAGACAGACCTTGCTGAAGTGCATTGTTATATGGTGGGTGATGTACTATTGCCTTTTTGGTTAGGATGTGGAGTCAAGAAATATTACCATGCATGAAACTGGAATATCTTCAATACAGAGGAGAAATGAAAGGAACAAGAAAAATAAAATGAAAATACCAATTTGTCATGTCCAGTACCTACCAAAATAGTCATTCTCATCTATTTGAATAGCCAATTGCAAATTACGTGTGAATATGATCCCAATCTCTAATAGAGACTTGGAATTTTTCTTTCTAATTTTTCATTTCTCTACTTCTTTTTCTCATCTCTACTTACGACCCTAAAGGATTCCTCTGCCTCTTGTGATATTATTTCATCTTTATGATGCTTGTACCTTATTACCATGACTACCTTATGGAAAAATCTGGGTTTTGTAGGATTGATGTTTAGATGTGTCTGCCAGGAAAAGAAAGAAGTCCAGACAAACCAGGCAAATGACCTAAACTTTTCTACCTACAACAGGGGCAAATAGCATTTGATGGGAATGATACTTCAGCAGACTCATATTACAAACTGAAAAAGTTATCTATGTCTCAATCTTTTTAGCAAAAATTAACATCAATGAATGCTCAATGCACAATAACTACACAATGTTTTCTTCATTATGCCAGTAGTTTACAAATCCAAAGAGCTGCATTTAATTCATGTAATTTTTTTTTTCCTAAGATGACTCCGAGAAGAAAAATGTCAAGTAATTATATACTTGTTACTCTCAGGAATTTTCATTCCAGGCTTAAGATGAAGACTAATACAAGAATTTGGGAAATAGTCTATAATCTCTGTTCACTTATTTAATGTAGTTAACCTTCATTGCTATGAGGTTTTAATTGATAATTCAATAGAATATTTATATTCTGTCTTGTGCTTGCTGCACTAATCCTATTAATTCATGGAGTGGCTACACAACATTCTGCTAAAATAATTATTTTCTTTTTAATAGAATATAGTAACAGACAGCAAGTGACTCGGCATACGGTAGATTGTTCCATTTATTGAAAATCAAGATACTGTATTTGCTCTATCACAATAATGAAGTTGATGATTTCCAATCTGTTTAACATACTGTTTCTGCATTTGAATATTTATATTAGATCAACCAGCTGGAGAGATAACATCATTGTTTTTACTCAGAATTGTATACCGATTATTAACAACAAAAGTGCTATTTCCTTTTTTACTCAGACAGGATCACAGGAATTCTTATATCCATTTCATGCCAAGGAAATACTTGGAGTTCAGCCATAGCTGTTTAATTTTAAAGTTCCAGCTACAGATATTTATGAAACTGCATAGAAACATCCTTTGGGGCAACTAAGACATAAGATAATCATAGAGCAGATGTCAGAATGGACTTCAGTCATCTCTTATATCCAATACCACAATACATTTGCCCTCAACCACTTGAATGATTGCTCTCAAACATGTGGGAATAAGAATAGCATAACAAGAAATGATTTTATGTCATCTAGTCCATTTACCTATGTCTCTTTTCTATTGTTCATTATAAAGTATTATATGAGTAGGATGTAAGTAACTTGGAATCAGCCTAAATGTACTGAAACTTTTGGTGCTCCACTTCTTGAAGTTGTTGGGGATTTAATCCTTCCATTGCTGACCTTTGCCTGCCCCAGTTCTAATTCAGCTTGATATAACCTTGCATGCCCTGGGTTTAAGCCTGGGAGTGCTCCCACAGTGAAGTCTGAGATTTGAGATGCCAGATGTATACAGTCACTGAACACAAATGCCGAAGGGTCAAAACTTTGTTGGTAGATGTCTGTAATTCAGTGGAACTGTGGTGATTTCCACCTCCAAAGCTGGGTGTGTAAGAAGCAGACATGATTTGTTTTAAGCAAATTTGCTAAACAGAGCTGCCAGGATAGCAATAGCGAGTTTTCAGCACCTATTGTGGTGTTGGAGGCAGCAAGAAAGTCTTATTTTACATAAATCCATAGAGAGAAATGGCAGAGCAGGCTTTTGGTCCTATTTTTGTGCCCTTTTCCAAGAAGCCTATGGACATGCAGAGCAGTGGAACTGGCAGAGCTCTAAAGAAACTTAATAGGGTTATAGAAAGAAATTACTCCAAAAACCTACAAGATGTATTAGGGAGTTTATTTCCTCTCCACAGGTTTCTTTGAGCCATTTCATAGAAGTGTATTTCATTGTGTATTTGATTTTACAAGGTGGTTTAAAAAATTATATGAGAAAGTTTGTAATTTTCTGTGAAGCCCTATAGGATTTTTCCATAAGGGAAATATCTCTGTGTACCTAATACAAGCAGGATATTACATTGCACAAGAATTACTAATGAAAAATTTAACTCTTGGTATTTCTTTAAGCACTAATGAGAGAAAGACTATTCAGGAATACATGCAAAGTATCCAGTAAAACATTACCCTGGACAACACCGTGACTTGGGGAGAGAAACAAAACATAGCAAAAGAAGAAGCCTGTGAATATTTATGAGTTGATCTTATGACTTATCTCTGTATTGACATTTTCAAGTTAAAAAACATTTGACTAAAAGAAAATGGCTAGTTCTCAGCAGCAACAGCAGCATTCTGCAAATTTCCTAGCCTAGAGGCAGCATGCAGAAAGAAGTAAGAGCAAATGATGTATACTTTGATGTAATGTGTAACCTGGGGGGACTACCAGCCAAAATAGGGGGGAGGGGGGGATATGAAAAATTAAAATGAAACAGGAGAGTAGGTCACTGCCTGTAGAATGAAGTTTAATCTCTTGTACCATTTGCAATAAGAATGGAAGGATAATAGGGAGAGGGCACAAGCAAAACAAATAGCTCTTTGTTCTGTTGGTTTAAAATTGTTTATTTTAGATGGTTTCAAGTAATTAAAGGAAATTGCAGTCTCTAACTATAAAGAAGATCATTAAAGAAAGTTTGGCAGGGAGGAAAAAAAAAGATAAAGTTCATTGTCCCAGTTAGATGAGAAGTGTTTTGCTGGTGGAAGTCACCCAAGAAAATCTGGAGAGGAAAGCGAGGGAAGAGGCATAATCACAGTTTCAGCCCAGAGAATCAAACCGAACATCAGTACAGAAAAAAATACACATTGATTTATAGCTTCACAGACAAAGGCAAATGATAGGCTGTATAAATCACATCAGACAGAAATTTACCATCATTGTTATGCAAAACAAGGAAACAACACTGTCAGGAAGTTAAGGAGGCTAATGTCAGTGCTAATCCTATGAAGACTAAGAATGCGCTGAAGTATGTAAATAGCTCCATTGTCTTTAAAAAGGCCTCACAGGTTTAAAGTTAAACACATGCTTAAGTATCTGCAAGATGATAGCCCCAATAAAATAAAAGTTATGTTCTGTTGTCCTAACTAGACAAATAAACAGTCTCCATTTTGCGTAACACAGTTAGCATCCGGGTGTTTGAGGGGGGGTGGGAGATTTGCCTGTCACTGGAGGAGCTTATAATCATAAAACCAAAAAGGATTGGTTAATCAGAGGATGGATACAAACAGTTTCTTAAACCTGCACTCATTTAGCACTGATGCTACATCTAATAGCCCATCCTAAAGGCCTGGGAGCAGATTCTTCTGCATTCTAGGGGTATATAAACTTTAAATGAGTAATGCAGTGTGTCTAATCCAAAGAAGAGAGACTGCTAGAGACTCTGGTTAACCTGTACTTTTGGGGCAGCTGGAAGACCACATTTCAAGCTCTTGCTGTAGCCTAAAATGCTGCTTTACAAAGATCCTGTCTTTACCCCCACTTGCTTATGTATTAGGCTGGGAGGACACTTGGTCTTGTTTTGTTTTGGAAGCCAGCAGGAGCTACCAGATGGATGCATATGCTCACATAAAGGGTTTTTGTGTATTTTTTTAACATGCTGCTGGATGAAGTAGCAGCCTAGGAATATCTTTTATGGCAAGGGGTCGTAGTGGGAGCTGGGACATGGTTGTGTGAGTTCTAATATAACTTGCTATGAATTCTTGCAAACTATAAAGAACAAAGGTTCTCACTCGATATAGTAATTTCAGATGAGTTTTGTCATTCCGTAAGATACGCTGAAGATATTTCAGAATAAAAACAAAGAAACAGCATCTTCACTTACTACTGTTAATCAGCTAAATCAGGTCTACATTCAGATCTAGCAGCTGGACATAACGATGAAAGCATGTTGTGAAGTGAAAAAAACATCATGGGCTAAGAGAAATACTTTAATTATTTTATCTACAGTGCTTCAGTGGCATTGGAGCACCAGAGAATTTGGAAAGATTGCTGCCTTAGAGAGATGGTGTTAGTGACACACTGGGTAACAGTATCTGGATGAAAGAGCAGAAAATCTCTCTCCATCTGTCCATTTGCTGCTAACCCCATTCAGATATGATTTACTGTAGACACCTAGTTTGCATTTGGTCTCTCAGGTGTGAGGCCAAACAATGATCTTCCTTGCTACCTGCACGCTCATTGAAAAAGGGCCTTTGCTATCCAAGAGCACACAGCTCTCCCGGTGTGGTGGGTATTATTAGAGTTGTAAAGATCAAAGTAGAGGAGGTGGCAGTTTGCTTCCCATGTTGTCAGTAAAGTTTCACCATGCCAAGATTTAATTGCCTTTCAGAGTAGATCCTTCATGTGGCATTTCTTTCAGCTTATGCATTTAACAAAGGAATTAACTCTCCCGTTGAGATCCCAGCTGCAACAAAGGGTCCTTAGTATGAGCCGCCAAAGAAAGTGATGCTGCTTACCACTGCTCAGTGTATGAATTTCAAAGTTATTCTTTGCATACCCAAGAGATTTCAAAGCCCTTTGTGAACTTATTCTCCAAGATGTTCATGCAGAGCCCTGTGACTATCAGCAATCAAAACGAAATAGTATAAGATTCATGTCATAGTAGCATTTCTTGGAACATGGACTGCAAGATCAAGGAAATCTACTTTAATTGCTAATATCACCATTTGCATCACTGTAGCATATACAGGGCATGGTCAAGCATCACAGCCTTAATGTAGTAAGTCATGTAAACCCAGAATGGAAATTAAGCAGCGATGCGACTTACTACCTAACTCTCAGGTTTATCTAAATTTTTAGACTTACCTGGTTATAGGAGGAGAGGCAATAGAAGAAGGCTGCCAATAAATGGAAAAGCACAAAGTAACACTGAGGAAATAGTGGTAACTGTAATAGGCAACATGCACAGCACACTAGGTACCTTTCCATTGACATTAAACTACTTTATTACTAGGGAAACAAATGCTTAGGAAAGAGACTGTGCAGGGCTGCAAAGGGCAGGACTCATGATCCTTCATTTTAGATGTCTAGGCTAGTCTTTAGCTGTCTAATAATGTAAAAGATGTCTAGGATCCTTATAAAACCAGTGGATAGAGACAGGCAATTGCAGAGAAGCATTGATTTCTAAGCCATCCTAAGATAAAAGTACCTTCCAGAGATGCTTGTCTACTCCTCAGGTGGCACCGAGTAGTTAAGGCGGATGAGGAAACAACTCTTATTGTCTAAGTGTGTATTTTAAGGGCTAAATTTTAGCAAAAACAAATCTAATCCACTGGAAAAATTTAAGACTAGCAGCCACTAGTACCTGGATCTCTTTACAACACTGCACACAGGGACCTTAAAAACTGCTGAGGCAATTGACAGTAAACTTTTCAAAAACAGGGACAATAAAGCCACAGAAAGAAATGTGCTTCCTAATACAGAATCTTCAGTTATTCCATGGGTAAAACACATTGATAGGAATTGAGGTATGCACACACATACCCTCATGCACACACACATATATCTTTCCAATTAGGAAAGAAAAATATAGAATCTGCTGGGTTGAACAGGAGTACTAGTGAATTATCTAGTCCATCCTTTTGCCTGGGGCAAGACTGATTTAATTATCTCTAACACTTCTCTGATGGATGAGTGTCAAACCTTCCCTTGACTATCTCCAATGAAGGTGATCTGACTACCTCCCTTGGGTGACTTGCTTCATTGCCTTAAATGTACTAATAGTTATGAAGTTTTCCATAACAGTCAACCTAAATATTCAGTGCTTCATCCAGAACCTATCACTCCTTTTTTTTGTTCTCACTGACTAATGAGGATAATTGGTTCCTCTCCTTTTTCAGGGACAGGGCTTTATGTGTTTATGGACATTCATCATGACTCCCTTTAGTCTTTTTCTCTCCAGACAGGACGTGCCTGGTTCTCTGAAACCTCAGTAGTAAGAAACCTGAGGCATAAAGATGAACAAAAGGCAGAAATACAGACATTTTTTAAGGTAACAAGGAGGACTGGGCATTTTGCATTGCCAGAAATTCAAAATTTGAATTTCAGAAATATGAAGGATGGGGTGGTACAACTAAAATGACCTATGAAGGTACAGTATCATTCATTGGTATGGGATATCACGTAAAGGAACCTGTCAGAGTACAGCACAAGCTGGAGTTCTGCCATTACGTATACCCATATGGATAAAGACAAGGTCCTGTTGCTCAACCTCATAAACAATACTTTTAAGTTAATTCCCAAGTGTATGTACCAATACAAATAAAGTTTGCATAGCTAAGACTAGTTGGGTTTGACCCTTTAGCCTGCTAGAATTTGTACTGGCTGCTCCCTATCTCTGATTTAATTTCAAAGAGCAGACAAAGTGCTCTTCACAAAGAGGCATTTAAAAGGTTAAAAGGGGAGAGGAACACTAATAAAGCCTTCTTTGTATTTTATTCTGTCATGTGGGTTAGCTGTCCCCCAGCCTATTCAGTTTGAAATGGCATCAATGCTCTGTAGAGACCAATTCATCCTCCTGTTCCTGAAGTGCAAACAATTCATAGTATAAAACAGCACCAGAAAGCAAGAGGAAAAGCTCTGTGGGGCTGCCAAGACTGTAGCTTCATGCAGTGAAATTGCCAGACTTCTAAACAAGAAGGAAGGGTGGTTAACTCAGGCCTGGATTGATGGTTAAGGCCCTGGATGTAGAATTCTCTCAGAGGTATTTGGAGAGTCTCTATTTGAACAGCACCGAGTTTGTCATAGTCTTTATAGCGTTTGTTTTCACAGTACCACTATTCCTGCTTCACGGATGCTGAATTTAAGCAAAGTGAGAGTAAGACCCAAATTTTCAGAAGGACTTGTTCAGATTTCACAGAGCTTTAGGTAATCAGTGATACCTGGGCTCTCAAACACTTCTGAGAAGGTGAGTTCTATGCAGAAAATCCCTGGGAAGACTTTCTGCTGTAATCTGAATTATTACCACTGTCTGAGACTCTCCTTTTAGCAAGCTACCACTCCCACATCATAACCAGCTGAAAGAAAAGTATGCTTATACCTTGGACACCCTCATACAAATCTCTACAGCTTAACTGAAACTACTGGAAAAGATTGGGATGGAACTGAAACACTGTGAAAGATGAATACTGTCAGCTGATGTGTGACTCTTCACACATACCCCTTCAAATATCTCTGCAATGCTAGTGTTTCTCCCTTTCTTTGCTTTTTCATGTACCTGAAAGTCAGATTGAAGAACATACTTCTAGAAGAGGACTTACAACTAATGGTCCTATGCAGAACATGGCAGTGCAGGGACGGATGACTGGATCTGACAAACATGAGCACAAAAACTCATCTGCTTACTCTAGCAGCATGCCTTCCTTAAATCAATATCTCTTCCAAAGTCTTGATAATCTGAGGTCCTCCTAACATGGGGCTAATTCAGATGTAGCTCACACAATGGCTAAGTGTCTGTGTGAATATATTTTCAGCTGTCATATATAGTATATTACAAAGATGAGAACTGAAACAACATGTTCCTAATCCCTTTTCAGTAACCCAGTCTCTGGGTTACCAATTGACCTCTACCCATACTTTAGTTTCCTCAAGTAAATATGCTGTTTTGAAGAAAGAGTCCGGAGCAAGCTAACAAAACAAATCTGCTAGGAAGTCTTGAGAGATTACCCACTGGCTGGATATCACAGCTTCATACTGAAGAGAAACTTGACTGTTGACATTTGTTATTAATTCTGAAGAGCAAAATGCCTGTGGTATTTTTATGTGGTATTTGTGTATCCCTAATGTCTCGTCTGCTGCATCCTGGGCACTATCATGCTCTCACTGACGTCAGTAAGGGTCATGCCAAGAGATACAAGGCTTCTCATTGGCTATTTCTGCTAATGCTGTATGAAGCTACTCTTATTTCTCAGTGTTTATCTGGCTGTGATTGGAAAAATCATTTTCCTAAGCTGGCACTTGCAATGGCCTGTCTTTATTGTGTCTGAGTCATGAACAAAGTGTTTCAGGTCTTGTCCTCTCATATAATGTCCTGTCTCCTAAGATCTTTTTATATATCTATTGAAGGACATGGAAGTTCATTTGACAGTACAGTCTGATACAGATTTTAGCATCTTTCTTAGGTAGATATTTTACCTAGTTGTCTTCCCATTCTTTCCCTGGTGAGAAAGGGAGGATGTATCATTAAGACAATTCACAGAGATTTTTTAATAAAAGCACTTTCCACTGCTGGGACATTTGCAAGCTTGCACAAGAACTTCAGCTAAAATGTATTACCTGAATGAGTCACTGCTAAGAAAAAAAAAATGTCTTGGGAATGCGAGAGAAGTTTTGAAAAAGAATTGTAAATTGTTTTTTTTTCTTTCTATAGAAGTCAGTTAAATGATGAGAAAAGGTGACAGACTAATAGTTCTGCAGGCAGATATTCCCCTGCTAGTCCCTACACATGACTAGAAGGGGAAGCTTACATAGTTTTCTGTAAGATTGCTTGACCTGAGGGCTTTCTCCTTGTTCAGAATGTTTGTGTCTGATTAGTCGTTTAGTTTCAGGTGTGAACTCAGTTTTTTACTTCTTGCAGATACTATCCACAAGCACTTCAGTTAGAACCAAATGGTAAAAGCAGACAAAGCAGAGATCAGTTTCTAACCACGAAGACCACCGAACAGTTGGCAGGAATTTCAAAGAAAACTACTCAGATTTGTGTTCAGCAGTGTCAACCCTTTTAAGGTCTTCCTCACATTATAAACAACAGACAGGTTTATAAGATTCTCAGTGGTTTTCACTGAAAGTTTTACTTGATTGTGGATAAACATCCCCTTTCAGAGTGGTAGAATTGCTGTGGGGTATAGAATATCATAAGGAAAGAAACTATCAGATTATTACAACATCTGTCTGAACCCCAAATTATACAGGTTCAGCTTTCAGATGACTAGTTCATATTCCTCCTGTGATCTTGTATATTTGCTTCTCTCCCTCATTGTTCATCACCTGCACAGCAAATGTTATAGCTCTTCTGATATCTTGTGAATTTGGACCATGATAAAGTCATATGTAACTGGCAACAAAATGTACTGTGCTGATCATTTCTTTGTGTGTGCACTCTGAATTTGTCTGGCATATACTTGCACTTACTCAATTAAACACTACAGAACTTCAGCTAGTCTGAATAAAATAGACTTCATTTTATCCTCACAGTTTCCACAGATCTGTTGCAGTTTCTGTTGAAAAAAACAACCAGTTAATATTTAGGAATATTTGGCATATTCTCAGAATAACAACATTAACCCTCAGACCAGCTCCAAGTTCTCCTACACCTGTAAAACCCTTAGTTCATGAATTAATGGAATACAACGAATACTTTTTAAAATGTGCTTGGATTGTCTCAAGTTCATGTACCCAGAAATTTCTAGATTGCTGTGCTTTTTTGGCTTTCTAGAAATCTAGAAACTGAGCGCCGAAGAACCCAGCTCAGTATGATCTTAATTGCCAGCAAATGTTAATGCTATACCTGAGCACCTTCAAATTGTGTAAATGCTTATTTTTGATACCAGCCCAACACCATGACTCAGGTCTACCCTAACAGTCATTTTGGATGATCAGTGTCTCTGTCATTCTCATAGCTACTGGAAAGCTCTTTGATCTCTACAGCAATTCTGAGTTTGTCATTTTCCTACTTGCTCAGATGCTTACCCTTAATCTCTCTTCTAGATGTGTCAATCAACAAGTCAGTCAACACAATTTTTTTTCCCTCCAAACCTATTTCAGTATCTCTCATGCTTACTTATGCTTGTATACACAAATTAATTTAACATATCTGGGGGATTTCTGCTGTATGAATACAACATTTTTTTTTCTTTTTTTTGCTATGCAGCTTGCCCTTGTTTTTCCCCTTTGATGTGTAATAATGAGGTGGCACAGGGGAAATGTCTTTAATCAATTGCAGAAACTTATAGCACTATCAGGATTGCATGTATCTCAAAACACTTTATCACTGTCTCTTTCCAGCGTTCATAATTCTGATGTATCTGGTATACTGGTGTCATGTCATTCTATTACATTAAACAATCTAACATAACAACTGAATCTAGTGAAATGATGAAATGCTGACCTGCTTCAGAAAATATAAAAAAATACACTTGTTTTCATCTGGGAAAGCTTCTATTTATTCTGTGGCTTTATGTGATCACAGGAAAAGCCAAATAAGCAGGTACACAAATCAAAGATGAGCACAACTAAGTCACAGAAATACAGCTCACATCCCATCTTAGGCTGTCCATTTGCAAATATGAATAAAAGCAGATAGTTTAGTTGCCTTTTGTAATCACAAAAAAAAAAAAAGGTGGGAGATCAGAAAAGATACTTTAGATCTGTGTTTCTGGACTTGTTTGTAAATTTGAATATTTTGTATATACCTGCTTACAACAGTTGCTCCTTAAAGTAGTCAAACCTACCTTCCACTCAGACCAGATACTTCTATTCACGTTGCATATTTCTTTTTTCAGATATGTTCCAAATGAAAATTATTTTACTACAGTCAAAAGTCCAATTATAACTCATCTAGCCACCTTGAGTTAGTTTTGATTTAGCTGCCTGTGCAGCTCTGCATGTCAGAGCTTAGCTGTGCTTCTGTCATAGTATTTATTTCCCCCCTTTTCCCCACTCCAGCAAGGTTTACAGCCCACACCAAACTTTAGACTAGCATGGCTACACAGCTGTCATATCTGATAGGCACTTTCAAGCCAGCCCAGAGACACACAATTGCAAACCGGGACTTTGTCAGTTACAGAGACATGTAAAAATGGCTTAGGGTAATTTAACACTGAGGAACATAAACATTGTGTATGGGTACATCCTAAGCATGGATTTATATACACTTGTCTGTATAGTTGGCTGTAGTGAATCTAGAATATTTCAGCAAATACCATTGGGCAGGGAAGAGGGACGTATTATCTATGATAAAATTCTGTCAGAAATTTATATATGCAGGTTATATTTATTGCCTGCTGCAGTGACTGACTTCCACACATACTTATTCTGAACTTAGAGTCATTACTGTCAACCTAGGGATAAAAAACAATAGCAGAAAAAAAATATTGTCCATGTAAACCTTTTATTCCCTTAATTGTTCACTTTCCTAATTCTTACATAAATTACCTCTGACTGTTGAGTCAAAAATCTCATCTAGTCATGATTTTTCACATACTCACACACCTTGTCCCATTCCCAAGCCACCTGAACCCAAGAGAAGTCCTGTTAATCTGTATCTCCTCACTATGACTTGTTACTTGGTACCTTTTGTTGGTATTGCTCTAGGGGAAAAAAAAAGGTAAAAAAGAAAAAAAAAACCCAACAATTTGAAAGCACTAAGAGAATAAATGAAAATATCCAAGGAAAGAGGAAAAGGTCTTTGCATAAGCATGATTTCCTCTCTCCTCAGGATGTGTTTAGGATCTTAAAGACATTTCCTAAGCCCTTCAAATTGAGAATAATGTATATTTTTAGTTAATTAAATATTATCATTTATTAATATAATAGTCAAAGACAGTTTTAGGTTAGAATTACTACCTGAATTCATAACTTTGGGCATTTATCTCTGGGTTAGTAGATACAGGACCTGCAATTATTGATGGTCTTTTGTTGTTGATTGCTTTCTTTGCCATGAACTTCATCACAGGATAAATAAGGTCAGGCAGACTAAGTGTCATGGTCTAAAATGTGAGTGACTAATGAAAGAACAAACTTATTGATTCACATTGGTAGGAGTGATTTTTGTGTTTAAACAGCATCCCCATTCCTTGAAAAGCCAGTTGCACTGAGTGTCCTCCAAGATTGTCTGTTATGCCACTGAGAGCACGCCAGGTGCCCATTGCTCAGGGGACTAAATCTTTCAAAAAGAACAATTAACGATTTTATGAATTTAATAATATACATATATTAAAAAATATATACCAAATAACAGATTTGCTGCATTAGCAGCAGCAAAGTGATTTCTGGCAGTAGGTCATCTTTCATGTATATGTACATACAATACCAATTACACTCCATAAAACTTCACATAGAATCAGTAAAAGTACGTGTAATTCATCAATGAAATGACACAGATTTTTCTAGTGGTGCTTGACCCTGTATTTTTCTTTCCTCCTTCTCTTTCTATTGCATTCATTCATCATGTTATAGATCCATTCAAATAATAAACTCTTCGGGTACCATCTGTGTCCTTAATTTGTTTCTGAAGAACCCCACATACTATTATATACATAATAAAGATCCCAAACTGGTGTAACCCTCAATACAACCAAAACCAAGGTCATTAATGTGGCTGAAGCTGTGTCATTGAAGCACAATAGACAAGCTAAGAAGATTAAACTGACAAGTAGACTTGAAGACTCTAGTATGGAGGGTGGGGGGAATAACACAGAACCAAAGCTCTGTAAAGGACATAGTACTTTAACCACTTGTGCTCAGACTCTAAAAAACTCTATAATGTAATTCAACTGTAAATGTCTCAGAATTATAGAAAAATCAAAGAGCTTAAGTCCCACTGATTTCAGTAGCTAAAGACAAAATATCTTGTGGATAGAAACCTGCAGTCAGAAGTTAGGTGCTTAGGATTCTAAATTAACGAGTATTTGGTATAACAATCCGGTACATTTTGGTAGAAAACTCACAGGTTTATTTTGACTTAATACCTTTGCATGTGAGAACCGAACCAACATTCACAGAAAGGGTCATTAGGCACTGGAACAGGCAGCCCAGGGAGATGGTTGAGTCATCTTCCCTGGAGGTGTTTAAGACACAGGTGGATGAGGTGCTGAGGGGTATGGTTTAGTGTTTGATAGGAATGGTCAGACTCGATGATCCTGTGGGTCTCTTCCAACCTGGTTATTCTATGATTCTATGACTCTATGATTTTCACTGGTGAAGGATCAAACAGGGAAGAAAAGGTATCTGTGCAAAGGTTTAGTTTTTCACACACAAAACTCTTTTGGCCTCACAGTGGTGTAATTCCATGAGGACTGCTCACCCCAAAATTTTCCAAAGGAAGGCTGGTGGGAAAGGATTAAGATAAGGCTCTAGAAAACACATTACAAAGGAGGACTTTCACCAGGAGTTTCTAAAGCCCTAACAGGGTCTTTCTTCACATTCTGCTAAGAAATAATTTTCCTCCCACTTTGATAAATCCTGCTCAGTAGTATGACTGGACAATTTTAAATCAATTGTCACTTGTGAAACCAATAATTAGAGTAGTAACACCCTTCCAAAAATCCTCTTCCCTCAAACTGCAGTGAAGTGAGTTGGTAGGGCTGCATCAAAAGAAGTGTAACCAGCAGTTTAAGGGAGGTGATTCTGCCTCTTTGCTCCACTCTTGTGAGACTCCACATGGGGTACTGTGCTCTGGAATCCCCAACATAAGAAGGATACCAAATTTTTGGAACAGGTCCAGAGGAAGGCTACAGACGTGATCAGAGGGCTGGAGCACCTCCCATACAAGGACAGGCTGAAGGAGTTGGGCTTGTTCAGCTTGGAGAAGAGAAGGCTCCAGGGAGTCCTTATAGAGGCTCCTCAGTACCTGAAGGGGGCATACAAGTAAGCTGGGGAGGGACTTTTTACAAGAGCATGTAGTGATAGGGTAAAGGGAAAGTGCTTTACATAGGAAGGGGGAAGATTAGGAAGAAGGTTGGTGAGGCACTGGCACAGGCTGCCCAGGGAAGCTGTGGCTGCCCCATACCTGGAGGTGTTCAAGGCCAGGTTGAATGGGGCTTGCAGCAGCCTGGTCTGGTGGGAAGTGTCCTTGAGCACGGCAAGGGAGAGGAACAGGATGATCTTTAAGGTCCCTTCCAACCCAAACAATTCTATAATTCTATGATTCTATGAGATATGAATATGGGATAACTCTTCAAAGTTTTTATATGAAACACAGTAGCAAAAGGCTTCTCCTCCAGCATGGTCTCCCAACACCTTCCTTAAGCACCTGGGAGGTGGAACAGAGCAGGGATAATTGGGACAGAACAGCAGAGAAAGCAGCTGAGGCTTATTTCCTAAATAAATCAATTATTAGTAGCTACTCATTTTTTTGTCAGCATTTATCAGGCTTAGACAGAATTGGCAACCTAAAGTGAAATGGTATCTTATATTTTTGTCACACCATTCCTGTCATATATATATATCTATATATATATGTATATATTTATATATCTGTTGTCACACTATTCACTGAGTCTCCACATGGGTTAAATTAACAAACAAACAAAAAGGCAAACGTCTTAAAAAAGAGAAAGAAAGAAACTGTGAGCTGAAATAGGCTGTGTTATGGCAATTACATTTAATAGAGAGCATTAAAGCAATTATATTTTGTTTATTGTATCAGAATTTAATGCCAGCTACCCGGCTTCTTTAGCCCAACACATTTGTCTTTGCCATTCAAGAAAAAGAAACAAATAGTAAAGACAAACATACAGTTGTACCAACAGGAGACAGACAGTAAGATATTATGTGCATCTTGATATATGAGGTAGCAAAACTGCAATTGTATATATATGTGATAGCTCCATGGTGAATATTTAAAAAAAAATTGTCTTTGTCCACAAAAAAAACAGAAAAAATATTCATCAGATTTTTAGAATGATTACGGTCGTAATAAAAGGATCTTGTTTCTTACATGTCTTTTTGGAATGACTTTGTGTGTAGCGTTTTTTGCTATTACCTGATGTCTAACGTGATGAACTGGTTATGAACTCTTCATTCATCATCTAAGCTAAGAGAACACCTAGATGACTTAGTATTGAACAATATAGGGTGGTGGGTTTTTTTCCTCTCCCTTCTCTCTCTCTCCCTCTGTGACTCATTTTCAGGATTTCTTGTCTGACCTTGCTGGACAAATTTTACAACTCCACCGTGGAAGGTTACAAGACATCAGAGCTTTTAATTCCAAGGGCAGCATTTCCTCACCCCGCCAAAGTTAGCTGGCAGTTCCAAGAAATAAATGACTTTTGCTGGGCTCTTAAATAATATGATTTGCATGCTTGAAATGAGATCGCCAAAGTAATTGTAGAATATTGCTTGCCATTACAGTCATTAAAAACAGGCAGATGTAGGATCACTCTCATGGAAAACTTTCCTGCTGGGTTTTCATGGAGATAAGTGCAGAAAATCCACTTCTGAAAAGATGTTGAATAGAATGAATTTGCCATTCACTGACTGTCTGATGATGATTTGCTTGTTAATTGGGAGTTTAGGCTTTGGAGAAACCTTAACAAATGTGATTGCTAAATTCTGGAGCTTGCCTCTCTCTTTGCAAACCATGTTTACAGCTATAAATTCTTCTTTCATTGTACGTCTTTTTAGCAGACTTGTCAGTAGGGAAATAGAGTGTTGTTCATTTTCATATGGGGACTTTCAAAGGTATTTTCAACATAATTGCATGGCAAAAATGTGTTAATTTAATTCATAAAAGTGCTTAAATCTATGCTTAATTTTAAGCACACACTTAAAACTTAACGTCTTCTCAGTGATTTCAGCAAGTGGTAAATGTAAGCCACGTTTTCCCAGCAAGCAGGTTCTGGAAAAGCTAGGTCAGAAGTAGATAAACATTTGCACTGGTGGGGGGACACTCAGAGAAAGAGAGATTCACATAAATAACTAAACTCAGCTGCAAAGTATTAACCAAATACTTGCTCAGTGTTTAATCTGCAAACTAATTTCTTGACCAGTATAATCCCTGCCATAGTCAGTTCTTTTTAGAGTGGTATCCAACAATCTTCCCAGACTCTATGTCATAAATACCACAAGTCAGTGATCACTGAAGCACACACTGAGTGCACACATACAGCAGTAAAAACATCCAGCCTCTGCATTTCAGCATCTTCTTGAAAGATAAAACACCAATTCAGGTGAAATGAAAAGAAGGAGTTTCTTGTTTATGGACAAAATTGCAACAAGAGTGAATAGTGTTGGAAGTTCATCACTGATGCTCTGCAGTTCAGGATCAAAACCTCAGTGATATTAATGCCTCTGAGACAGCCTTGGTGTCTTTACCTCAGAGCACCTCTTCCAGGCACAGGGTGGTGAAAAATAGAAAAAGCTTTTGTTCTGAAGGGCTTGAAGCCACAAAATAACTGGTTAAAGTTAGGAAACTAATATTTAATGAAGATCGCCTCTAAAAGAGCATTTCCAAAGCAGAAGGAGGAGAGGGAGCCATGGATTGACTGTGAAATAACTTTGCTTTCTCTTAAAGGTGTACCTGAAGCTGTTTGCCTTTTCAGAACATACAGGTAGTGCAGTTGGATCCTGACCTGACATGTCAACCCGTGATCCAATGGATTGGTGCCTACCAACCACTTTGTACATTCTCAGAAATCCATTCAGGTCCAGAAAATGGATGCCAACCTTGACAAATATCTTCATAAGGACTTGCACATGCCAACACAGCAGAAATTTTTGAAAGCAGGAAAAAGCAAGTCAAAAGCAGAGGGTCAGGAGAGATAACTGCTGGATTTCTTGGTGAAGTGATCTTTCTACACTACAGGGGAAACTAATTTCTGAGCTACAGCACTGTGCGTGCCAGAGTATGATCTTCACTGTCAAGTCCCTCCTCACCACTGTCTGCAGGACAAGCCTAGTCCCAGGATTTTCTCCTGGGCTTCAGGAACAATGAATAGTTTTTCCCCACAGTCACTGCCTCCTTGTCCCTGCTTTGAAGACAGAGAAACTGAGTCTCAGGTTGCTGAGGCAGCTCACCCAAGGTCAGTAGAAAAGACAGAAGCAGAACCCAGGAGGCCCTTTTGCCCCTTCCCTCTGCTGTAACCACTAAATCCCCCAATCAATAATGAACTTGTTACAGCAGACTCATATTATAGTTAATGTCAGTAGGAGTAAAAAAAAAAAAAAAAANAGAAGTTGTAATAAAAGCACATAGGATAGAGATATACATTTCTCTTTAGAGCAGTAAATCTTTCGAAAAGGAACTTGGTTAAAATTCTTTACGTTAAAAAAATGAGGTCCACAGGGACTCCAAATTTCAGTTTGATTTTTAGCTGAGGCATTTTTTTTTCTTTATCAAACACTTGGTGCTGTAATGTGATAAGGGCCCCATGCAGACCATAAAACTAATTTATCATCTGTAAGGTGTACAAAGAAAATGGTAACTGCCTGCTTGTCTGCTTGACATATGAGGTCATTTTTGCCGCTAGCTTTCTAATACTGAGCAATTTTATCAGCTATTTATATACATTAATTGTAGGCACCCATATGTTCACCGTTGTATTTAATAATGCATTGCATTGAATATGCATTCCTTAAGTTTTAGCATGCCGTGTGCATCTTTTATTTAACTGTTTGGCTTGCCTATTAAAGCCCATTATTCAGCTCTGCTGTGAAACTCTCTCTCTTTCAAGTGGATTTATATTTCTTTAAATCTTGCTCCCCATGTTGAAAGGCAATGGCATGAACAAGGCCACCTCTCTCGTCCCAAAGGAATACCAGCAAAACAAGCAAAATAAGGGCCATGGTCCACTTAATAATACCAAACAAAAAGGATTATTCAATGAGTCTCTTTCCTCAAGGGACAGCAATGTATTCACGCTCTACGGTGTGCACACAGACATGGCTCTCTATCAATACAGGAAGGGAATTAAACAAGGGGCCTGATTCTGATGCCAGCTCCACCAACTCCCGAGCTGCTGCGTCTGACTGAAATGAGAGCAGGAGCTTAGCTGAACATGTAAAATTACAGCAAGCATCTGCAGTATGCTGCTCTGAAAGATGGCTATGAGATAAGGAGGACTTTATCTTCTGCCATGAGATCCTGCTCTAGTCTAGAACCACGTCCTAGGCTTATACATGTTAGCTCTGAACTGTCTTATTCCCCGGGGTTTCGCTGCTCATCACTACCTCTACAAGCAAGTTGAAATCAGGGGAAGAAATATTGATATCATAGACAATAGTTCTGGGAGGGTCTGTACCTCCTCGAAGATGCCTTTCACTAATGCAGGTACTTGCTTTTCCCATTCAAATTCCTATACAGTTCTGGTATTACTTTATGTCTGATCTACCCTAGCAGCAAATATTACAACCCTTTGACAATTCAGTGGAGCTGGATGGAGCGTCTGGGAGGGAAGTTCTGTCCATTCTCTCATCAAAGCTGGGAAAATGGGAGCAGCATGCACACACACATATGAGAAGAAGAGCATTATCCTGAGAAGGCCTAACACAAACTAGAAAAAATTGGTGTCTTTTTGTGAGGATCACAAATATGTCTCTCAGATTGAAAAATTTTCAGCAGCTGGAGATACCCCTCTGAGTTAACCAAATGGTGCTCTGAACACTACATCCTAATTTGGCTAGCACGTATCTCTGTTGCTGCCTTTTCAGGACAGGGTGAGAAGTCCTCAACTGTGTATCATATGCAGTGTGCTGCTATCAGATAAAAAGGAGCTGCTGCTAGCCTCAGAGACGTATTCCGATGCTTTCTGGAGATCTGAATTTTAATCTCCTGCTCATATTTACAAGGAGCAAAGGAAGAGTATATATTGACAAACACTAGTTTTCAGCCAGCCACACATTTCTTTTGGCATTCAGAAACATGTCAAGAAATATACTTGGGGGAGAAAAGTTTCCCCTTTATGATTTTTAGTTTGTTGCTTTCCTTCAAGTCCTCTTAAACCTGAAAATCCAAAGCTGCTCTCTAAAAACTTTGTAAATCACATCTCAATATAAAATGAATTTCCCAAAGGCTAAACTTACAGGCTGTGTTTTTAAAAAGAAGATTCTCTAGCAATTCAGCTGCCTTTGTAAGAGGTTTTTATTGTCTTCCACTAGGTAATGGAAAACCTACATGGAGTTTGCGGGCAACAGGTCTGAAACAACAATGATGCTTTCTGACAGCTGAGTATGTTGGTGATCCTTTCCAGAGACCACAGTAAGAGCTTGCAAGTGCCTCAAAGCTAAACTAGCCTTCAGCCTCATATGTCAAATTCAAACAAACTTCTAGCTTAGGTCTGTGTGTGATTAAATTATGAAGAGGAATATTCTCCTCTAGGCATTCTGTTTAGTGTATTAAAGCGCTTTTCATCTAAATATTTTTTGTTTCATTTAGTGTCCATGAAAGGTGCTGACAGATAGCCTCCACCTCCCCACCAAACAGGTGCCTAGCAATGTCTGGAAAAATCTTCATGCCTGTATTGCTCATACATGTGCCTCTGCATGACATGGGAGAATCTCATCTACAGCTGAAAAGACATTCTGGACATTATGCAAGCACAACGTTCAGTCTTAGATAATCATACTATCTGTATTTTATAACAAGATCTCAAAGCATGTTAAGAATAAGCATTGCTGTTCACTTACAGAAGAAAGTGAGAGATGAGAAAGAAAACACTTTGCTCAGTGCAGCAGCACTAGCCAACAGCACCTGGCTAAGGTGTTACTCCAAAGCAGGTATAGGATTTTAATCTTTCCTGAATTTTAACCCTTTTTCAAATGTGCACTGATCCTAGTGAGAACTTATCTTATTTTTTCCTTCCCTTTCTCAACATTTATTTTTTATTAAATGTAAAAAGCACCCAGTTCCATGAAGTCAAGCATATGAGTTAGGGGCCTCATATTTCCTACTGTACAGCTCATAAGACCTCATTGACTCTGAGCTCTCTCACTCCTCATTGGTCCTCTTTCACACATTCTTGGAAAGGTACAAGTGAACATGCAGCCCTCTTCAGTCCTCCGTTTCTACATCCACAATCTGCAGGGCAGGAGTTAAGGAGTAACACAGTTCTGACTCTACTGCACAGGCACAAAGCCTAAATTAAACTCTTTGCTACAATCTCACTATGTCCCAGAAAACAATCTACATGATGAGCATAATAAATAACTGTTAAGAGGATTCTGCAGTGTTTTAGGTAGTGAGTAATGAGAAGTCAGCTTTGGGTGTTTATAAGCATGATTAATCTTTAACAATATCTAGGTTGAAAATTGTAAGGAAAAAGAAAAAAAAATGAAAAAAGAACTGTTTGTCTTTTACTATACACCAATAACAGCAACCAATCTGAACAGAAATGTTCAGGAGATGTTATATTTCAACACAAGCCCCTGGAAGAAAGAGATACCCTTAGTCTTGCAGTTCAATTACAGGAGACCTAGCAATTTTCTGGTCCCAAAAAGACACCCTCTAAATGCAAAAGCAATCACTTTTATTAATTTTATTCTTTTTATCCTCCTCCTCCTGAATCCTGTCACATGTCATTTTCTGGATGATGCGTACATATTACCAGCTGCAGCTATCTAATTGTAGCTACTCTTTGACCTCTATCCCTGAATGATCAATTAGAGGACCTGAAGGGACAAGTGGCAAAATTAGAATGAAGGGCAAGGCCTAAAAAGCCCCTCTTTCCACTCTAAGGCAGAAGGGCAGCTTCTTTACTGCTGGGTCTAGTTGTTGCTCTAGCCCTATTACCTCTCTCCACTCTCACCAGTAAGGTCTTCTGCAGAAGTATTGATCATACCTTATATCCTGCTTCACCCACAGTACTGCACTGAAGAGCAAACTGTGATGAATTCCCAGTGTTTTAAATCAAACTTATTGGGTTTGTCTGCAACCTTCAGTTTAATCCTGCCTCTGACTGTTGTGACATTATGGTCCGGGATATTGCTGGGCATTTAACACTTTGGCCATTCTAGACACTTTCTGTAATGAAAGGTGAGGATTTGATTGGTGTCAATCATTCCTCAAGCTGTCTCACAGAGTTTTCAGCCAGCATAACTTTTTAAGGACTCTCTTAATGAACTGGCTCTGCTCCTATTGCCAGCTGTCAATTCCAGCTCACTGCCACTCAGGTGCCCTTCTCTTATAGGTTTTCTTACCTTCTCTCTTTTCCTGTTTTGACCTTAATATAAGCTACAGCCTTCCCTGCTTTCCAGTTCCCTCCTGACACTTCTCATTTCTTAACTCTCTGACCCCATTTTGATTAATGAGAAGGTCATTCCAACATGGAGCACCATGAGCCTTCCACCAGGCAATTCCCCTATATACAAGCTGTTCTCCTTTGTGAAGTTCTCCAGTATTTTGGTAGAAGTTACCTAGTTTAAGGGTCTTTTTTATTTAGGTTGAAGCCAGCATGGAGAAAGAAGCATATACAGATAGCTTTCTATTTCCTTAGTCCAGCATTAACTATCATCTTGGATGGACAGTGACTGAAAAGGTGATTTCCCGAGATGAAAGCTACCAAAAGAACGGTCTCAAAAAATCTGAGCTAAAAAGGCTGTATCTGAAAACAACAGTATTCTGTAAACAGCTGCACACCAGAACTAACTATAATAATATAACAAGAGTGGTCTGCATCCATCTCAAAGGGAATATAAGATTGGTATAAATTAGGGTACTCTGCAGAACTCCCATCAGCAGCTATAGCACGCTACTATATTTATATAGGTTTATATAAAGAAGTTATAGTAGCTACAGGAAACTGCTATACGTGTATAAAGGAAGTATGAATCAGGAAAAAAATAAATAGAAACTAATAGAAATATTAGAAGAAATCCAAAGCAGAGGTGCTGTTAGGCAAACTCCAAATCCAAATCATCAGCTTTTGTGCCACCTACTGCCATTTTGATGAGCATTGCTGATTTTTTCTAGTACATGCTTTAGACTTGACCCTTCTGTCAGGGACATTGGTGGTTAGTGGTCAGTGAGAGTTAACTGTGACTCCTGTGGTGTGCAGGGAGGCAGGGGTGATCTTTGGAGCTCTTATGGGTAACCAACAGCAAGATTCATTGTCATGAGATCGTCTGCATCATACTTGGCTTTTAAGAACATTAGAAGATATTCCCTTCTGGTGTAAATGAAACTAGTGGATTTGCATGAGTGAAAGATGTGGGAAGCCCAGCTGTGTCTTCTTTTACATGAATTGGAGTCAATGGTTACTCCACCACTAAGAGCTGGTCAAAATTAGAAAGAGTGCTAAGAATGACCACCACTGCATTCTGTTCTCCTCTGCATTAAGGCAATGGATAAAGTATATTTCAGTATTACCCCTGCTATGTCATCTGTCTAGTGTGTGTGAAAGTAGCATCACTGTCAGCACTTTGTGCATTTATGTTTTAGTTTTCCATTTTCAACATTGCACTGAAAAATGAAATGTATCAATGTGCATAAACTCCCATTAGTGGGATGTACTTCTACAATTTACACTCAGGCCTTGGAAGTAAAAATGTTTTCCCACTCCATATTTAAAGTATTCTGTCATTTGCTCAACTGTGTAAATTGCTGACTTTCCCATGCAAAAAAGTTTCACAAGCTAGTTCTAAAGTCAGCTTTTTATGACAATGTGCTATTCAGAACGTGGATTTTGGAGGCAGGACTCCTGGAGCCCAAACTCATCCTCATTCACAACAATTTTACAGTCGCATTACTCCATCCATTCCAGGTAAAGCAGTCTCTGTTTCCAAGGTAAGAAAAAACAAGTCCTGCTGATCCTAGGTGTGTGATGGTAGCTAACGCATTTTACTTGTCTATGCCTCAGTTTCCTCAGCTGTAAAACAGGATTAGATGCTCAAATTCTCCTGGGTGTCACAAGGTAATTTCTACCAGCGCTCCTCAGCACTCACAGAGAAAATACTTTCCAGGACAAAAGCACTTTTCAGAGGCAGTAAGATAATGAGCTGCTCTTGTGCCACACTGAATCTTTTTTGCTGGTATACATGGTTTGACTGGGGAAAAAAATGAAAGAAAAGAAGAAAACAAAAGAGGAGTTGTTAATCACCCTTTATCTCCCTTCTCCATGCTGGTGTTTCAGTGTCAGTTGCCATTGGCTTAACTAAGGGGGCTACAGACCAACCTGTGTATTTCAGGAGAGCAGTCATCTTCTACCTCCCAGACTGGGAATTGCTTTTGCACCTGGCCTTTGCACAGGCAAACTCCAGGTGCTGTCTGCTGCCTGTAGGGCAAAAGTCTGATTCTACTGAAAATAGTGGCCGAGCTTCTTTTTTCTCCAACAGTACCAAGAAAACACATGAGTGAAAATAAAAAGGAACATTTCTATTATGCAGAATGAGAGTCAGTAGAGGCTGACTGAGCTTTTTGGGGTCTCAAAAGTCATATAAACAGGCTTTCTAGGCCTAATATGGTCATGATAGACACTTATGGGTTCACTGGAATGTGCAAGACTGTAGAGAATCACCCACTGAGACACCATGGAAGAATATGAATTACTTAGTCCTCTGATGGGCTGCAGGAAGGAAAAAAATCCCCACTTTTTCTATAGAAAACCAAACTTATAGAAGTACATACATGTGCAAACATCTATAGATATGGGCAGACATGAAGACAGAGAAAGAGGTTTGTGCTTTCCAGTTATGCACTGACACAGCAGTAGCACAGTGTGTCTGGAGCGTGTGGCCAAGAGGGAGGGTGAAGAACAGATGTGTTTGTTCTTCATAATGCAGCCCCATTAGGTGAGAACAGAACCAAATCCCACTTCTCATCCAGTTTAAACCACCTCGTCTGCCTTCAAGTACTTTGGAGAGGACATACAGCCGTAAAGGAGTTGGCGGCACAAAAGCATTATCCTCCTCTGAAAAATGAGATATGTGGTGGCCTGGCCAGAAGACTGCAAGGAGACAGAGAACTGAAGTCAGAATAGGTGGTAGATAAATAACGTGCTCCCACTGGAATACATTACTAGATAATTAGGAGAGCTATTCAGGTTATCAATATCCAGATAAAGCACAGGCTGTGAGGGGGAACTCAACCATGAAGGTGGCCTGCTGCTGCCTCGCCTCCAGAGCTGGGAGGACTCAGTTCCAATGACTATACCTAGAAACATCCCTTTCGCTGCATTATCCTGCATGGAGATAAAGGTCTCCATGCATGAAGTTTCCCTGGACCTCTGATAGAGAGAGGAAGGGAAGGTGGGGTGGTGGGAACATGGTGTTCTAGCAACTGAGCAGCATGGAGCAAGTTGAGGACGCAGCTTCCTGGATATCCCACCATCAGCTGGGTGAGTCTGAAGGAAAACAGTTTGAAAGATCAGAGCCTGACCTCCT
The DNA here is from genome assembly GCA_013389865.1 of Piaya cayana. Lineage (NCBI taxonomy): Eukaryota > Metazoa > Chordata > Aves > Cuculiformes > Coccyzidae > Piaya > Piaya cayana. The sequence goes on from WAAB01005046.1 coordinate 50,573, forward strand.
TGCACAAAAAGCCAAGATCTGTGGTATTCAAAAGGGTCCAGATTTGACTTAAAAAAAAACCCAAGAGATAAATAAAAAATCCTGCTTCCTCCCTTTGTCTGATTGAAAAATGCAGATCTATCTGGTGCAGTTGATTTAAGAGTTCTTAATTGAAAGGTTTTGTTTATTTTAACTAGCTTTAAATGGCAGCATGGTACACATACCCCAGCATACCTCTGACCAGCAGTGCCTACTCACACTGCTCCTTTCTGTAAGCTTTGAGAAACCAAGTTTAATCAACAAAGCCCTACATGCATGGGAAGATCAGCACAGATGTGGGGGGAACTCAGAGGATGTGTTTCAGGGTCATCTGTGGAGGCTTGATCAGATGGGAGACTAAGGGCCCTGCTAGCAGTAGTTGCTGCCCTACAGCAGGCACAGGAGAAGACCCTGATACTCCTGTACCCTGGTGGTAGGAAGATCCCATTCCCCAAAGACATGGAGTTAGTGGGTAGGAGGCGGAAAATGTGGTGAGCCATCACTGCAGTAGTTCACTTCAGACACAGCTGGTGACAGACAACCCAGAGCTGGTCAGCAGCAGTGCTTCCACTCTGAGCTTGATTGTGGAAAACACCCACCTTGCCAAGGATGACTGAGACTCCATTCAGCTGGTTGATCCTCCATGACCATATCATCTGTACTCCCACCTACGGGTTTTGCTTCAGTTTGACACTTTCTGGGCTCTTGTGCCTGCTGTAAGTGGTTTCTGTCAGCTCCCTGTCCCTGGTTTTTGCATTGCCTGCTCACCTTTCCATGCCTGGCTTCTTGCATCCCTGCCTGGCTCATGGTTTAATTCAGTGTCCAGCTAAAGGGGCAGGGGTGGTTGTTTCCATCTGCCTGATTCTGCCTCTTTTTTTTTTTTTTACCTTCTCTAGCTACCAGTCTTATGGCCTGCATGGAGCAAACCGTCTTGGACTTTACCTGCCCAAACCAACCCATCTCTGGTGTCACAGGGAGCCTTCATTCCCTTCACACATCCTGTCCACATGGCATGAGATGAATCATCAACCAATAAGCCCCAGAAGCCCTGTCCTACAGTAGCAGCTGCTAAGACGCTTCCTGCCTATGTCCCAGGTTGGGAGTCCTGAGAGCAAGAGCAGTGGCATTTTGGAGAGTTAAACAATATACAAAGAGCAGAAACTGAGTGCAACAAAGACTGCGGCACAGGAAATGAAAGTTCAATACATTTTTATTTTGGGGCTTTACAACTCAGCATTCCCACTGGTCCTTCCTCTTCACTAAAGCCTTTTTTCACACCCTCTGTGCTTTCTGTTTATGTTCACCTGCTACCCAATTAACTCCCCATTTAGCTGCACACCTGCAGTGGCTTTATCCTCAGACCACTGCACTGGAGCCATTAACCCTCTAGATTGCATTCGGCTCTGAAAAATGCCCATCTGAACAGCTGGAGCATTCATCTGTGAATAGGAAATATGCTACAGTAGTTCATGGCTGGAAAATCTGTGACGGGGGAAAGAGAGATTATGCTTTATTATCAATTGACTTGTGTCACCAATGGGCTTTCTGTCATAATTGACTAATGCCACCCAGAGTGATATGTACTTCTGCTGATAGCTGCATTGGAAGTTAACACTCCAGCACAGTATATGTTTTCGTTCAATCTCTATAGGAGAAACTCATATATGGCAGCTGGCAATGCCCTGAGGGGGGAAATCAGCCATCTTGGGACCTAGTGGAAGGCACTCTACTACAAATGACAGGAGAAGAGGGGAGAACTGGGAAAGTCAAGGCAAAATTAGTCAGAGGAGATTTGGCTTGTCATAGAATCTCCTATTTGTCATACCAAACTTTTTGGAAGCAGTCAAAGAGTTAGAGCCACCCTGAAGCTGCAGAGATGCTGCTGTTGGAGTTTGGTGATTTTTTTTTTTTTTTTCCTTTTCTGAAAGAGGAGGAGGAGGAGGTAAGGTCAGTAAAACTGTAACAATTTGTTAACTGAAAGAATGCTGCAGAGGGTGACGCATAGGACAGGAGATAAAGGGTTGGTGTTGGCAATGCAGCAGCAGCAGGTCCGAAGAGAGAGAAACTTCAGCACGGCTGGGGGGAGGACTGAGGAGGCTGGAGATGACATCATCTCAAACAAAACCTGCTGATTGCAACCTGCTTGTTGGAAGAGGAAAAATTAACCTTCCTGATCTCTCATAACACAGAAAAAAAAGAACAGTCTAGACCAAATACACTTCTGCATGCTTCCTCCAGACATGAGCTTTTCCCTCAAGGTAGCCTCGTGATCTTATTCTGCTGTCCCCCTCCCCAGGCTGCAATACTAGAGACCTCAACACCTCAGTCTGCTGTGATGCCCTTAATACAGTGGTGAGAAAACTAGGAAAATGGGGCTATGCCCTATTTCTGCCACAAAACATTTTTTGTCATCTCGTGGCAAGGCACTGCCTCATGCCTCTGTTTCCCTCTGTGCAAGGCAGAGGCTGTTCACAGGGCTGTCCAGATGCTATTAAAAATCTGCAGAGCATCAAGTGGAAACTTCTGCAGAAATGGTTATTGTTTAGAACTGAGAAGGCAGCCTAGGCAGAATGGGAAAAGTAGGTTTAAAATATTTTACACTGGCCTGTTGGAAAGCAATAAGTTATCAGTATTAATCCTGAAGCTTCTCTTCCTCATCATTGCCTTGCCAGAAATGGGACAAAGCATGGGGACAGCAATTTTATGCCTGTCCCGTGCCGTGTGATCTCAAATTTCAGGACACTCAAGTCCTCCTTGGTGACACTGGTGACCCATGGTCTGATGTAGATGTTAGGGCATTGGGCACAGGTGCTCTTCCTCACCTTATCTCATCCCACATCCAACCCTTGACCACCCCCTCCCTTCACCTGTGCTATAACTCTTCCTTTGAGAGGAGCTGAACCTGCCCCCCATCCCTGCTGCAATCCCCCCCTGAAAATCTTCTCAGCACCAGTCGATCTCTCCCTTTGCCCACATCCACCCACAAAAACACACACTCTTATCTCTTCCATTGCACACACGGTGCCAACATCAGCTTCTAAAAAAAAATAAATAAACAGGCCAGCTCCACAGCAGATGGAGGACTGATACGAAACTGTGCCGGTCAAATGATCCCCCCCTCCTCTTTCCTCTCCCATTCCTCCCCAATAAGTGAGCAACAAAGAGGGGGAGAGGGAGGGGAGAAATGGCCCATTTTCCAGCTTGTGAGATGATTAGCACTGAAAAAGGATTTGCTGCACCAAAATATGCCTGGAGGTTGTGCGAGCACCAGCTGCCATCTAGTGGAAAGTTGGTCTGATTTGTCACCAGCAGACACTGCCTCATTTAGCTCCCCAGCAGGAGGTGAGGGAAGTGTATTCTCCTAAATGTGTTAACTTAGCAGTGTTATACACTAGAAACAAATTAATATATAATTCTTCTGTGTCTTAAGGTCGTTACTGCCGAGGCATAAATTAATAGAGCTATTCCCGTTAATTCATTTTGGCGTTTGCTTCTTCATGTCTGAGCACATATGTGATTGGGGCGTTCGTCTCATTTCTGCTGGTGGAAATGATGAAGTCCTGAAAAAAGCTTTGCCATATTAATGCCATTTTTAAGCCTAAAAGTCAGGGAGGCATGGGCTGTGCTGCTTTTTTCCCATTTGCACTCCTTCAAGGCAGGCTGAAAGCATGGAGTTACTTTTAGAACAAATCGAAGATGAAACCAAAGGACACAGTATTTTTCCTTACAGATATGTGTGTCCTATGTATAAGCAGAGCATTAGAGCACTCTTCTGAGAACTGCAAAGAAGGCTATAACACACATTATCCGATCACGGATGCATTAAGCTGTCCTACAGAAATATAGATGTTTTCCTTTCAGATCAGAGAGAGAACAGACATAATCAGTGGAGAATGAGAGAGCTACTTCAGTTTCCTTTTCCGCTTCTTTTATTTCCCTGATTTTCTTCTCAGGGACTCATCCTGCCACGTGTCATACAACCCAGGCACCATGCTCATCTGTGGCTGCATCCCCCTATCCTGGAAGATGAGGATGGAGCTCAGTTTCTTGTAGGGCTTGGCCATCACACAGGGACCCCTCTTATTCCTACCCTATAGCCAGGAATATTTAAGAAAAAGTATTTTGTAGCTCTGTTTTATTCGTTAAACTATGCTGGGGGAAGGATTTTTTTGTTAAACGTTTAATTTCTAATCACACTCAGAGGAAGATAAAATGAGTCTGTCACTGGACATACACAGCATGTGGGTTAGCAATACCTCCATAACCAAAGCACCCTCACATGAATGCAGCAAACAGCATCCAGGCTATTTATTTTCAGGCAGAGAAGAAACTGATGCCCACTTTCCATCAGCTGCAAGAATAGAAAACTCCCCTTTTGTTTTCTTTTTCCTTTCAGTTTTTTAATTTAAAAGCCCAAACAAACTAGGGGAAAAAAGAATCTTATAGCTTCTCTAATAGAACTCCTTCCCAGATCCTTGCTCAAATTTCTGCAGAGGACAAAAAAATCCTGCATAGTAAAAATGTCAATGAAATGTCTGCATGAAAGGTGCTTTCACTAACTAAAATGTCTCCTGGTTCAGAAGAAAGGATAAAAATTGTGTGGAAAGGTGTCAAGTTGATTTTTTTCAGAATTTCTTAAATCAAGAGGGTCACCACTAATGCATTTCTGTATTTTCTTTCCCGTGCTTTGGTGGGATGGATTGCAATATCAAAAGTAAGAGGTGCTTTGTCACAAAATACTTGCAGCTAAACCACCATGAATTTTATTACTAATTTTATTTCCACCTTCATAAGAATTTGCATTATCTGGGCAGAGATAAACCATACAAGCAGAAGGCAACAAAATTAGTGTGCCGGGTGCAGCGAATAACAAATTGCAAAGGATAATGGCAAAGGATTGTACCTTTCCTCCTCTTCTCCACCTAAAAGCAGTATAAACCAGACTGCGTCCTATGTAACAAGATTGGGATCCCAAAGCAGCACCAGAGCCAGCTGCCACCACCTCTTTCATTCTCTTCTGCAGCAGAGACCACCTGCTCCTCTCCTCCTCACACATATCAGAGTCACCCAAAAAGGGTTTCTCCACGACAGCACACCCCTCTTAATGAGGAGACAGAGTTGTTGCCATTGGCCCTTGCCAAGAGCCTCAGCTGGTACGGAGCAGAGCATCTCCCCTCCAGTCCATGGGTTTCTGCTGGTTTACATCTCCTAGAGATCTGCCCCAGTGCTGCTGGAGGGTTTTTTGGGGGTGAGTCCCAAAACTCAATTCTATTAAGACAGTTTCTAAAAGAGGCAGCAAGAAAACTGAATTCATAATACCCTTATAACGAAGACCTGTGCTGTTTTCTGTAGCACTGCAGTTAAGCACTGAATTTTACACAAGGAAGCTAGAATGGCTCTGCTGAAAGCAAGGTAGAAAATTTCTGTTTGCTACAACTACGTGCCTGTGTTTGTGAATACATATCTACCTATATATGTGTATATATGTGATTACACATAAATGAATGTGTGTGTATATTTGTGTTTTCTTGGGTTTTGTTTTTTGGGTTTTGGGTTTGGTTTTTTTTTTGCTTTGGACTGTGTGTTTTGGATTTTGTTTTGTTTTGCTTGTCTCATGCTCTTAACAGTAGTTAATTCCTGGAGCAACCTGAGATCAAAATGCTGCTTGCAAAGCAGAAGTAGAATACGACTGAGACTGATGGAACTGCTCATGCATCTGGGTCTCTATCCACTCAGCAGAAGGAAACTCCTATTGTGTGGGTTTGGCTTAGGAAAAATGAGCACCAGGTCTGCCAGGCTTTGCAAATCCTGGGGAGTCAGCTCCAGCCACATGATGAAAACCACTGAAATCAAAGCTTAGAGTTTCATTCTTTGGCTGGCATCTCTTAATGCTGAGCTCTCCATGGGGCAACTACTAGTTGTGATTAATACTAGAACTGGGAGAATGCAAGAATTTAAAGGAATATGCTAAAACAGGGTACTTGGAGACAGAAGGATAGAGAGGGAGAGAATAAAGGACAGTGCTACATGTCACCATGGCATTTAAGGGGCCAAATGTCCTCATTTTGTCTTTCTCATGTGAGAAGATGGGAAAGAAATCCTGCATCCTGCATTCCTTTAATAAAAAAAATATGTTTCATCCCAGTGGAAGCATGTGTTTCTTCCTGTCAATAAGTGTCAGCAGCTAATCAGAACCTTTCAATAAAACAATGCCATTAAATAATTTATCCTGGGAAGAAATACTGATGGCTGTGAAATAATTTACGGATTTGAGATGTTTCAAACTTTAAAACACTGAAGGGAAGAAATGTGGGGAATAGACCAGTGTGAGTTTCCCCAGAAGAAGGCAAAGGAGTTTATGAGATTTTCCCACTAAAAAGAAAAATCATTGAGGATGAATAGCCATCTTGAACTTAAATCAAGTATGAACTAATATTAGATATCACATGCAAATGCACCCTTTATAAACATAACATGTAAAAAGATACCAGCTACTTTTAATAGAAATGCCTAAAATGGCTAAAAAAAGAAATAAGAATAATAGTTTAAGGTAAGTAGGTGGTGTCTGTTATTGGCCTGATGCCTGCATATGATTGCTAGTCTTATTACAAGGCATTAAGTGAACACATATGGAAAGCAGAGAGACTTCACTGTACGAGTGAGTTTCAATAGTGAGTTAAAGGTGAAATTATGAGAGAAAGTGATAGATGATAAAAAAAGCTATTGAATATATTTTTATAAAAGAGAAAGGGGAGGAATCTGTTTAAATAGAGCTGGTTATTGCATAGTCTGTTAACCTTATTAAGTAAACATGATAATTAAACCCCCTTCAAAGTACAGGAATGAAAGGAAAACACTAGACTGAATATATGTAAGCATGTGGATCTGATGCTCTAGGACATTTTGTTTTTCTTCTCTCTCTTCTGTTTTTTTTTTTTTTTTTTGGGGGGGGGGTTGTTTGTTTTTTGTTTTCTCCTCACTATTTATTTTATTTTCATTTTCATTTGGCAACTTCTGCATTCAAAACCCAGAGCCTGGAATTTCATACCTATTTAACACCTGGTTAAGCAACACTTAACCATTGGCACCAGCTGACTGCATCCCCATTAAGCAGAATTACTCTCATCATAGACACTGGAAATGGAAAAGACCTACCCGGTCATGTAGACAGTTATACCACTACCAATGCAGGATTGTTCCATTTACTAGAAAAAGAAGAAGGATGGGCTTGTCAGGGGATGATGACTCAGAAGAGTTTGGTTCTCTTCCCAGCTCGTTGTTAGACTTCCCAAGTGACCTCCAGAGAGCTACTTAACCTTGTTGCACCTTGGCTCCCCATCTCAGCAACAGCTTCCATTCTTTCTCCTCTTGTCCATTTGCCTTATAAGTTCTTCAGGGTAACATTTATTTCTACTTAGGTGTGCCTGCAGTTGTTATTAGAAAGGCTCCCTAATTTCAGATGGAGATGCAAAATACAGCTGGAGAATCTGTAATAATCTGTGCTCTGTTTAAGGTTTTATGTCTGAGTAAATAGGGGTTTTATTCCTTCTCTGAACAAAGGGAGTAACAAGAAAGCAGGGAGGTGAAGGCAGATCGAAGATGACCTTTAATGTGAATTATGATCTATTTCTTTCTAAAAACTGATTTAACAATAGAAATTACGAGCTTTAAATCCTAACTTATTTCTCTACAAAAAAAAAGCCTTTTTCTCTTAAGGTCTCTTTGCTTTTATGTTGAACTTGCCTCTTTTGGGCCAGCACAAGGTACAATCTAGGATCGGAAAATGCATCTGTCACAGAGGAATAGAAACTGTCAGCTAAAGAAATCTCTGCAAAAGTCAGACAGTCTGAAGACTTACTACAGTTCCTGAATTTATGTTAAATAATTCATATGCTAACACTTTCTGCTGGTAGCAGTCACAGGGAAATCCCAAGCTGAATTTAACAAAAAAACCAAACCAAAACAAAACTTTCTGCTCATCCCTTCTTCCTCCAAATGGACTGTGGCCAGCACCACTTTCCTGTGATCACCAGTGAGGCTGAGTAGGCTCAGAATAGTCCGCAGCCCTACTGGCTTTTGCTGATGCCGTGGAAGATCCCATAGTGGCATGCAAGTGTGATGCCACCACAACATTCTGTTCCTGGGCAATGGGAAGTTGATATTTGGCCAACAGAGATATTTCCTCCATTGAAACCACCTGCTGTTTCATAGGGATGTGCAAAGCCACATCACTTCTGCCCTGACCCCTGCGGTAGGTGCTTGTGGAGCAATCAGTTGGGTTGTCACTTGCATGCATCCAGTAATGTCTACATCTTAAGATTGCCTTTAAATCATTGTTTTGGGCTGTTCTAACAGGTGATATCACACTGAAGAGGTTTCTAGGCCTTTTTCCTTGATGTGAAAGTGAGCTTAGACTTCTCAGAAAACTGACAAAGGCACTGCTGACTTTGTCTTTTGCAAGAAGAAGAGTTTAATATTTATTTTATGCAGAGGCACATAGTTGCTCCAGGAACCGATACACTTTTGGGGTTGTTTCCTACATGATCATCTACATGGCATCTTGGCTTGTATCAGAAATGGCATGACCAGATGATCCAGGGAGGTTATTCTCCTTCTGTACTTGGCATTGGTGACACCACTCCTTGAATACTGTATTCTGGGCCCCTCACCACAAGAAGGATGTTGAGGCTCTGGAGCAAGTCCAGAGAAGAGCAACAAAGCTGTTGAAGGGACTGGAGAATAAGTCTTATAAGAAGCAACTGAGAGAGTTGGGGTTGTTTAGCCTGGAGAAGAGGATGCTGAGGGGAGACCTTATTGCTCTCTACAACTACATGAAAGGAGGTTGTGGAGAGGAGGGAGCTGGCCTCTTCTACCTAGCGATGGGGAAAGGACAAGAGGGAATGGCCTCAAACTCTGCCAGGGGAGGTTCAGGCTCTACATAAGGAAAAAATTCGTCACTGAAAGGGTCATTAGGCACTGGAATGGTCTTCCCAGGGAGGTGATTGACTCACTTTCCCTGGAGGTGTTTAAGATGTGGGTGGATGAGGTACTGAGGGGCGTGGTTTAGAGCTTGGTGGGAATGGTTGGACTCAATGATCTGGTGGGTCTCTTCCAACCTGGTGAATCTATTATGATTCTATGATAGGATTGTTCTGCATGTTGCCTGAGCATCACATGTCTAGACTGGTCTCTAAGTGGAAAGAAAAAAGTTATTTTAAAAGTAAACCTCACTTCTTTGGTGATCTTTTTTCCTTTTCTGTACAGTTAATCAACCAACTCTGATCCATCAGTTATTGTTTGATAGAGGGGAAGAGGCCAATGGTAGAGGAAGAGGCAACTTTCAAAAATGTTAATTAAATTTAAAAAGATGTTGTTGTTAACACTGCAAGGGCATAAAGGATTAGTACTCTACATCTTGGAATTGTTAAAATACAGATGAAAATTTATGGGAATATATATGTGTATATAAATAATGATAAATCTAACAGCTGCTCATTAACTTCTGTGGCTTCATAACAAATTCAGAAAGAGATCATAAACTAACATGGGATCTTCTAATAAAAGATAGGATTAACCTACCAAATACTTTCCCTGTTAACTTAATGTCTCAAGCTAAGGACACTAGAAACCAAACGGTGCCCTTCACAATGTAGTGTCCTTTATTGGTATTTTTCTTTACTTTTCTTCTTCTTTTGACTAAGCCAGAGCCTTTTTCCCCATCCAGCATAAAATGATATCAGACCCACTGCATACAATGATATATGCTTCTGCCTTCAGTCAAGAGAAAGTACATCACTATTTTATTGGATGCTGGTCTCAAGAGCTCATGAACTCAACAAACACCCCTATAAATTACTAGAAAGCCACACCAAAGTGTAACAACAATAAACTTGAAATGGCCTGAGTGGCTTTGCTCAGCCAGACCTTCAAATACCACTTCTGTAGGAGATTCCCATGCTGCTTCCTTACTCATTACAGCTATTACTACCAGATATATTAGGTCAGACGTAACAAACTGCTTGTACCTTCCCTGTCAAGAAACAGATTAAAAATAGTTACATAAAAAAATAATGTCTAACAAACAAACTTTCTGTAATGTAACTTTTCTTTGATTGCAGATATTTCTAGTAGGCTGAGGAAATATGCTATATTATTTGGTTTTCAAACTGACATACCATATAGGAGTTAGGTGATGTGGTGGTGGAAACAAGCTTCAGAGCCCATGAGGTAAAGTTTACCTTGCTAATGACTTCACTCCAAAGGTGAACGTGCAGTTCATTACTAAAGCCTAACCCCTTCTGGATTTCTTTTGCAAGATTGTGAGCGTAGACATTAATTTAATGCTGATCCTGCTGTTCAAAGCATTTCTAAAGTGAGCACATGTCCAATATCCAGTAGAAATTCAACTGAGTGCTTTAACTCATGTCACAGCTTCTACCAAGCAGCCATTATCTGGTGTTGATTTCCAGTCACTTCAGACTGGAGGCAGATTTAAACCAATTATCTCAACTAGAAAACTATTTGTCAAGGAGTATGTTAGTGACCAGATTTCCAAAAGTGCACTTTTGGGGATTCCTAGTGTGCTCACTTCACCTACTAAGCAAGAAGTAAGAGCTTTCTCTACCTGATCCTTGACATGGTTTTGTCCAGCAAGAAAAGTATGACTGAATTGTCTGGAAGCTACAATTTTGAAAAGTTTCTTGCACCTAGCTTCTTCTGAAAGCTCTGATACCTGTCGCTTAGAAATTTTGGGTTTCTGAAGTTAATTGTGGGTGATGCTTGTATCTGCAGAGTCTCTGGGAAGAAATTCGAATCTTCTTTGGTTCATACTTCTGTGTCTTCCCATATTAGATTATTCCACAGCCATTCCACTGAGAAGTTATTTTGATGTTTATCCTCTTTCTCTTAATTTCAACCTATTATCTTAGTTATTTCCCCCTTGGGTAATTTTGTTACTCCTTGGGTGTTTGTACTGCTCAGATATTTGCAATGGGCTCTTTCTCCCTGCCTCAGATGTTGCTCAGCCCTGCTGTGCATAATGACAGTTGTTCTTGTAAAACTTTCCTTGTAAATCAACCCCTCCAGCTCTCTAATCATTTTTGTTGCACTTCTCTGAACTCCCTCCAGTTTGTCTTCATCTCGCTGGTAATAACTTTGCCTATGTGTCATCTGGCATTTTCCCCTTATCACATTCCAACAGAGCATCAAACCTTTTGCCCTGTTGCTGTGTGCTCTTGTCAGGTAGACTGGACTTGAGTGATTGACATAATCCCTTAATTTGCCGAAGGGGCAGTTTTAGATTTTTGTATACCAGTAAATTGGTGATTTGAGCCAAATATGATGCTGAGGAGGGGGGTTATTTACTCATCTTGTCTAAACAAAACTGGAGCTGATTTTGTGGATTCAAATCCACTGAGCTGCTGGGTATTTTTCCCTGCCGTTTCTGGTGTTGGAATAAAACATCAGTGCTAATTTGATGGCTTTCCAAGCAGAATTCAAAATTCAGAGAAACAAATCCTCCTTGTTCCTGGACCTGGCCAGCTTCAATTTTGTCAGTAGTGGCAGAAGTGGGGAGAGACAGAGTTTCAGGCAAGAAGAAACAACTCTTGCATAATCCCCGCTCTCCAGTCCAGTCCTACCCCCAGTAATTCCCCAGAGGCAGAGCCCAAGAGGGAATGGTCCTTTCTGGCAGAAGTACCCATGCTCATTGTCTGCCTTAGACTAACAGGTCTCTGTTAGATTCCACCTCCTGCTCTCATCCGAAATTTACATTCTGCCATATTTATTTTCTGACATTTTTTCAAGGTTGTTTTGTTTTATTCATAGAAAACAATCCCACTCCTGAGCAGATCCTGTCCCAGGGGCCAGGAAGCCAGAGGGGTTTACAGCCTACCCTGTAAACCTCCTGTTGTATTATCAAGCTTGTTTTAACGTGCAGCAGAGTTGATTCAGTTTCACTGTCATTTCTGAGCAACATGCCTGTCTGAAGATATTCTATGGCTTGAATATCCCTTCCACATTGAGAGCTTGCAGGGTCCCTACCAAGGTTTTAAAAAGACTGAATTCACTGAGCAAAAGGTCCCTTTGACAAAAGATTGCCTACCTTTTCCATGATTACATTCCCAAAGGTGAATGCCAATGTGTCAACAGAAGGAAATATTTCTCCTGCTTTCTTCAATAATTTATTGGTGTTCGCAGCTTTCCCCTTCCTGATGACTGCTCCTGCATCTCTAAGAATATCAGCTCTGCTGAGAGATTGAAATTTACTTGTCACAGCTCTCCAAGGCAGTTATGAACAGCATGGTGCAGACAGACTCTTGATTAACAAAATTAGAGAGAGGAGAGGGAGCAAGCATGTAGCTACCCCACTCTGGACAACTTTAAAGGTCAACCAAAATTCAGATGTCTCTTTTTGTAGATAGACAATTTTATCTGAAAAAAAATAGAGGTGAAACCATTCTCAGAGCCAACTGCCTCCCAGCATCAAAGTGCAGGACATACGGACTCATCATCTCCATGAAGCCCTATGTGGAATGAATTGCATATTTCAATGAGAGAAACATCTACCTCAAGTCATTCATCTCATGGCTTTTGAATGAAGAAATTCCCCTATAAGGTTGAATTTGTAAGAGCTAGTGACTCCCAATAGGCCACATTCAGTTTTGTGATCCAGATCTCAAATTAGCAATCATGGAGAAGAAAGCAAGTCATTAATTGAAATGCATAATTCGTTATTGGAAGATAGTTGGATGCAACCTTGAAATTAGTCTTGCAAATGCCTGTTTAGAGTAAATAACCAGGATTAACTGAGATTACCTTTTTCCTTTTGTCAGTATTGCATCACAATATGGACTCTTAGCTCAGAAGCCTTATACTACAAAACTGTATCTGGGCTAAGATGTCCAGCCCTTCATAATAACAGCCCATTGATATTAGCTAGTTAGTTCACAGCTGGCCAAACAGAAGAAAGAACAGCAGGGCCCAGGTTGGCCTGTGCCTTTCTATATTGACCAGCCCATAGCTGCAATCCAGCAGCTGCGCAACTAATGAAAAGGTCATAGCTAGCATTCACTGCAAATAAATGTTCCTACAGCACATCAGAAATGAAATCAATGAGCTCTAAGTTAACATCAGAGGAGGTCAATTGTATTATCAGTATGGCTTCTGTATTTTTGTCTATACATGTCTTCCTAAGAAAAATATGGGCTTTCAGTTAAAAAAGCATTTGCAGAATGTTTTGTTGTACTGAAAGAGTGTGTTTTGAGGGTAATTTTCAGAGAAGGAGGTGTTTTAGCTGTTCTGTTTAGAACTTTTATTTTTCTTCTGTCTTGTTACATGAAGGCAAGGAGAAAATAGTTTCTTAAAGAGGCTTGCATTTAGTTTAAATGAGTGAAACTTGGAATTTATTTAAGTGCATTATATAACTATATAAAATTTTCTCCGAAAAGTCAATCACAAATAATTTTGGAAAATATTTTCTTGATGGAGTACAAACTAAAACAACATTTTAAAAATATCTTTTTTTATTTCCTAAAAGGAAAGATTACGCTGTTATTATGAGCTGGTCATCCTTAGAACCTGTCTCCTCTATGCTTCCCACACTCACCATCCACTTCCATTCCAGGCTCCACCTGTCAAGGTGTCAAATATTTTAAATTAGCATTACATGGAAAAGAGATGTCCTTTTGCATTAAACACATTGCAAGTCTCCAACATTTCTTGTGCTTTGAATTGCAGGTAACACCTCTCCTACCCTGAAAAAATATTTTTCCAGGGAGACATAAAAATACCGTACAACAATAGTTAGTTTTTGGTCCACAAAACTTTTCATGTCAATAAGTAGATATGCTTTTCTTAATTAAAAAAACCCCAACTTTTATGCATATTCAAATGCTAGTATATAATAACAGTGAGTGTCCTTGTGTAAAGTTACTTTAAAGGAATGAAAAAAATGTTTCCTCTTCTGAAAATTTGAGACTAGAATATCTGCACGTTATTGAAAAGTTACATTTCATTTTTAAGTGCTCCATCAACCTATCATTATACTGTCCTCAAGTATTCTGAAGAAAACAGGATTTTTTTCTGACCAGCTCTACATCCCACATCTAAGACTAAAGTTCCTTCCTTGGAGTGATTTTTCTGACTCAGGGTACTACAATGAATGAGGGACGCACAATATATAACTCACCCTTAATGCTAGGATGCATGCTAAACAGGGACAGACTGTCCTTGCTTGTTGTAGACAACTGCCTCAAATTTGCCACCATCAATCACCTGGTGGTATAGTGCATTTCAAAAGTGATGAGAAACCCATTATCTTGGAGTGGCCAACCACAGATGGGAGGTGTGACAGCCCCTTCTTCAGAGTCACAAGGAGGAAGACATGGAAAGATGGCCCAGGCTTCTCCTCCAGAACAGCTGAACTGCTTTGGAGAAGCATGCACAATCTAAAGGACCATACTGTGCTGGGAAAAGATAGAGGCTTTCTGACTTTTCCAGAGATATTTTTGTCTGGGAAGACACTTTCAGACCCAAAGAGAGACTAACAGCTCTTTGTCATCACCACATAGTCTCAGGATATATAACCTTATGCTTCAAGGCCTGAGATAACCTCTAATTAATGAAGTTGAGGAAGATACTTCTCTCTAGACCAGTTTTTTCATATCTGGCTTTTGCAGAGTTTCTTGTGCTTGCCTCTGAAGGAAGCTACCAGGGGCCACTACTGAGAAAATGTTGAACAGGGGTTCAGCCCCTTTATCTGGTTGAATACTCTGGATCCCGCAGTCCTGACTGTGGCTTAGTGGAAGAAGCCCCAACAATCTTCTTGACAAAGACCACTTCATACCTGTTACAGAGACAGCAAGCCATTACCTGCTTTTCTTCTGTCTTGGTTTATTTGTCTGGCTTTATTCTTTCCTTTTTTT
>WAAB01005053.1:2582-15955 GCA_013389865.1 Piaya cayana
CCTCTTCTCCACGATAAACAACCTGAAGTTCTCTCACTTGCTCCTCATCAGGCCTGTTCTCCAGCCCCTTCACCAGCTTCGTTGCTCTTCTCTGGACTCACTCCAGGACCTCAAAATATACCAAGACCAGAAAATATTCCCCACCCCCTCAGTACAGGTGCCATCTCCTTAGGAACTGGAGTGAGAGGAGAGCATAGCCATTACCTCTTGGTTGTCTTTATTCTGATTTGCCCAGAAAATCTTATGGTAAAGCGTCTCCATTGAATTGCTGGAATCGGATCTGTCAAAACAATGCCGATCCAAGACTTCTAAGGTGTGCAAAACTCGGCTGATGGTCACCCCTAGAGACAGGGGTTAGAGAGGAGGGGGAAAACAAAACAAGAAAGAAAAAGGTTTACACAGGAAGACATTGCATTACAGCCATCGGCCAAATCTGTTATTGGAATTAGCCACGGCACAACAGGATTATACGGAAAAAAGAACAGATGTAAACCATAAACTCCCAATGTTTGTTGAATTTTGAGTTGTCTTACCTGCAGTTGATTCTTGGCACTTGTCAAAAGACCACCGCACCTCCACAGCACGACCCCGTTGCTTTATCTGCTGTTCCACTTCATAAATCTTTGCCCGAACCTGTTCAAACAAGAGAGCTGCTAAGTAGCTACTGGTGGAGAGTCTCGGTTTTCACTTCAAGCTTGTGACAGCTTTCTCAGCAGGAGCAAGGTACCCTATGGCGTCCCACAACACCTCCTACATTTGGGAACAACAAACCGAAGTATATTCCCCTCAAATAGCTTTGTCTGCTACAAAAGTCATTGTGTACAATAAAACGCCTCTTCCACCCAAGCAAAAGTTAATTTTCAGTTTATCTGAACAGCCTGATCACACAATATGGCCCAGCAAAGACATTACTTATCTGCCATTTTATACCTTAAAGTAATTTCAGTTTAAATACAGAAAACAATCAAATGTAAATAAAATTCCTGAGGTATGGAACTGCTGGAATGGGTCAAGAGGAGGCCACAAGGACGATCCAAGGGCTGGAGCACTATGAGGACAGGCTGAGAGAGTTGGGCTTGTTCAGTCTGGAGAAAAGGCTCCAGGAAGACGTCAGAGCAGCTTCCAGTGCTGAAAGGGGCTCCAGGAAAGCTGGGGAGGGGCTTTTTCACAAGGACATGGAGTGATAAGACAAGTGGGAATAGCTTTAAATTGGAAAGGGGAATACTTAATGAGACACTATGAAGAAATTATTGAAAATGAGGGTGATGAGGCCCTGGTCCAGGTTTCCCAGAGCAGTGGCGGCTGCCCCACCCCTGGAGGGGTTCAAGGCCAGGTTGGATGGGGCTTGGAGTAGCCTGGTCCGGTGGGAGGTGTCCCTGCCCACGGCAGGGGTGGAACAGGATGGCTTTTCTTAAAGGTCTTTTTTCTTAAAGGTCTTTTCCAGCCAAAACCATTCTGTGATTCTGATTCTAAATCCCCCAAGCCCCTGCAAAGCAAGTGAGGGACAGGTAGGCAGAGAATGTTGGTGCTAGTTTTGACCTACAAGGCAGGATTGCTAACACAAGCACTGCTCCTATTTCCCAAAACTGACAGCATGAGAGGGAATGGCCTCAAGCTCCACCAGAGGAGGTTCAGGCTGGATATTAGGAAAAAATTTTTCACGGAAAGGGTCACTGGGCCCTGGAACAGGCTGCCCAGGGAGGAGGTTGATTCACCTTCCCTGGAGGTGTTTAAGGGATGGGTGGACGAGGTACTGAGGAACATGGTTTAGTGTTTGATAGGAATGGTTGGACTCGATGATCTGGTGGGTCTCTTCCAACCTGCTTGTTCTATGATTCTATGATTCTTTTAAGGTCCCTTCCAACCCAAGCCACTCCATGTTTCTATGAAATATTTAAACCTGGCTGTAACTGTAATGATCACAAATCATTATTTGAGACAAAAAGCAGATCTTAATAATTAGACAATGTAAGAAAACTTACCTGCTGATTAAACACTGAATTTCCCCCTGGCATAGGCAAACTAGACGGAGCAACTTGAAGTAAATCCAGAGGCGAGCCTGGATTAATGTTCTTATTTTCATTTGTGGAATAATTCCACACCAAGGCACTTGGGCAACAAAGAGTTACAGTCTGCAAGCAACAGTACAAAACAGAAGTAATTTCTTTTTCTAAACAGGTGATAGATAACACCAACAATAAGAGAATCTACAAAGAGATAAAGAGACAGGCCTATGCATGATTGCTTTAGAACACTCATTTAGGGACGTTCACCTAGCAGTTGAATATCTCTCCTCATTATTAAAATAATTAAACACATACATGTTCAATTCCCATTTGTATTGTTTTCATAACGCCACCAAGGAACACCCAAGATTAATTTCAGTCGGATCCCTTCTGCGAAAGCTGAACGGACTTCAAGTCGTTTTGGTGTTCAGCTTACAGGAAGAAGCTAGAGGTGAGAAACTAATATTAAAGAAATTAAAATCAACTCTCCTGTCAAGATTTTAAAGCACAAAAGCGCCATCGAAATGCACCATGATCTTCAGATTCACTTCAAAAGAAAGGTTTTGCATTGCCTCACAACTGTCATTTTACAATGGCTTGACCACAGGTGCCTATTACCCTGTAACAGTCGTTACTGCACAGAGCAAAACCAAAACGGTTTAAATATCATCTAAAATCATGGAAGCCAATTTATCTTACAGATGTTTGGGTTTTTTTTGAGACTACTGGAATACTCATCGGGAAGCTCCCTCCGAGCCTGGATCTGGATTATAAAGCAGCACCACAGCAAAAATGCTGCCTAGAGAAACGCTCCTCGGAAAAGACAAAGCTTGTCGGACTCCAGGCTGTCCTCTGGACGTGCTTAGTAGCACAAGGGGTAGAAAGAAGAGCAGAGAAAATAGAGTTACAGAAACCCAAAGAGTCAAGCAGAAAGATTACCAGCTGTGTTGCTAGTAGAGAAAAGCTGTAAAGCTGCCAGAGTACATGAGCACAGCCCGGCAGCCCAGGATGGAGACAAACGCTGAAGTTCCCGTGACAGACCCATGTTCAACAGGAAAAGTCACAACCCGCTGAGAGCCAGATGGGATCCAACTTCCTGACTTACGCACCCCGAGGAGAGGGAGGGTGTGGATGCTCTCCCTCTTTCTTTGCTCTGATAGCACCGAGCCTTTCCCGCACCTCCTTGGCTCTGGATGTCCCACACAGCGATGACTATGAGAAAGCAGCGGTCCTCGGAGAGGGAGAACCATGAGAAAGGGCTCTTCTACTGTGGAATCTGCTCCAGCTGACCCTGCCTGAGTAGTGGTGGATGATATCACCCTGTCAACCTCACCTATTTTGATAGGAATGGTTGGACTCGATGATCCGGTGGGTCTCTTCCAACCTGGTGATTCTATGATTCTATTATGCAGTTCTGTGCTCCCAGGGGCACACGTGCACTCCTGGGACAGCCACCAGGACATCTCCGCGCAGTCCCATGAGACAGAAAACTGAACAGACAGCAGGAGGGTGCGAGGAAGTCTCAGCAGGTCAGCACTCAGGAAGGCAAACAACCACAGCTCATCAGACAAGCCCTTTTTCAGAAGATAATTACTCTCCTGACAATTCTGCTATTGTCAAGTAAGAAGCGTAAGTGAACAGTCTCTTCTGTTCCACCGTCTTTAAAGCTGCAGAAGTTGATAAGGCTTGTAATTCTGAGAAAAACAAAACAAAGCAGCCTGCAGTGGCACCAAGCGTTGGTGAAGGAAATCCTCAAAGTCCGGAGCTTGCAGGAGTCAGGAGGTGCCATCTTCTGTCCAGCCACACTCAGACACACGGGCTCTGGCAGAATCACTCAAGTTCACTGATGAGAACATGATGAGATGTGCAGAACGTTGCAACAACCAGAAACATTCCACCGTAGAGCAAAGGCTCAGCCGTCTCTGTCAGCAGAGTTGTTCCTTCCCACAGCAGAAGTGCAGACAGACAGACAGGCAGCACAAGCTTCTCCAGGTTGTTCCACCATCGTGACTCAGCTGGTGCGGAGAATCCACCCTCCAACCTCCCCTAGACCCACTCAAGTCCTCACCCTTTAACAGATGCGGGTACATTTCAAACCACAACCACCGCAGCCGCACCCAAACCCCACTCTTTTTTTGAAAAACTGAATGGTTATAGACTTGAAAATAAAAAAGCAACAGAAGGTTGGCCTACCTGCAGCATACAACTAAGTCCATACACCAGTGGACGGTGCTGAGGGCAGGCGAGGAAATCGGAACAGGCGAGCTGCACCGGGCTCACCACAGGACCAGGGGCAGTCGGGCTCGGGGCTGCCAGAGGAGGGTTACTGGGTCCAAGAATCACGTGAGGAGAGTGTGCAGCTACAAGGTTAGGACCATCGCTTAGCAATAAAGATAGGCGTCTGGCACAAAAATAAGCAAGGCGACGGGATAGGTAAGCTGACTGAACAAACTCTTCCGAATACTGAAATTTAAAAGAATGCAAAGCTTACTACACAGTCTGCTCCGTGGGTTCGCTTTCTTTAGCAATCTAACATCGGACATGCATAAAGTAAATAGTGGAGGTAATCCCTTCTAAGAGTCCAGAAATTAGAAAAGAGCAGCTCAAATGCAAATCTGTATTTCCGTCTCTCAAGAATTCCACCTGCCCTCCAGGACCAGTTACAGTAACAAAAAATCCTTCTAGCAATTCTAGTTAAGGACTTTGAAGAATGAACATTTTAAAGGCGCTTATAAATTCCAAACATGCACCATGCAATTTCCCTAAATGTCCTAAATAAAACTGTTTAGAAGTAGATTCCCATTTATATAGGCCTCCCAGTACCTGGAGGGGTCCTACAAGAAAGGGTATGGACTGATAGGATGAAGGGGAATGGCNGGCACGGACTGATAGGATGAAGGACAACAACTTTAAATTGGAAGGGGAAGATTTAGGTTAGACATTAGGAAGAAATTCCTCACAATGAGGGTGGGGAGGCCCTGGCCCAGGTTGCCCAGAGCAGTGGAGGCTGCCCCATCCCTGGAGGGGTTCAAGGCCAGGCTGGATGGGGCTTGGAGTAGCCTGGTCCAGGGGGAGGTAGATTATTTTTAAAGTCCCTTCCAACCCAACCACTCTCCAATTCTGTGATTCTATGATTTTACCACCACAAATACCATAATAATTTAACACGTATCAATCAATTATATTGTATCTGCCTTTAAAACACCCATGTACCTGCAGCATTAGAGGCATCAACAGCTTAAGGAGATCATCGTCAGTGGGTCTAATTTTTTCCAAAACGTCCAGTATCCACGTCAAATACTCATGTCTCTCGAGCATTCCTTCCTTAAAGGATTCCAAACAACACATCGCATTAACTGGGAGCACTAAAGCATGTGTGTAAATACAAGTTTTAGTTCTTTCCTGGTTTAGCCCTCATTGTCCCATGCCCCTCGGCCACCACTGCACACGCAGGAACCAGCCACCACTGCGGCAGCTCGATGGACAAGAAAGCCGCTGCGTACGGCACCGATGACCTCCACAGTTCAAATTCAGCTGCCTAATTAACTACTGATGGAGAGATTCCCTCCCAGAAACCCTTCTGCTATTTCTGCCCTTGGGTAGGAAGAGCCAGAAAGTTAATCTGGACTGGAACTGCAGGGAACTGAACAGCCAGGCCACCACCGCAACACCCACATGTGCCACAGGGGCCTCAGCCTGACCAACAAGCACTAAAAACATCATTAAAAGATGAGATCGTATAGAAGAGAGACTAATTGAGCACATTGCTGCAATCACAATCAAGGCTTTTTCAGTCAGCAAATCTTTAAGTGAATTAGCATTTACAATTTATGCAAGTCTTATGACAAATGCTACCACACCGAGTTCTAAAATTGAACTTCCCAAGAATGGTAACCTCAAAAAAAAATTAAAAAATCCATGTGTTATTAAAGTATTACCTGAAACATATAAAATGACAACTTTTCATTATATTCCCACTGCTTCAGGGCTTGTTCCATCTCCTGGGGCATCGCTCCGGAGCCGCTGCCTTGGCTGGTAGTCACGTGATAAAACTCTGCTACCTTTGCCAGCTGCTCTCGAAGGTACCTGGTTATAATTTGAGTCCACTCTGCAACACAAGTTTACAATGAAAACACTTCAGGTGATAAAAGGGAAGGTTTCTATCACAATGAGAACTGAAACAAATGTCTATTGCCTTCGTCATCACAAATATTCCTCCGAAACATCAAGTCACAGTTGCATAATGCTGCACCTACTGTGAGTTAATGGGATGCCTGTGTGCTGGCCTCAAAGCACAGACACAGTCAGTGCGCTGCTAGCTTAATGTGGCATAAAAAGCACTGACATAAGATCAGTCCTTAGGGAATCACTCGTTTCTTTCATCAGAATTCAGCATTCAGCCACAAAAGAGTCTTGAAATAGGTAAAACAAATATACTTCATTACTTCCTTCCATCTGGAGATTTACTCCCTCTTCCTTTCCCCTCCAAATTCCATCAGCGTAAAACTCAAAGGGACTTTACACAAGCAATGGGATATACTGAATGGTTGGACTCGATGATCTGATGGGTCTCTTCCAACCTGGTGATTCTATGATTCTATATAATTTATTCTTCCTAGAACCACTCCAAAACAGGCAACCCCTCCGGATTTGCACTCCAAGGAGAATGCAGGAGCAGTGTTTCAGGTCAGGGTGACCAGCACAGCGCAAGGATCTGCGAGACTGAGGATCTTTTCCCTTGTCCTGGATAAGTCAGTAGGTGCCGTTCAGCAAACACACAAACCTACTGAAAATTCTCTCTGCTTCAGCAGTGATCCTGTAAGCTGGTGTAATCAGAGAAATTAGTGAAGAGAAGTAAACTTGCTCGGTCATACACAAAGCTCTGGGAAAAGAGGAATGGTAAGGAAGGGATTCTCTTACCAGTAACTGGAACAACCAAGGATATTTGTTAGTATCTCAGAGACAAACATCTGACAGAACTATGGAATCAGCACACTTTTTGAATACATAATGCGAGCGCTTTGACAGCCTCAGCCTGTTTACTGTCAGTTAGAAGAACTACCACTCCCAAACACAACTGCTCCCGCTGTTCACTACCCACCTCAGATTCCAACTAGCTCATTCACTCTTATTCCCCTTTGCATTTCTAATCGCCACTGCTGTCAACACACACAGGCTGCGCTGGGTGGTTTTCTATCCAAAAACACAGAAATTTCCGTATAACACTAGTGGGTTTTAGTGTTTTCGTAAAGCAGTTTGACTACATTTACTTCAAACAGTCACTCGCTTTCGGAAAAACAATTCCAAATCCAGCACTTCAAACTTATTTTACGTGACAGAGTGAAAGAATAATTTTCCCAAAGCAATTACCAATTGCTATGTGCCACTGAGCTGGAAACCCCGCAACTGCCTTTCTGTTACCTGAAGGCACAGATTGAAAACATTTTGGAAACTGTCAAAGGCTGCTCCCGTAACACATATCAAACTACTTCCCAAGAAGCTCCCAACAGCCTTTGCCAAACAGGGAATTTGGACAGAGGAGGTAAAACTTCGGTAACCGACATCAGGACATTCGCTGATAAAAACCACACGCACCTCAGCCCACAGACACCTCTTCTGGTCTTCATCCTCGCTGTGAAGCAGGTACCACCACAGACCCAGCCCAAAGCAGGCAGGAGCACCTGCCTACCCCACAACACATACAACCACCTTGCACCTTCCCTGTAAGCGTAAACACCTTTAAAATAAAGAGCAACTATTCCCAGTCACAGCAAACTAGTTCTAGATCAATTCATCACAACAGAGCACACAACTTGCACTTTCCTCACCTCCTCCTTACTCCTTTTTGCCTTAACTGCACCCTAATAAGCATGTGTCCCAAGTAAAGGAGCAGTCTGAGTCCCAGGGACCAGAAGCACCATTTCAGTCACCTGGGAGAGCCACAGATGCTCTCTTATCACTAGCAGAGCTACTCGCAACAGATGAGGAGAGCAACCAGCATGCTCTCAGTTGCCTGCTCTGAGCCTCTTGCTCTGACCCACCCCAATAAACGCTCACATCACACAAGCGGAAAGGGAAGACAAACTGAGAGGTTGGAGAGAGAGGGTGTTTCAGCATCCTGTGGTCTGAAGGATGGAGGAGGAGTTTGAGAAAGAAAAGATCAAGTCACCCAGCCCCAATCAGTAGGGTCAAAATAGCTCAAAGGAGCCTGAACCCATCCCATGATGGGACAAGGAGGGGGGAACTGTGCTAATCTACCATGAAAACAGTGCTGACATCACTAGGGAGAAACCAACCCCAGCACAGCAGCCTCCCAGGGTTCACACACCAACAGGAGCACCAACCTGACTGGACATCTAGGCAACCTCCCAGGGTTCACACACCAACAGGAGCACCAACCTGACTGGATATCTAGGCAAGCATCTCTCTCCCTCCTTGTCAGCCACACAAACTACCTCCTCCTTGCTCTGTCTCTAGAAGTCCGACTGATTTTTGAAAGTATTTCTAAGACTATCCCTAAAGAACAAACTTGCAATGTTTGCTAGGAAAAAAAAAAAAGAATATATATTTTTGGGGCTTTAACTAACTCAGAGGGAAAACTGGTGTTACAAGTCTACAAACAATAATAAAATCCCATAAAACAAGGTTTGAAAGGCAACACAATGAGTTGGTAGGAAGAAGCAGGCGTTTCTCACAGCAGTACAGAGATGCTGCTAAACAGCAGTAAAATTGTCTGTTCCGTACCCAGGTTTTGAGAACAAAGAAGGAAAACACACATTCTAGACAAAAAGAAAAAAGAAAAGCTGTAGGAAGCATATGTAAATGAAGAGAGTACAACTACAACTTCAATGACAGTTACAAACACCTTTAAACACCTTAAAGGCGTTCACTGCTTAGCCCGCTGGCTTGGTGCCAGGCAGCGGTAGCTAAGGTTAGTACTGAAAATAAACATGTCGCCATCCACGTTCTACGCAGCAAGCTCTGAAATCCACATCCCATCACAGCCTTTCTAAATTAGCGGTTCTGTTCATCCCCTGGTAACATTTATCTTAGCACAGCCTTTGCCTCCCCTGCCAACCCCATGGAGATCAGCGGTGGAAGGGGCAGCACAATCGTTTCCTCAGAGGCCGCGTCTGGAGATACAGAGAGGAATCAGCTGGGAGGAGATGTGGCCAAGGAGGCAGCATTTATGCTGCATGGATCTTTCTACTCATTGACACACATTTCTACCGATATAAAAGAATTTTATTCCCCTTTCCACTACAAAGATTCCACTTTGGACACCAAAGCCACAACAAAAGGAGCAGACCTCTTCAGCTGCTATTATGCGTTTAGATACGATAGATGATTATTTACCAATATTTGGGTCAGTGGCCTGGCGTTTCTTGATTTTAGCTTCAGAAATAGCAGCATAGTAGGCACACGTCATTTTGATCAGCCATGCTGCCCGCAGAAGTGGCACCGAATATTTTGCCAAATAAGCAAAAACATCTTCTTTCTTACTGAGAATCGGAACCTGAAACAAAGCAGGAAACAAGTTAGAGCAGTGGGCACCCGTGGGTTAAAGCCCAGGCCACCTCTGGGCAATCCCAACGCTGCCTGGACAACATCAGACCCCTTCACCAACCCAGGAACCCACCACACTAACAGCACCTGCTGGCCAGGCACACAGAAACAGAGACTTCACGAAGAGATACAGCCCCACGTGTCCCTCCAGTTTCACAAGGAGCGTCCTTCTCCCACTCAGAGACACCTGCAGGGCCACTAGTAAAACCCTGGATGCAGCCACAGGCATTCAAAGTGCAGGAAGAGACACAGAAGCTAATCCTCAGAACCTCTGGAAAATGGAGATACTTTTAGGCTTAGGGTTCAATTACAGAGGAATCGTCAGTGTCATGAACCCCTCGTTCAGGGGAGTCCTTAATAACTAGAGCACATCTCAGAAACGCAGCTAATGCTGCCAGCGCCGGCCACGCACACAACAGGCTGGTCTCCCACGAGGTTTCCAGGTGAAAAGTCACAGAGCACAACCCAAGAAGTAGAGGAAGGAGTATTTCAATACCTTTTTTGCTAAAAGAGTCAGTGGTTTACTTCCTGCTAAATCTGTGAACCAGTTGTGAATGGCACTCTGAGACCGAGCAGTGACCAGCCAGTAGTTGTCTTTGGCATTTACTTGTGGTTTCTTCTTTCCCGTGTCCTGGAAAGTGTTGAGTTTTAGCTTTTCTGCTAATATACTGCTAAAGTAAGCGCCGATCTGGTGGAAGAAAAAAAAAAAAGCAGAACATGTATGACAACTCAGTGAGCAAGTATCTACCGCACATCAACACACGAAGGATTTCCATCTGAAGAGATGCAGTCATCACTCTAGTCCAGGCTATGCACCTAGTAAGATTACACTGCAATTCCCTCCAGCTACAGCTGCAAAATGAGGATTCGGATATTTAGAACCTGTGCAACACTTTGCATTATAATTATAGAAGCTGCAGGTCAGCAAATCCCAACCAAAGAGGACCAGGCTTCAGACAGCAGAGATGCACCTGGAGATGACAGGATGAGGGGGGATGGCTTCAAATTGGAAAGGGGAAGAATGAAATTAGACATTAGGAAGAAATTTTTTACAGTGAGGATGGTGAGGCCCTGGCCCAGGTTGCCCAGGGAAGTGGTGGCTGCCCCATCCCTGGAGGTGGAAGGGACCTTGAGCAGCCTGGTCTAGTGGGAGGTGTCCCCGCCCATGGCAGCGGGTGGGACTGGATAATCTTAAAGGTCCCTTCCAACCCAACCCATTCCATTCCATATTAGCTCTGTAATTAACTTCGAAGACTTTCAACCAGAGAGCAAAGCAACCAAGAACCAAGCTCAAGCACTGCCAGCTCGGTTCCAGTTTCAATCAGCACACTCATACCTCTTACCTTGGAGGCATTGATGACGATATTTCTAGCAGACCCATGCTCATCTCCTGAGAAGGCAGGTTGGTTACTGAAGCCTTGTTTGACATTCACTGCAGTAAGTTCATCCTGCAAAGAGTGTTTTAAGTGCAAAAAAGTGAAATGACAATTCCAGAAGTCACACCGCTGCATGTCTGAAAGAAAATGTATGTATTCGCTAGTACATCACACTCTGCATTCACCTGAAGCCTCCAAGCACTTTGCAGATTCACCAGATTTCAGCGGAGGGAAATATGATGCCACTCGTACCCCGCTTGTCCCCGTTGAGTGTTCATCTCATTACAGACTTCAAGGTCATGCTTTGACAAGGATTCCACTTGCTTTGCTAAAGGGAATGCTGCCCACGGGAAGAGGAGTAGGACACAAAGCCTTGGCTGCCTTCATAGAACCTGGAGCCCTTCCACATGGAAGTGGTGGCAGTTACCAGCCGCCCTGAACTGGCAGAGGGAGAGCAGGACACCCTCCTCTCCTGAATATATACCGGGACCATGGAATCACCTGCATCGCTCCACAAGAGAATGCTTGTTGCATGCCCCTACCTATCCCCAGCTCTACCACACGAAGATTTTTGCATCCTTGTTTTGCTGACATCTGAATGTTCCTATTTCTGTTTACGGCCCCACAGTCACCGCCTGAGAATATCTCCTGAAATCAGAGACAGGCCATCTCCAGCAGAAACAACCTGAAGTAAAGGCCTGTCTCTGCTGCAACTAAATCCACCTCTTCTGGAGTCACTCTCCTAGTGGAAGCACTACCAGCCTCCTACTACGCTGTCAACACACCTTCATTTTGTTGCAAATGAATATTTAAGCAGGCTTCGCTGGAACATATTCACAGCCAGAGCACAGGACAGAGAAGTAGAATCAGCAGCATTAAGTGCAGACCCATACCCGAGTCTTCACAAACACAGAATCTAACTACCTAAGCGAGATCTGTGCCCCATCCTCCCCTCTCCTCACTCTATACCTTCAAACTTAATATTCTTCCATTCTTATTCACTTATTCAGAACCAGATGCCTGTCAGACTGAGGTTTACCTCCACCAGATGAAGAGGAAACTTGACTTCTTTGTTTTATGTCATCTCCCTCTGAAGAGAGGGCACAAATCTCCCCACCAAACCAGCTACTCACCACACAGAAGCTTCCGTTTGGTTTATTCTCTTAACACTTTGCAACACATTTTGCTTTGCAGCATTTCTGCAAAGTTTGGGAGTAACACAGAAGACGGCAATGGATTTAGAAGGAATTCAGGCTCTCTGGGGTTTATGAAGTCGGCAAGTCTCATCTGAATTTTAAATGAAATCCACAAGAAGTGCCGGAGCGCTCCTCCACCCACACTATCCCCAAGACAGCCTTGAAAACACAGATAAAGGCAGAGATGCAAGGGATCAAAGAGATAAAAATCAAATAAATAAAAGGTAAATGGCAAACAGATGGAGACGTATGTTACTATTAGTGCCATTTCCACAGATGACCCCAGTTCTGTTATATTTAAACTTGTCTTCTGAAAAAAAAAACCCTGCCTAGATATCATTATGCTGAATATAACCAAGAACCGTCTGTTGTACTTCTTGCATCTACCACCACCACAGGAACAAGCTGTGGATGGGCTGACAACACACACATCAGTGTTTTGGTTTCGTCTGGCTCTGGTTATTAGCTTAGGTTTCTCCTCCTTGCCTTCAGCCCTAGTTCAGAAAATTTAAACACAGAACGTAGCGCAGTTGCATAACCAAACACCGGGTAGCAATGAAAAGATGCCATCTGTGAACACAATGCACAGAGATAACTTTACAAGCTAACTAACAATGAAATGGATGTTCACGGGGAGCTCTCATTATGTCTCACTTACACCAGCTCCACTAACAGCTCGGGGTCATTTGCTTCCTAGCAAACAGCAGTTCCCCGCACAAACAAGCAGAAACACCAGCACAGCAACACTGAACATACCAAAGTAAAAGTGCTTTGACTTGGCTGGATTGCAATCCCCTCTCCTAATGAGAGGCACAGGAGCACCACGCTGCATCCCCGGGGCTCCCGCAGGGATGTCAAGTTCCCTTTCAAAATGTCAAGCAGGGCCCCAAGCAAGCCCAGTCAAGGTTTAAAACCCTCCTGCAATTTCAAATAGGCAAATGAACATTCAGGCCCGACTGGCATTCATTTGTTTCAGAAAGAACTTTAATTGTTTCATGGGGGATATCCAAGATGCACCAATGCATCCCACAGCACTTGGAACTTATGTTGAGGTTCTGGAGCGTGTCCAGAGAAGAGCAACAAAGCTGGGGAAGGGGCTGGAGAAGAAGAGGAGCGGCTGAGAGAGCTGGGGGTGTTTATCCTGGAGAAGAGGAGGCTGAGGGGAGAGCTCATTGCTCTCTCCAGCTACCTGAGAGGAGGTTGTGGAGAGGAGGGAGCTGGGCTCTTCT